>VXAA01003889.1:151421-216084 GCA_013399115.1 Anseranas semipalmata | reverse complement strand
CGGGGGCTCCCCCGCCGCTCCGGGGGAAGCCGGTACGCGGGGGCAGCCGGGCAGCTCCGCCGAAGGCAGCGGGCGGGGGTCCCGCGCCGCGGTGGCGGGTTGAGGGCGCCCTGAGGTACCGGGGGGGGGGCGGGGGGGCCCTGAGGTGCCGGCTGAGGGGGCACCGGGCCGGGCAGCGCCTGCCTGGGCGAGACAAAGAGAGGCGACGGCTCGGTCCTCCCGGCGAGAAAGTTGACGTGTGCTCCCCGTGTGGAAGGCGCCCGGGAGCCCGCCCGGGAGGTAAGGCGAGCGGGCGGGAGGAAGGCGCTCCGGGCTGCCTTTCGGGACAGCGTGCCGGGCGCTGCGGTGTTCGCCACAGCGAAGGGAACCCGGGGGTGACGGCTGGTGGGAGAGCCGGCACGGCGTCCTGGGGCTGCAAGGCGTCAGGCTGGGTGTCGGAGCTGTCCCTGGGAGATTAAAACGTTCAGTTTGCTTTTTGTCCTAGTGAGCTGCGTGAGTAAACATCACTTGAATGAAGTGTGCGGGTGGGATTGAATGGGGTGGGTTTATAATCACAGAGACACTTTAATTAATACTGGTGTATCTAGAGGAAAATAATCTGAAACAGTTGCAAAAAGTGAGCAACGGGGAAACTACAAAGCTCGCAGAAGCCTTGGGATGGTAGGAGGTGGCAAACTAGAAATGAGTTTGCGATGTGGTATGACTGCAATAGAAGGTTGGTGCTGTATTTGGGCAGTATAGGCACGTGGATCAGTGCTCTGTGGAGGAGTTGGGGATTGTACCACTGCTACCCAATGGTTATGGGATATGACCACATGTGTTCAGATCTGTGCTACGTTTTACCAAATGCTACTGAAAATCTGTCAGGAGTTCAGAAGGGCTCATAAAACTCTTACAGTGCTGAAGGAAGGTATTGGCTTGTTCTAAGTAAAATATACATAGCCGAGCTAATGAAGAAGATACAGCATAAATACTTGAGGACTGATGTACAAAGGAAAAAAAATGTAATTATACATCATAGCTCTTCAAGCTGATCCATTACTGAAGTTATTTTAGCGCTCTGTGTGGACGCTGACCCAGAATCTTGCTACCAAGTGAACATATTACTGGGGTTTAATGAACATGGTCTGCTATTTGGATCGTTCAGTACATACGCAGAATGACAGAGAGAAACGACATTTAGATGTACAGAAAGAACTTCCTTCTGCTGAACAAAGAAAATTTGCAAGTCTCTTCTGTTGTTAAAAACGGTACTAGCAAGACAAGTAGATCAAGAAAATATGCTGTGGAGATGACTGTCATTCACAGGTAGATTGTCTGCAGTGTGTAGTCTCCACTTCTAATTTATTGGATCTGGATTTTAATTCTAATGTATTGATCATTTAGTAACTTTAGAAAGATTTCGGATTACTGAGTTTGTGAGATTACTCATAAGTAAGGATTATATGTTGAGGCCTTAGGTACTTGCACTCTGCAGTTTTACTGATTTTGTTAGTTTTGCATAAGTTAGATATTTTTTTTCTTTTCACTAATATTAGGCAAAAGTTGTCAATTTTTTTTTTTATTATATATCTTAAGATTTCCCTTCAGATTTCTTTGATGTCCTGTAGTTTTTCTACTGTTGTGCTGTGCCAGATTGATGCACTTTCTGTCATTAAACTAGTAACATGAAAAGAGCTCTTCGTATATTGGACATGGACGAAAACAAAAGCAATTTCTGTTTTGAGGAATTAGTGCCAGAATGAAGCTGTTTTTTACCACTTCTGTTATTTGAAATTTGGATTGTATTTATCCTGTGGTTTTTTTTTTTTTTTCCTGTATAGTTTGCTGTGATTTCTAATATTCACTAGTGTGATATAGATAGTTGCATGTGTTTTAGCCAATAACCTTATTGGCAAGCTTAACCCTGAAGAAAAAAGTAGAGGAGGGCTGCAAACAATGACTAATTTCTGGAAATAAGCTTCTCTTCTCATAGCTGTCACCATCATCGTTATGCTCATGGTTATGTCAATGTACATCAACGTTTGGAAGTCTTAAGGATAGGAATTGTAGGGCAGTTGGTTTGCATGGTCAGATCCTGAAACTGCAAATAATAGAGTTCAGTGCAGAACCAAGGTCTGTGAGCTCAAGTACAGCGTATGTGTAGCTGTATTGCGAATGGATCAAAGTCCATGTTTACCACAGCTTTGATACTTGGATACATTTTCTTCTGTATTGAATACAGTAACACAAGGAGCCACTCCAAACCTGCCTGGTGTAGCTAGGCAGCAGCCTCCTGAATAACTGCTGAAGCTGACACACATCCGTGCCTGCTCCTCAGCTCCGTGGGATTGTTCACTTCTCCAGGCTCTTGAAATTGGTTTCTAGAGATGGATGGGCAAAGTATGCTGGCTGCTGCTTTAGCGCTTTTTGACAGTTCGCTAAGGATTCCTTTGGGGAATCGCTGGTCAATTCTGATTCATTCAAGTAGCACTGTGCTGCAGTGAGAAAAGACCTGAGCTGGTAAACCAGCAGTCTTAGGAATCCCTGCGCCAGGTTCCATCGTGTGGTGCAGGGTTTCTCAAAATCTGTGTTTTAGAGGAAAGGATCACTTGTGTTGCCTACAAGTGTGCTTGAAAGTACTGTTGAGGGCCCCATTCTGCAAGAAACTTACCCAGTGTGCAAGTGGTTTTCAAAATAGACCTAAGCAGATGTGTGTTTGCTCCTCTGCTGAAGGGTCTTGAAACACCTTGCTACTTTGAGGCTGTTTGATGGAGCCCCTGTTTATGAATCCAGTATAATGGCCTTGTTGCAGCTGTCTGCTCCCCTCCACTTGTTGGCACTGTTATTGTGAAACAGCAAGATACAGGAGTAAGAATCCTGTACCATTATCATTTGTATTACAGTAGTGTCTGGAAGTCCCGTTGTGCTGCTGAACACTACAGACGTGCATTAACTGACTGTTCTCTCCCAGACAGCTGCAACAAACATGAAGGGATCATGATGCAAGCGTATTTTGCGTAGTATGACTCCAGACATTATTTTAGGCGCTTAATCATTACACGTTTACCCCAGCTGACTGTTTGCTGTCCTATATGCATTTTTATGAGATTCTGTTGAAAATCTCCCTATCTTTTTTGAGATACTTGTAACTCTCTATCTGCACCACAAACACATGGAACCAGATTAGGGAACATTATTGCAAGATCTAAGAGGATGATAAATATTAGCTGTAGGCAATAGTTCTTGATATTAGAGTATATAGAGAATGGCATTAGAAATTCTGTGGGAAGGGCTGTCAATAACTATGTATATGCATAAGAGTGTAATATAATAGCGATAATTAAAATTATGTTTAGAACTTTTTTGTAGCTTCTGCATATTGTGTGAATAGGTTTTTAGCTTGGCATTGCAACCTAGCAATGAGCAACCTTTTGAATTTTATACTCCATGCTGGCATTTCAGAATGCTGCAGCGTTAGAGACATGGTGGAGGTGCGTAAGGTGGCCATGAGAGTCCTAAATTTCAGAATTTCTATAAGTCTGTCTTGTTTTGCACAAGTTTTATGCATTCAAAATAACATAAGCCACGTGTTAAAGAAGTTTGGATGTGCCTTACACATGTATAGTATACTATTAGGACATTGTTTGTTTTATTACTTTACCAGCTAGATTTGATAGCAAGAAAAAGCATCTTTTTTCTTCAGAATTAACTGAATAGTAGCAGGCATCTTGGATTTGGTGTAGTTTGTATAGGAGTGGTTATTACCAGGTAGCATGAGGTGAAAGGAACCACAAGCCCCTTTTAACTTGGGCTTCATATTCTACAAATCTAAAAGTATAGAACTGCCTTTCAGATGATACTGATGACTTCTCAGATGTGTGAACCTGATTATTTTTTAGTAGAGATGATGATAGAAAGCTTCGTGGACAAAATTGTTTTGAAAGACTTGTGGACGTGCTTGTTGGGTACTAGTGAGTGAAGAAATGTAGTCCAGCAGTGATATATGACAGACAAGCTCTTGTTTAAAGTATCGATTGGATTCTCTATCTCTTTCTCAGGAAAAATATTCCCGATTTCTTTTCAGGGGATGTGACAAGTTGAGAACGAGTTGGAAGACAGAGAACAATGTTATCCCAGTTCATAGGATTTTACCAGTGTGGTGGTGTTCCATAGAGGACTTGTGTTTGCTTTCTAGGGAAGTTGCTTTGTACAATTCTTCAAAGTACAGGGTAACGAGTAAGACAAAATTTAAGTGTTATTTCTAGTGAGTAATCTGTCACAGAGCTGATTACAGTTCAAATCTAAGTTAAATTAATCCTGAAGCCTGTTTAAAAGTCTGTAGGGAAAACTAAATTTTGATATTTACAGAAACTGATAATAGCTTTCTGTGTGTTCTATTTCTTTTTAACTTCTATTTTTATATTGCTGAACTTTTTAATAATCCTTTGTCTCTTTCTCTAGTGGTATGTCTGCAACACAGAACAGTTGTCTGAATCCCTTCAGCCTATTTTTGTCCAGAGTTACCTTGACCAAGGAACACAGATCTTCTTAAACAACAGCATTGAAAAATCAGGCTGGCTGTTTATCCAGCTCTATCACTCTTTTGTGTCCTCAATTTTTAGCCTCTTTATGTCTAGAACATCTATCAATGGGTAAGTGAAAAGTCAATCTTAGGTAAACTAAATACAGTTTGGATTTATTTTTTTTCAGGTGTTCAGCCCTACTCCTCGATCTGTCAACTTTTCTTAAATTTCTGCAGTTTTCTCTTTACCAGTCTAAGGGATCTGCAAAGCCCCCCTGTGCTCTTCCCCTAAACCCTCATAATCAAACAGCACCATTTCCAGTATGAGCAGGGCAGAGGGCATATTAGCAATTAATAACAGAGAGTCAGAGGACTCTAATTGTATTTTATAACCCTTACTTGTCTCATTCCAGAGACTACTCAGAAGGAAATTAAGAGAGTATTCTCTTTGTGTTAGATAATGTGTCCTTCCTCCCTGTACTTTTTTTCTCCCTTGCCCGTTTGCTTTATCTACTGCTGTATCTGTAGCATTCGCTGTTGTGATTGTCCATGTTGAAGGTGGCTGTGTCCAGTCAGTTCTCTACTGCATCTAAAGGTTGTGTGTGCATACCTGCTGCAAAACGAGGCAGATTTCTAAACAGGGCAGAAGTTGCTGAGTTATGTGTCTCATAACATTGATGTGGAATGGAGTTCTGTCCTTTCTCTTATTCTTTAAAACTTAATTTCATCATGGTTTGTGTGTAAGCTATACTTGAACAGGTGGCTTTTGATGTGGCATGTTTGACTGATGAAACATCAATATGGTGGGAATTGAGAAGTTATAAAACATTCTCCTAGTATTACTGCGTTGGTCTCTTCTGCCATCAGCTGCAAGGGAGTTTAGCTGTTCATGGGTGCTTTTGTGTATTTCCCAAAAAAGTCAGTGTCTTTTCTGCTTACTTCTCTTTTGCTTGTTCAGACATATGTTTAACAACTTATCCGTTTTGACCCTAGGGAGAATGCATTTTGTTACATTTACCTCATTTCTCCACCATCCCCACCTCTGTACTTACTACATACTTCTATATAGTCTGATTTGAGGATAGTATGTGGCTACTAAGGCTAGGAAAATAATCTTTCTCTTTATTTTCTAACCAGATATCTTTGTGAGCTTTCCTGTGGTGTTTTTAGTTACTTGTAGCTTTATATAAAGGTTCCTTTGGTCTCCTCGTCTTCCTTTTTCTTCCCTTTTTTTCAAAGGCTCTCCAGCGCTTTGAGTAACACCTCATAGTGCTGTTAGGCATAATAGCCATGAGCCAATTAGACAGTGGACTGACACAAGTGTGCTGTAAGGGGGCTGTACTTAAATTGGCTGTATTCTGTTTATTTTTATATATTTAATACCCTGCTTTAGTTTCTTCTATATAACTTTGTGTAGTGTATCCTTTTGTTGTTGTTGTTGTTTCTTTGTTTTTAACAGTTGGTCTTATTTTTTCAGATTTTTTATTCTTTCATCCTTTTTATCTGTTTTTCCCCTTGATCATAAAAGATTTCTGTTCATTGTCTTTCTTAAATTTAACCTCCTATCCAACATGAGTTTAAATAATATTTTCTGTATACCTCTAGTCTATCACTGACCAGTTCTTTCCTCCTCTGCTTGTTCTAACTTTCATCTTCTGAATTCTGCTATGACAGCTGAAATCTGTCACTATGTAGTCTTCAAACGGTTATGGGCGGGTACGTCATTAACTTGATCCATAAAGAATCCAACTGTCACCTCTACCCAATTCCTTAATGAGTTGCTTATTTTCTGTTCGACAGCTCTTCACGTTAAATGCAGGATCTGCAGATAGCAGCAAAAGCCATTGTAACATACAATTTAAGTCTCTTTTGCCACTCCAGCAGTCTTAGCCCCATTCTTTCTTTATATCTCTTCCCTGGCTTTGCTGCTAGCTCCACATCGTATTCCTCATTTATTGTGCATACCTCAGTCTGCAGCCATTTTGTTATTTCCTCTGCTCTCTCCCTTTTTTCCTTTTTTTTTTTTTTTAAGGTACATGAGAGAGATTCAAATTTGCAAACATGACAGATGAGGCTCAGCCTTTCTCTTTCTCTATTTCTCTCCCTCTTCCCACTTTTTTGTGTGTGATCATTTTCTTGCACTGCACCCTGTGAGCTCTTCCTTTCCTGATCAAATTCCTCCTGAAGTCTTAGCCACTATAACTGCATGTAGCTATGTGTTTGATCTCTGACAAGTGGAAGGCAAGTTGAATTAGATTTAAAATTTATCTGAGCAGTGACCTTGTCTATTTTGTGTGACTGATTGCTGCCAAAGCTCATTCTAAATTACTTGATTGTCCTTCCTTTTAAAGTTTGTATGAAATTGGACATTTCTCATCTTTACCTTTCAGGCTGCTGGGAAGGGGCTCAATGTTTGTGTTTTCCCCAGAACAATTTCAAAGACTGCTTAAAATAAATCCAGAATGGAAATCCCACAGACTTCTTGATTTAGGGGCTGGTGATGGAGAGGTCACTAAAGTCATGAGTCCTCACTTTGAAGAAATCTATGCCACTGAGTTATCTGAAACTATGATATGGCAGCTTCAGAAGAAGAAATACAGGTATTGTACTGAATACTTCCTACATTGTTTATTTCAGACATTACAGCAAAATAATCTTTGTAATATTTTATGAAAGTTCAGTATTTTCAGTCAATTCCTCTATTGTTTATTCATTTTGGAAAGGACTGACCTGTACAAAAACAGGAAAGCAAACACATCTGATGTCCCCTTGTTACCAGGGCTTTTGTTATGCTGATGTTCCCTGTTACCAGTTAAGACAAAGTTGGCAACAACTATTTTGAAGTCTCTTTCTTCATAGTTTGCATAAATTGCTTTAATTGAGACAGTTAGGAAGACAAAATTCAGATACTGATGAACGAACAGTCCAAAATTGCAAGAGGAAGAAAAGGGACTGCGAAGAAAGCAAGCTGAATCCTGGTTGATAGACAGATTATTCAGGTATCCCTATATAATCACTAGAAGAGGAATGCTCATAGACTACTGCATAAAGAATCTTTTATTATAATTGCTTAGCTCCTGCTGTTAAGATTGAACGATATTTAGTAACAAAAACCTCAGCACTTTCGGAACTTTGTCATACACTGGTCACAACTCCTGGAGGTTCTTGCAGGTAGCAGATCGAGTCTTGTTGAGTAATGGTTAGTATTTGGGGCACTACATCCCTAGACATCAACCCAAAGAATGAAGGAGCTGTGGATTTCTTTTCTTCACCTGTCCTTGAATAGAAAACTAACAGCAACCAGGTTTGCACACATAAATCAGAGTGGATAAAATGCTGCAAGCCATTAATCATATTTCAGCTTTGTTGTTCCTTGAAATATATTCACTTTATTCTAGGACATCGCACTTTTATAATACCTGGGCTTTGGGGTTTTTGTTTCCTTTATTGCCTGAAGTTTGTAAGGCAATATAAAGGTGTGGCTGAACATATAGCCATGCCCATTGTTGATTTAGTTTTCTTTTCCCGAAGACTAGAAAGACCATGTCTGCCTTTCCTCATTGCCTAGTTGGCTGACCTTACCTGCACTATCAACACATCCATAGGGAATTTTTATCCTCAGTGGTTCTCTCTGAACTCAGCTCTGTATCTCTTTCTCTCTGTTTGTAGGGTGCTTGGTATAAACGAATGGCAGAACACAGGATTTCAGTATGATGTTATCAGCTGTTTGAATTTGTTGGATCGTTGTGATCAGCCACTGACTGTATTAAAAGATATTAGGAGTGTACTGGAGCCAACTAGAGGCAGAGTCATTCTAGCATTAGTTCTGCCATTTCACCCATATGTGGAAAATGGTAAGTACACAGATTAACAGCTATTTAGGCAAGTAAAGGAAACTTTTGTAGGTTGTAGGATCCTGAATTAAATATTTAGTAAATAATTGACGTGTGTATTTGATTCTTACAAATAGCTTGTAGGGTGCATGTTCAGAAGTATGAAATTATAGGTAAATAGGCCACATGAGGTAAGCTGTTTTCTTAATTCCCCAACATACATTCTTGGCACCAACAAAAAGCTCAGATATTGAAGTCACATATCCTGTTCTGCAGGTTGCCACATTTGAGCTGTGTTGGAGCAACATGGGAAAACTGATCTCTGATTAGGGCCCTCTGCTGCTGTCATATAGGTAACCCCAGTTGTCTTTAGCGACCATTGAACAAATCCATCAGAACTGTCTGTAATGCTGAATGGAGCAGCTTAGCTCAAACTGTTTCAAGGGTTCCAGATGAACTATACCTAAAAATCCATAGGAGGATAATGCTCACTGTCCAATATGAACTCTCAGAGTAAAATGTAGACCCCTACTAATACAAAATAACCAACCATTATTAATATTGTATTAGTAACTGGAATAAAAAGTAAAATTCAGTGCTAAAATTCCTTTATTTCTTGTAGTTGCATTTTAAAGAAATACATGAGAGATTTTTCAAATGAATCTTTCCTTGTGACTAAACCTCAAAAGAGACTTAAAAACTTTTTTAGGTGTCTGTGATTGCAGGGGTTCAGGTTGAGGCACCCTAAAGGTGATTTGAGTTCTAGAAGGCTGGTGTTCATCAGTCATTCTTTGGACACTGGCTCTCCTTAAGTAGTAAGACTTGTCAATGGAAAGGCACATGTGCCCAGAAAACACAGAACTAATAACCTTAACATTCTGGAAATCATAAATGCAATAAAAATGAATCTAACAAAAAAAAGTTTTAAGTGTAAAAATAAATGTCAGTTGAAGAATTGCTTAAAATACAGTATTTGAGCACGTAGTTTTGTAGCTGTTCCAAAAAGTAGTATGTTTTAAATGAGATAGGAGATTGACTTATGCACCTGTACAGAATTTTCGAGCACATTTGGTTACAACGTACTGTTCTTATAACGTGGAACACTTTGACTTCCTTTCTTTAAAATTCCATCGAAGAGCTGTGTCTTGCTACACTTCCATCAGCATATTAGAAGCAGAAATTGAGAAGTGATTTGTGTGTTTGTTTTGTTTGTGTGCCTTCAAAGTTATGTGCTATTGTGTTTTGCAATCACTTGCACCAGCATTGACTTTTCTGCATGTTGTTGGGTAACCATGTGATAGACCACATGCAACTTCCTCACTCAACAGGGGGTGGGTAAATTAAGGAAGAAAAAACTACTCCAGGTCCATTTATGTCCATTATTAATTGCCCACAGCATACTGGGAGTAGAATAGGATATTAAATTTATAAATGCCTAGGGACTGGAAACCTGTTCTTTGTTGAACTCACACAGATTTCAGCTTTCAACAAGAAAGAATGACTAAGATATCTTGTAAACCGAAGACAGACTTTGGTTTGTACTGGTAACTTGTAAACAATTAGTCACTTTCTTTAAGACAGCTTTGTTTCCTTTCCTTTTTGTAAGTCTCACCTAGCACAGTGATGTTGTTTTGTGGTTTTCTGTGACCTGCAGGGTATGACAGAATTGCTTTAGTATGCATTTATCGGTTGAGGCTGTTCCAGTTAGCAAATATCTACTGGAACTTTAAAGCATATTCAGTTTGTCTGTTTACCACTGTCATGGATGTGGGCCCAAATAAACATCTCTAGACAATGCGAGTTACCACACACACAAGTTATTGTCATTCCACTAAAGCTTTCCCACTTGAGATCTATTCAACTATAGCCTGGCAGTTCACTGTTTCTTTAGACTGTCTTCATCATGTACAAAAGATTTTGAATTTCAGTATTTTCAGTTGTTCTACACGAGGATGCATTAAAAATGTTACATGTGTACATATGCTTTATGAAAAGGAAAAAAATTACTTGAAGCATTCAAAGCAGAGAGCATTTTATGGCTCAGATAACTCCTTGTGTCAGCTAATTAAAAAGTTTGGACCTGCCTTGAGAAACTTTTGAATTTTAGAGGAGGGAACAAATGGAGAAGGGATGAGGCAGGTAAGGTGTTTGATCAGTGTATAGATCATTTTTTAGAACTGGAGACCTAAAGATAAATTTCAATCAAAATAAGAGATATTTGGGTTATTACACTTAATTTAATGGGAAGGTAATTGTGGAAACTCTCAATGTGAATAGTATAAAGCCTGTTCGAAGAGAACAAAGCAAGGTGGAGTAGGAGGTAAAATTTAATTTTTTTTCTGTGCTTTACGTTTCTGGAATTACAGTGACACCTAGAGTCCAAAGTAGCTTAATCACAAATTAAACTCTTCAGAGGAATTTTATTTTCAGTATATAGAACAACAAGGAATGGACTTCCTGTGCATGTCTAAATTTGTCGAGCCATGTGAATAATGTGGTATCATAATCAAACATGTTCTTGTGTGAGTAGTCTAATTTTGTTTTTGGTGGGTACCCCATAGGGTGATTATAAAATGCTTTATATTTCCTAATATAGACATAGTGTATATATATATAAAGGCAATATTAGGTAATATGACTAGAATGGTTTAAGTTTATCTAAAAAATGTCAAAGACCATAGTTCAGAAGAAGTCAACACTATCAGCCTGGATTGTGAAATTTTCTTGTTGAACACATTAATGTTTCTATGATTGATTGACATGGGTAAGAAGAGGAAGGTGCATTTTTCATCTTCCTGAAGTATTTGGTACTAAATTGAGCTGGAAACACAGTACTGTGCTAGATGGACCCTTGCTTTGTCTGATTTGTTGGTTCTCGTGTCACTGAAATGCAGCTTCAGTTGTTAAACAAAGCCTTGCTTTATTTAAATTATGACAAAAGATGCACCTGTTCCTTAGGAGGGAGATTGCCTGATACCACCAGGTCTCTTCTGAAAGTGCTGATTTTGTAGATTGGCTAGTACCAGCTTCTCAGTGTACTTCTGTTTTCATGCCTGTATCTGTTTTTAACGGGCACATAAAGGCAGAAGTTGGTGCTCCAGGTAATCCTGGCTTTGGATGGTAGGATGGAAAGAAACAGGTTGTCTCTAGCAGTTGAATTTTAATGTTGCAGGAGCAACCTTTTCACAATGACCACCACTTTCCTTTCCTAAGTAGGCTAGGATGAAGTTCCCATCCCAAATGAGCTTTAACATGATAGTACATGCATTGTCTGATTTTTTTTTTTCTGCTTGCCTGCCTACAGAATGCGTATGTTTTGCTGTCTAAGCTGCTGTAAGACTCAGTAACTATTTATCTGTATATCCATTATAACACACTATCCATCACACTAACATGACTGAAAACAGAATTTCACTATGAAATGAGTTTATTTTCTAATGCTGCCAATTAATGTACATCTTACACAAATGCTGAATTCACATACAAGAAATACATGTAAAATCATGTAAAATACATGTAATTAAATCTAAACTGAAAAAGGAAATTTTTATAAAGCATTAGCAGTTCTCTTACAAAAGATGAAGTCTTCCCATGGTTCTTATTCTTGCAGAACGGGAAGTAACATGTAACATAGATCATCAAAACCAAGTGCATTGAACATTGTCTGTTTAGAAAACACTGTTGAGGAACAATGCCCTGTAAAGTTTTCTCCTTTGTTTTTAAAGCAAAGTAAGTCTGTGAAGAAGCTTAAGTTCTTCATCTGCCCCTTTGGTTGCACCAAAAATATCAAACAAATTGGAAATGCATCACGTACTCATCTGTTTTGATAAACAGTGTCATCTTCCAAATGGTCCTAGGGAAAAAACAGAGAATTGTTTACTCACTGATGTGAACATTTTTGCTTTGTTTTTGTTTTTAAAGGCAGAACTTCCTTTTTGAGGCAAACTCCATCCCTTTATTGTTTCAGTAAACTCCTTCCTTCCCTACTTATCTAGTTGCATTTGTCTATGTGGCATCTACAGCATTCGGAAGGATATTTCTTTTCCTCTTGGCTTCTCCTATATCTTCAGAGAGCACGGAGACAGTAAAACATACCTCTTATTTTCACTATGTTAATATCTGACACTTGAACCACGATCAGGTCAGCAGGGACTTGAGGTCTTTAAGGGGATGGTTACAGAGGAAATCAGTTGGGGCGGTACAGAGGTGAATAAAGTAAAAATGTTTAGAGAAGTGTCTGACTTTGTATTCTATTTCTTTTTCTTTCTCATCACATCTCTGAAATAGTGCAGTATAAGCTTACAATAGGAAAGAATTTTTAATGTTTCTCAAGAGAAGCAGAATTTTTTGAAGGATGATTTTGAAGCCATTTTCATTGCTTGCAAATGCATGTGATTTCTAAAGTTGTTTTCTGTAACTTGCATGGAATATACAAAATTATTGTCATGTAGTCATATAAGACTTATTGGCATAAGTTTGGAATGATGAGATAAGTTGTGTGGCTTTATCCAG
Source organism: Anseranas semipalmata (assembly GCA_013399115.1). Lineage (NCBI taxonomy): Eukaryota > Metazoa > Chordata > Aves > Anseriformes > Anseranatidae > Anseranas > Anseranas semipalmata. Next base: position 203,235 of record VXAA01003889.1, on the reverse strand, counting down.
TGTGTTGAATACTTAGTTTAGCCTACATAAGTTTAAGTGTGTGGGGGAAATATCTGTAAAAATGTTGTAGAATTTTTTTCAAACCATTTTGTTACAGTTCTGTCATCTAACCAACTTGAACTAAGGGAGCAAGAGGAACTACCACTGAAATATTTTCAAGAATGAGCTCTAATAGATTTGTGTTTTTTTCCAACAGTCCAGAACAACTTGCTGAAACCTCTTCTTGGCAAAATAGAAACTTACAGAGGTTTCATTGTTAAATTTACATATGTACACATACATTTTTTTTTAAGGTATACACTTTCATATATATATATACATATATATATATATGAAAGTGCATGTGTGTATATATACACATATACAAGATTGTATGTGTGTGTATATATATGTAATAGTATATAAAATACTGGCATCGTGACCATCTCTGACACAAAACACGTGAGAATGTTTGTGCGTTTCTATATAACAGGAAGGTATATGTCTGTCCCAGGAAAAAAAGTTCCTGTAAACTGTCTTGATCTGTTCTTGGTCATTTAGAATGCTTTATATAATATCTGACTATTGTGCAGAATACTTTTTTTTTTTTTGAGACCTTTATCAACTTTAAATAAGAAAAAGATCTAGTTCCAGAGGAAATAGAAATGGTATATTCTTAAAAAACTGTTAGTTCCCCTTTTTCCCCATTTTTTTCCCATATTGGTAGAAACTTACAGGCTGTTGGCAGTGTTCAGCATACCTCTGCTTTTGAAGTTCTTGGGCAATTGCTTGAAAAATTTTTCGTCCGCTACTGATTTTCTGCAATTTATGTAAAATACTTTAGGTTAGTGCTACATTTGAGGTTGAGAGAAGCATCTTTTTCTAGCATTTTGTAATTCTGTTTTTTTTTTGCCTGTGTATGTCTTTAGGAAAGTTACTAAATAACACTAAGAACATACAGTTTGGCAGTCAGAAGGGTTTAAATTACGTTAATACTACATCTCTTAACATATATGCCTTCCTTAATGGATATTTAAATAGTATAGCTTTTGATTTTTTTTTTTTTAAGGAGTCATGGCAATAAAGGGTCTAAATAGACTTTTTTAAAATACAAGGGAGTTTACCTGAATGTATCATTGGAACACATAAAAAAAATTAATAGCAAAAATTGCTATTTTCAGAAGTTCAAACAAAATTTACTTGCAAACAAAGCCTAAAGGAAGCTGTGTGTAAGGGATGGTCTTTAGGTAGATTTGACTTTATCCTGTATTCAGTTAGTTACAAATTAACTAATTAGTTAAAAATTAGTTAAATGTAAAATCATTAACTAGTTCTTTACAGAACTGAAGGGAAGCCTTAACAGCTGTATATATCCCTTTAACTGAGCCATCAATTAATCACAAAATTGATATCTGATATATACTTCAAAAACAAAAAAAAAGGCTCTGAATCACCGATAAAGCAAACAGAGTGATAACATACACAGTGCTCTGTTCTCTGGTCTTCATTTCTACTTAGCAGCTTTGGTTTTAACTGGAAGGAGGAGGAAGAAAAAAAAGATTAAAACATAAGATGATATAGCAACAGCTAAATTAGCAGAATAGTTAAGTGTTGTCCTTTAACAGTGGAAAACAGTCTGTAGATAATTCAGCATATTAGATCAGTTTATACCATTGGAAAAAAAAAACGGAAGTTTTCAAGCATATGAGGCCTTTTTCATCATCTGGTAGTAGATGTTGCTAATATTTTTGCTTTGAGTACAGTGGAACCTGCCTGAAGCACTACCCGGTTGTCAAAACTAAACCAATTGCATCATAGATACCAGGTTTTCTCCTGAAAAAAGGCATGATTAATTCTTTCCACAATCTAACTTCAGCTAGTTTAAAGAAAACAAAACAACGTCAAAAATGAGTGTCCTGTCTTTGTTTAGACAGCCGTCATTACAACAAAGAACTATTTACCATGTCATACCACATGGGGCTGTGAAGTCCTTATTCTCATGTCAGTCATTATTATTTAAAGAGTCCAGTTGCAGCTTTGGGTTTGTGTTTTTAACTAAATACAATTTTGTTCTAGAAAAAATAAATAATCCACTATTTATATAATTTTAACTATGTGCATTGTAGTGTGTTTGTTTCCCATATCCATAAAACTTCTTCCAACTCTCTGATACTTTTAAATTTTACCAATGTCTATCTTCTGTACTTGTACAGTATATGAATACAACTTCGTCATACAAGTAAAGTCAGTTTGCAGTAACTTTGCAGTTCACAAATATTTTGACATTAAATTTAAATTATTTTACTTTTAATGGAAACTAATCCATACAGTTGATGATTTGCAATGGTAATTTCTAACTTCACTTTTTGAGTGTTCCTTGATAGATATAGTCTCCAACCTGCTGATTAATACCCTCAGTATACTTTTAGCTTTATAATACTTTTTTTTTTTTTAGACACTTTATTTAAAATGTGGTTGCTATTGAGAGTACAGGTATGGGTTTGCAGATGTGTGCAGCATATGAACTTCAACCAAGCACCTCTTTAGAACTTAACTGTAAAAGTTGTGGAAGCTAGGAATGGTTTTTATTCTCTTTATGGAGATGCTAAGACTGCTTAAAGTTAAATAATGAACAAAATCAGTTTGAGCCTACCTTGTAGACTATAAGGATTGTGAATACAGTAGTGCAATACAGAAGCAGTAAGGATGAGATGATGATCATGGAGTTGAATTCTTCAGTTCTGTGCCCCTCTGGTCCTTAATTAAAAGTGAGTATTAGAATAACGGACAGTTCTTCTGATTCATGCAATTTTCTTAAGACTGTGCATTTCTGTCCCCTTCCTTTGAGGAATTAAAAAAATTTCATACACATCAATATTTTTTTGATTCATTTTCAGTCTGAATTTGTTAGCAAGATCACTTGTTTGCAAGGGCAATGGAGACTTGTTATTTTTGATTATGAACCCTTCCTTGAGGGATAAATGGAGATCAAAATCCAGTTTTCTACGCTAATAAAAGAATATCTGAATAAAGTTTATAGGCTTTTGTTCAGAAATGGAGTTAGGGGAAGGAATGAATATAGGGGAAAATTATAATCCAGCCATTTTTTTTTTCTATTTTAGCCATGTAAATCTGAAATGTAGTTAGTGACTTCTCATCATCTTTTAATTAGAAGGCAAACACTACAGAGGTACAGAACCAAATCTTTTTGCTCAAGCGGGCACAGTGAATCCCCAGTTCTGAAACCCTGTACTCTGTTGGGTGTGTTTCAACTAAATGTCAGTTTCTCTACTTCTCATTTTTCTGTTGATACTTCCTTTCTGATAGCCATTAAAGTCTACCTAAGAGCACGTAGAGTATGGTTAAATAGTACAGAGTACAAAATTTCTTTCCGTTGTAGAATCTAGAGTAATTTGCATCATGTGACAGAACAGTCTAATTGGCAAATGACATTAAGATGCTTATTTGTAGAATCTCTCCATAGTTTTACAATTAATATCTTAATAAACTCATACTACTTCTAACAGCTTTGTTGGTATTTCCATCTTAAATGCCATTTTTGACAGTGTAAATAGAGTTTTTAGGAAAGAAAATTTATTTTTTTATGATGCTTCATTAAGAATGAATAATCAACTGACCTCTTTTCGTTAGAACTGTTCCATCTCCTGTTTGCTTAGAATGGGGTGAACTTGAACCTGGAAATGCTATTCCACAGAAATAAACAGCACTGTCATTTACAGTCAGATCATTGATCTGAAGTGAAACGTTATTTTCTGATGATACATGTACTTTGAACTTCTGATGGTTTGTGCATTCAGGAGTACACAAATCCTCGTGTTCGTTAGTGAAAAAGCGAAACCACAGAACTTGAGGCTTGGACAGGGAGCATCCAGAGGCAGAGAAAGCACACGTTAGGAGCACGGTGTGCATGGAGTATTCAGCTTCCTGAAATCCGGGTTGTGTTACAGTGACTTGGCACGTATCTGTTGCACCTGTTGAGAATAAACAATTGGTTATGTGAGGGATAGTTAAAAAGCAAAGCATAATCTAAAAAGAAAATAGGCTACTTATGGTTCATGGTAGAAAAGGTAGGTGGAAAGAGAGAAAAACATGTTTCAAGCTTTGAGTTTTTAAGATGGATGGACAAGGTGGGTGACATAAATCTGGATACTCAATGGTGTATTTCTCTAAGGGTTTCTCTCTCCTCCACTCTTCCTGATTTGGGAGTCAAGTGAGACAGCCTGATTGCAGGTGGTGGAAATGTCATAAATGGAGACATTTAAAACTTAGCAATTTCATAACATTGATTATAATTCATAATAGTTCCTAGATATGCTTTCACTTCGTTGCACATATTGACTCTGGGTTTCTAAGGATAACAATATTGCTTGTTAGCTCTGACATTTAAAAATGTATGTAGAGAAAACAGGAAGGTTAATCAGGGAAGCGAATTCTAATTAAGGAACTGAAATGTTTAATATGACTGGTCTGGGAGATTTATTTTTTGTTTTAAAGTCCTTATTGAAATTTATAATTTAAATACATTTTGTATGTCTAGTTTTATTCACATTGCTTACTCATTTAAACAATGAAATTGAGATTATGCAGTGAAAATGAAGGTAGTAGCTTACCAGCATCCTTTCCTACTTTCTAGAAAGTAGCAAGTTAGAATAAAAATAAACTGAAGTCTGTCTTAATCTACTGCTGATACACAATTTATAAGCCTGTCTACTGTGGACAGTCAACACTGTCCCTTCATCATTTTCTCATTGAATGTTTTATGGACCAAATCCAAGAAGATTCAGTGTCTGTGACTTCTGCAGGAATAAAATGAAATTCTGTTTCTTTGTCAGATGAACTCCAGAGCCATTCCATAGCAGCTACAGCAACCTGAAGAATCTAGTAGTATAAGTTGTCAGTGTACTTACACCCTATGTGGTGAAAGACAGTAGGTTGTGCTCCTGCAGTTGATCGCCTTCTCTTTTCCAGCTTACTCTGGTGCTCTGGTTGGCCTTGCAGAGCAGAACTCCATAGCTTCAGTTCATATAGATACTGTCTGCTGGACTTCTAAGCCTTCCTTCCAAACAAGCACAGCTGCATTGAAGCCATGCTGCTGCTGGAGCATTCTTTGCAGGAGAGTGCAGTAGGATTTGACCCAGAAATCATATATTATAGAAGGGTTTCAGACTTTTGGAAGAAAAAGCACTTGCTAAGTCTTTTGATTTGGAAGTTGCATGAAGACAGCAGAAATTAGCTCAATTCTCAGCAAAACTTGTTACTACACTTACAGCTATCTTGCAGATCCTAACCACAACATTTTCAATCCTATAACTTCTGTTACATGAGAAAATACAAGAAGCTTAAAAAATGTCTTACCAGCACTGTACAGAATCCAGTCAAATGCCAGCATTAGCACTTTCTGGAATTTGTTGAAAGATGCCATTTCTTGTATCTCTTTGGAAATGATTCTGCTTGAAGGAAGAGGAACTTAGGAAATTTTTGGAGTTGCAGAATGCTCTGTATCACGCGATTTAGAACTTCCTGTTTAGAGAAGGGTTTTTACTGTTGCATTTAGCAAACTTGTTAAAGGTACAGACCAAACCAGAAAACATTTCTGTTATTAGTGGATGGCATTACTTTGAAAGTGAATGAACACTTTTTACTTTTGAACTTATGAGTTGTGCCTGTAATCCTTCAGATCACTTTGTTGGATATAACAAATGAGAACATGTTTCCCAATGTAATACATATGTTCAGTTTCTTAATTTTATCTGGCCTTAGACTGTCTTTACTTTATCATCTAGGAAGTGGCCGTGGCAACCACAGATTCTGTAGCCATCCCTTATCTAACTAGCGTGGTAATTTAGTAGCGAAAATTTAACAGCAAATCATAATTTTCAACTTGCTGTCTCTATTTACTGTAATTACCTGAAGCCATCTTTAGACTGTGGGCATAAAGAAAAAATTTATAATGCTGGAAAAGATTTTCATTAAATTGTCTGTCTGTCCATGTCTGCTGAACACCAGCCTCAATAACGGAAGGTACTTTTCAGCCAGTTTTGGAGCTGCTATTTAAAAATGTAGCAACAGATAACCTTAAAAAGGAGCCTCTTCTGAACTCTCGGGGAAAAAAAATTGAATTGATCTATCAACAGCTCTACAAATGGCTTGTCAAGCTCGTATTTGGAGTGGAATGTAGTATAATCTGTGTAGTATAATTTCTGTAAAAAAAAATAAAAATAAATAAAGTCTGCTTTATAATTGAAACAAAACTGTTTTCTTTTCTCAGTAGGTGGCAAGTGGGAAAAGCCCTCAGAAGTTTTGGAAATCAAAGGGCATACTTGGGAAGAACAGGTTAATAGCCTGCCAGAAGTTTTCAGTAAAGCTGGTTTTGCCATAGAGGCTTTCACCAGACTGCCATACCTATGTGAAGGTGATATGTATAATGACTACTATGTACTAGATGATGCTGTCTTTGTCCTCAAGCCAGTGTAAACGTATATGAAGTAAATCTCCAGAACCAAACCCAAGAAGCAGCCTCTGAAAGAGGGTTTTGATTTACGGTTACATAAAGGGAGGGAATTTGGGGGATTGCCGTGCTAAATAAATACCATGTAAAAATTTTAAAGGCCAAAATACTAACGTATTTCTTTGTAGTGTGTTTAGGGAAAAAGTTTTTTCTTTTTTTTTTTTTTAAACAGACTCTTCATTTGAGAATTTTTTTTTTTACCAGCTCTTAAACCAACAATGCATTCTGCATTATCCAACAGTAATGGGGGATGATTTTTTTATATACTTACATGCAATAGGGATCAGATCCAAACAAAAGCAATAGTCCTAATAATGAGGAAACTGATAAAATGTGAATTGTTGTTGAAGAAATCAATTGAAATCTGGCAATAAAATTATCCATTCAGTTCAAACCTTGTTGATTATAAACTGTTGAAATGGATATTCTTCCATGCTAAGTTACTTTCTCTCTTACTGTCATTCTTCATGGTTTTATTCATGCTAATAAACTTTTTTTGAGATGACTTTTTGCATTAACCTTTGTGTTCGTTTTTGTAACCATAACCACGCTTGTCTGCAGCAACTGCTCTTTGTGTTGAGAATCGAGCTCTCAGTAGCAGCACAGCATTGATTTTATTTAAGCAGCATTTAAGTATTGTTTAAAGGGATAACAATCTGCAAAAAAATGTATCACTTTTGGTTGGGTTTCTTTCATATTCCTCTCAATGCCTCATAAGTTCTCATTGCTTTTGCATATGCCATTTTATAGCTAAAGGAGCTATGGTACAACTTGCCAAAACTGCACTTTAAACTGATGGGTTTGATAACAAACTTTCTAAGTGAGTTGTTCCCAAAAGCTAACAGCTTAAAGAACTTGCAGGCACTTTCTTGCAAACTTTTTTGTGAGTCAAACTGCTTCTGAGGCATAGGCTACAGGGACCTAATTTTGAAGGTTTAAATAGCTTGGAATAGTTGTTTGTTTGTTTTTATTTCTCCAGGAATACAAAATAAATGCTATTTATTTTAACATGTCTTATTTAAAAAAAAAAAACTGTTTAAAATGGCTAATTTCTGGCCCTTGGGATAAAACCTTCCTTTAAAACAACAAGCAGCATCACCAGTAAGCAGTAGAGAACTGACAGGCATATGTCTTCTGTTGCTTGGGATGTAAATGTTGTGAGAGAGCAGAGAAACCTCAGCTTGTATATCAGCTGGTAAGTAAAGCAAAAACTGATTTATCTTTTGCTTTTGAAGTATAAATGAGTCATTTATTTATTTAACAATTAGTAATCTTATGTTGGGTAGGATGTTTCAGCTTGTCTTTTTAGGTTTGTCTTGGTCTTCCTTTGCCTGATGTTTAGTGATTTCTTTTGCAAAGTTAATAGCCTTTTATTCTCAGTCGTCTTTGTGAAAGATTAAGTGTTGTGTAGTAAGGGGTGAGAGGCTTGACTGATGTGTTACTGTTTTTGTTTTTGTTTTTTTTTTCCCAACAGTAATTATTCTCATTTCAGCATCTGTTATTGAATTTTGGCACAGAGTATAGATTTGTCTGTTGGAAAAATGAGCTGTGTATGATTTGGAGTGAACCCATTCTTTTCCGTTACTTTATTTGGACCTATATAGTAATTGGAAAATACGGTTCTTGCGTAACAAGTTTAGCTTCATGTAGCAAATGTATGTTAAGACAAAATTCTTCAGTGATGCTTAGAAGTTATACTCTCACAGGTTACAATCACATGAGAGACTACGCATTTCACATCTCTCAGATCTTTTAGTCCTGTCATTTAGGATGTTAGTTTGTAATAGCTTTGAGATGTTTGGGGTTGGAAGATGCAATGTAAAAGCAATTTTTTTCTTATAATTTCCTATTTTGTTCCCTCTATTGAAACAAGTATTCTTACTCTTGAGATGCAAAATTAAAACATTTACCTAAAACGTGCAATAACAGGAAAAAGCTACGACGACAGTAAGCTTAAGTTCTAAGGGACCGAGTCTTGCAAGAGTCTGTGTTGGTCTTCAGAAGTCCATAAGCAGTCCTGTGGTTTTTGTTGTTGTTGGTTTTTGGGGGGGGCAAGACCACTCACAGCATGGGAAGCTCTGCTGTGTGACACTTAACTGTCATGAGCAACTCAAGGCACTTATCAAACACACGCTTGTCTAATCATGTTATCTTTGTTATTAAGGTGATGCACAATTTAGTGAAAGATAATTTAAGATCTCATCCAAGGGGACAAGTGTTGTGAGTCTGATGTCTGAATTTTTTATTCTTGGGCTTGTGGAAACTTCCTTGTCTCTCTGCTGTCCCTGTCCTGCTGTGGTTTGTGTGTAAGTCACTTCTCGGTGATCTAACGTGCAGCGTTTTGCCCTGGAGAGTAACTAAATTATCTGTTCTGTCAAGGTGGCACTGGATGTGTTGCATCGCAGGAAAAAAGATGCTGTGCAAGAGCATGGTTTAGTCAGGAACTTTCAGCAGAAATTTGGAAGAGTTTTCGTCTCACGGAAGCCACAGCCCCCTTTGGCTGGGTGGCCCCAGGTACAGTCGGTTTCCATCCTGCTCCCGGGAGCCCAGGGCTGCCTGCCCTTGCTCAGGGTGGGGAGGTGGGGGGCATTGGGCAACACCAGCCTGCCCCGGTTTGTTACCCCCATACAGCTTGTTGAGCTCTCTTCATCTCGGGACGAGAAGAGTCCTCTGCTGCCTGCTGTGGGAGTCCCTCGCCCTCCGAGCCCCCCTTCAGAGACCTTTCCCCTCCCCTCTGGCTGAAGGCTGGGTGCTGCTGGGCAGGCACCTGGAGCTGTGAGGCGGTCCTGGCCGCAGGCCCTGCCCTGCCCTGCTCACAGGGGTCCTGGCTGGAGCCTCCAGCTTGTTGCACTGCGCAGCGCGGGGAAGGAGGCGCACACGGCAGAGGCAGGTAAAGTGCTGTGGGGCCCTCGCTCTCTCCATAGATGCCCCAAGAACCCGGCATCTCTCTTCTCTGCCCTCCCCTTCTTTCCCTCCCTCCCTCTGCAGCCTGAACCCCCTGAGCGTTCCCACGCTGCTGCATACAGGGCTTTTTTGTGGAGGTGCTGAGAGCCTGGTTGTGAGGGGGAGGACGGGCACTGGCAGTACATGAGGTTATCGGCAAGACTTCTGATTATGAGGTTAGCTTTCTGGTTATCAGGCTTCAGATAAGGCACTGGCTGCATCGAGGAGGTGGGTGATAAAATGTCTAGGATTTCTTTACATGGAAGAGCGTGTGTTTGGGGAGCAAGAGGAGGGGCAGCCTGTGAGCTCCCAATAACCTGGGTCCTGCAAGGGATGTCTCAGAGATCTGCTCACAGCATATGCTGCCATGATGCAGGGAGAGCTCTGCGGGGAGATGCCAGATGGGATCTGCAGAGCCACAGGCTGATTTGCGGTTGCCTGAAAGCTCCAGGCAACTTCTGTAAATGGACTAGTTTAACTGACAAAGGAAAATATTTCATCCCACAGATTGTCTTATCAAGCAGGGCTATTTCACGGCATATTTCTTCTCTACCTGCTAATTGTCCATTGCAGTTAGGATAAAACAGCACTTCCCTCCTTATATATATTTCCTTATACTTCATCTCCTTATATATTAATTTGATATGCTTTAATTAAAATACACTTCCTGATCAAAGTGAATGTGTTGGAATAAACAAAATGGGATTGACATTTGTAGCATGATTTAAACCATGCAGAGTAATCAGACCTTACTGCGAAATCAACAGGGTAATGGCAGAAACAAACACAAGAAAGTTCATTGTCCAAGAAACCAGATACATCTGAATGAGAGACGTGCAGTGTGGCACTCCCAAAAGAATTGTTGAAAAGGGTTTCAGTACATGTGAGAAAAGGACAGAGGCACTAGCTTCTTGAAGCCTAATGATTAAGTTTTTCACCATCCATCAGTTTGAGTTGCTGCTGTTACAAGACTTGAGTTATGTATTTGCATTAGACTGAGGTATTGCTAGAGGCTGTTGACAGACATTCTCATAAAAGAGTACCTTTGCTGATACGTGAGATTAGACAGTCTGAAGAAAGTGTTTCTAATTATCAAATGTTCAAATCTGTAATCCAATCCATGGCAGAGAACACACACAAAAAAAACCCACACCACAGATCCAAATTCAGCAGCAAAAAGAAATTAGGCGTGGTGGCAGATAAGCCCTTGAAATGAGGGAAAGGGAGAGAAAACCTAACAAAATGATCTTGGGGTCAGTGCAAAGTTGGCTGATGGAGCCTCTGTGTCATTTGTTTAAATTGTGGAGTAATCCCCATGTAAGAAGCTGCAATCTGCAGAGCAGGGCATCACCTAATATCTGAGATTAATTCATTGCTTCACCTGTGGGGATGGTGACTCCCACGGTTGGGCAGAAGCAGGAAACCCTCCCTGCAGGGACTTGCTGCAGCAGGGGCTACAGCAGGCGATGGTCCCCGGCACAGATTAGGGAGTGTGGGAGCAGAAATGCCCCTGAGAGTGAGACCTGCTTGGTCTTGCTTCCTTTCGATCCTGGCTGCGTGTCAGGCCAAGCATTTTTGCAATACGTATCCTTGTTTGGGATCTAGTTTGAATGCAATAAATACATAAATAAAAATAAAAAATATGTTGTATAGACCAACCGAGACTGTCAGTCTTCTCTGACAAGAATCAGTGACAGCCTAGTGCAAAGCTCTGGGAGTCCCATTACTGCCCTTCCAGCTCATTTAGCGTTTGGTGACCTTTATGCTGCATAGCACAGGGCAGCAGGGATAGCAGAAGCTACTGAAACATGTGTTTCCCTAGAAATTATGACCTGGCCAATGCTGAAAAATTGGTGGTGTACTTCTCATGAGTACGAAGACTATAGAGGTTTGATCAGTTTAAATGAAGTAGCATGGTCGTGAACCCCAATGTGTTGCTTCAGAAGGGCACAAGTATATTCTTGGGCTTCTCTGCAGAGTGATGGCACCAGGGAGGGGAGCCCTCCTTCCTGCTCCCTGCCTGGAGTGCTTGGCACTGATGCAGAGGGCCAGGCCTGGCCATGGTGCAGATTGGAGCTCTGCCAGTAGAAGGTCCCGGGGCTGCTCTGTAGTGGTCATGCAGGCAATTCCACAAGCTAGGGAAGGCTTTAGGATTGTTTGGAGTTTCTTTTCTATTTCTTTTTTCACTCTGTCTATTTCTTTTCTATTTTATCTCAGTTTAAAAGTTTTTTTTTTTCTCTAACTAAATTGCATTTAAGTCATATTTAGTTGGAAAGTGGCTTAGTAAGTAAACAGTGCTACTAGGAAGAAAAGTAAAAGAGCTATTTGGTAAAAGGGAAAGAAACCTGGCTGCACACACACACCTACTGGGCTTGTATTTACATAAAGTATACTTCTATCCTGGAAAAATATCTAAATTGAAAGCCTGGGAGCAAGCACTTTTAGATCATTCTGATCTCAGTCTGCAGTCCATAGCTTAGGCCGGCTCTGATTTATAGCTATGAAAGTTTTGGGTGAATACTGCCTTTTGACTTTGTTCTTTTTATTTTCCTTTTCAATCCAATTATCTTCTGATGCTAATAAACACTGGAAGAAATGCCCAGACTTTTGAAGATATGTTTCTTATTGATATTAATGAATCCTGCTGAGATTACACACGGTCAGAACTCTGAAGGTAAGACCAGAAATCCTGTGTGAGGGACATATTCTGTGTGGATGGAAAAAGCTGCGTGTAGTAAAACAGATGCAGTGCTATTTAGTAAGTAGGACCATATTCTTCGCTCTGTTGTCTTCAGGGAGCTATGCCAGCAAAGAATTTAGCCAAGATTGCTTATTTAATAATAGCCTTTTATTTTCAGTGTTTTCTGTAAATACATTTGATCAAAGCTGCATTAAATGTGTGAAAGTAAATTATAGGTGTATGTATAGTTTTGATAGCTGCGTGACAAACATTTCTGTATAGCAATTGAATGGTAAAATGTTAAATCAACTTTTAGTAATGGGATAATCTTTTACAGATTTGCCTCCGTTATTACACAAAGCTGTGGTTAGTATTTTTATTTGATCTCTCTAATAACATTTTATAATATAATCTAAAAATAACAACTGATCACATATATTTATCCTTTTTTCCTTAGGAGGAAATAATAACTGGGAAATATCTGAATGGTAATGTGCAAAATTGTTCCCACTTACGTTTCTAAAAGGAATTAAAACTCAATATCTCATTATAACTGTTTCTGTTCAATTTTTCATGTGTAGCTCTCCTCGATATACTTCATTTTCAGAGGTAATGTATTACTCTCAGAATCTTGATTTTAGGTATCATCTTGCAGTTCATATACAATCTGTTTCATTTGCACAAAAGCTGGAACATTATGGATAGAATGAAATTGGCATGTGATTACTTTGATTTAGATCTACTGTGAGGAATATTTCATCCCAATGAGGAAAAAGCCATTTTTCATGATGAAGCAAAAAACATGCATAGAATGAGGCTGACAATATAAATACATGGTACAGTTTTCAAAAGCTTTGATAATCAACTTTGTTCATGTGTTTCAGAATGGTTTTTTAAGGAAATAAGGTGCAGTTCCAGCTTTCTGTCCATCTTTCAGTCCTATTCCATCCTCCATCCATTCCTCTTCCTCCAGCTCCTGGCAACTTTTGAATTATTTGCTAATTTTGTCTAAATTTGAAAGAGCAGTTAGAGCCTCAAAGGCAATTCCACTTTTGAGAAAATCAGTGGGTGGGTAAAGAAGAAACATTGACATTAATGACTCTGCTGGGGGAAAGGCAGTAAAAATTAGTCCCCATACTTTCTTTGTATAAGCAGATCAGAACAGGCAGAATAAGGTGCTAGGGGCAGCCATGGAGCTCCTGAATAGCCACTGCACAGCTCATCTTATGACTGGAGATGGTACTAGTGGCGATGTGTCAGAAAATTGAGATTATTCTGGGGTGGGTGGAGTTAGATGAAGAAAGACATAATATTGATTTCTCATCCAACTACTTATTTTCATTGCATTAAATATATTGTCTATTAATCTGGTTAGGCCAAAAAGCTGAGTGCTTGTGTCATTATGTTGTAGCTGACAGTGTTTGCTTGTTTGCTTCTCTTGTTTTGTCTTGTAATCAGCTGTTCTACACGTTATATTATTTTACTCACATTTTTGTTCTGTTTTCTGTTGCAGTGCTAATGCCTGGACAGCAGATATGCTTACAAAAGTCATGGCATATTTTCATGCCCAAGAGGTTATGTTTACTCTTAGCAGCCTACAGGTTTGTGACATTTAAAATGAATCAAAATTCTTATTTAAAAAGGAATGAAAAAATCAACTTATTTCCGTAGACAAAACTAGGTTGTTGATAATAGAGATAACTAATAGGTCTACAGCATAGCAGGAAATAGGAGTAGCTTCCCGCACCCCAGACTGCAGCAGTATGTAAGGACTAAATCATGAGAAGATTCTTTTGCATCACCTCTGATGAAAAGCAGAAATTTGGAGTTTTCAGGCTCAGTGTTTGTTTCTGAATTGAGTGTATGCATATGCTTTTTCTCCATAAAATGGAAGGTTTCTCCCAGACTTTGACTGTGGCTGTAGTTTGCATTGCTTCTGATGGATTGAGAGGCTCCAGAGCATCCTACAAAACACTTCCACCTTTTAAGGCTCCTCTGAGCTCTGTTTTCTGTAAATTGTCAATGATGTGGGAAAAAGTTGTTTTTCTTTATCCTGCGTCATGATGATTGGTTAGGATCCAAATCCCACAACCTCAGCCGTTTAAGTGGACCTGTAGCCTGCTAACCCAAACATGGAGTCCTCCCTCCTTCCTGCGCACACACACACTCTGAAAAAGGAAAATGTCCAATGTGCAACCTGTGCTTTATACCCCAAACTCACAGCCCTTCAGTTCTACAACATTTGAATCCATCTCCCAAGCCCTGTTTCACTGCCACTGCTCTTCCAAACCTGCACAAGACTGACACCACCTCTTCCTATTTGCTCTTGATGTCTTTAAAAATTCACTTACACAGATGAGTTTTATTGACACTTTAAGACTGTAATCAGCCCTGGTCTCTCCAGGCAAACAAGGACCTAACTATGTTAATAGGTAGTGGTGGCAGCAGTGCAAAGACAACAAAGGACAGCGTCAACTCAAATTCCTAACCAACTCTGAAATAGTTCTGGTGGGAATTAGAAAGGATTTTCTCCAGTCTGGTGCTAATGAGCCTTACAGTGTTTTCTGTTTCTATGCTATAATTCCCCTTAGAGTTTTAAAACAGGCACGAGGTTGTTAGCTGGTAATGCAGTTTGATGTGAGAGAGGATATTCTTGCCTTATGACCTGGTACAGGCTTTGCCTCCCATCTAATTGCACATTTCCTTCCTTTTTTTAAGTAATAATAATACACAGTATCGCATGTTCTGAGCTCTTTAAAAGGTTCATTTGCACAGCTCTGCTGTGAAGCAGAAGAGCATTATTACCCTTGTTTTTATGAAGGGAGAAACAAGTGTTTTTGTTAAATGGCTCACTGGAGAGGGCTCGCTCATGACACCAGGAATAGCCTTTAAAAATTAGTGTCTTTCAGCATTGCATTTAGATTATTTTCGTTTACATTTTGTGTTGAGTTCTGGTCATTGACAACATGAACAATACAAAAAGCTAAGCACTTATCCCTCCTTAAGCAGAGATTTTCAGGGATTAAAAGATGCCCCTAGTAGAATACTGTGAGCTTTATGTATATTATGCATATTTTTTTTACACTTCAGATGTCCATACAAAGTTACTTGAAGAACCTTTTATACCAGCCTAGGCAGCTGCTGTCAGCATTTCAACAGCTTGATCGGCAGCAGTTCCAGACTGCAATGAAGTATCTCTTCAACAGCAGAAAGGACCATCTTGTAAGTCACTTTGTGTGAGAAATAAAAGCTGCTATCAAAGGCTTAGATAAAGGGGAAGGGGCCAGATCAGGGGTCTCACTGTGCACGTTGTGCCGTTACTTGGCTGCCTTGGAGCAGATTGCAGGAGCCCCTCTTTTTAGGTCAGTGTCTAAAAGTTTGGTGTCAAATCCAAGTCTGGATTTTCTCTGTACTCACTGGAGAAAGGTGCATTTCCAGAGAATGACTTACCTTCCTGCACAGATACTATAGGGTGGGTAGGACCAGTTGTCCTCTGGGAGTGTCTGCTTCTCTACACTGGCTAGAAAGAGAGGCAAGATGACTAAGAAGGTGAAATTAGTTATCTTGTTATAGCACCACGCAAGCAAATCATGAGGCAATTTGGAGGGGAAGCAGCGTAACGTTTTGCTTGCCCTTGTGGTGTGTTCTGTGAGTGACCCATCTTAAACGTCTCACTCAAAGCCAGCAAGTGCCACCCAGAGGGGTGGCCTGCAGAGGGGTTCACCACCACTGGGGTGGGATGGTAGCCTGGTAGGTGGCAGCACTTGGCATCCTCCCTGCCGGCCTCCAGCATGGGTATCACTGCAGAGGTGCAGACTAATCTGGGACAAAGGCAGAGTGTTTCCCCAAATGTGTGAGGTGACTGCCCAGGACAAACGCTGGATAATCCACTACTCCGACAATGGCGATGCAGCTCTTGCTACCTAAGCACACCAGATGGGTGTGTAGCATACACTGGGAGCCAGAGCAGTAGAGCATAAGCCCTGTCAGAAAGCTGTAAATTTTGTCTTCTCAAATGGTGCACACAGTTCTTCCAAGACCTCTAATAATTGCAGTAACAAATCATCAGGCCTGAGACTATCAGCTCTGACCATGCTGTCCTAGACACATCAACCTGTGACAAAAAATAACCCAATGATCCATCCCCAGCCAGGTTGGCTTTATTACCTGTTTCTTTGATGTTACCCAATCTCATGGAGGGGGTGTTTGTTGTAACAGCTGCAAGAAATACTGCATGGGAAAAGGTCTGTTCGAGAGATGCCTTAATACTAAATTATATATGAAATAATACCCATTCTATTCTAATATCCTTTCATTTTTTCCAAGTAACTAACTCTTTCATGAGAGCACACTATAACTTCAGCCATTTGGCTTCTTTTTCTGTTTTTCATTTTGATTTTGTCAAAAGATTCAAGCTGGTCTCTAGCCAACTCCAGATAGGAATTATCTGAAGCAATGCAACCAGGCAGTATTTTGCAGCTATTTTTTGTGAGAATAGCACCATATTGTTTGTAGAGTGCTTGTCTGTCAGGCTTCAAAATGAACAATATATTGAATTACTCAGACATTATTTTAACCCCGTGTTGCTTGCAGGAAGTGGGAAATGTTATTCTTGATTGGGACAAGACTAGGGAGAGAGTTTTCCAAAGCCCAGGAGTAAACAGGACCTTGTTCCTTGTAACACTGGAGAAATGCTTTCTGGCTCTGAGGGCTATGGACTGTGTGGATATCCTAAGCCAGATTTTGTATGTGTCAGCGGTGAACTATCTCCAACCTGATGTCATTGGGAGCCTTCCAAATGTTCTGCAGGAGGATGCTTTCAGAAACTTGTAAGCCATTTATTTTCCAGTAATCACAATTAATACTATGTAGCATTTGCTGACTATATATTGTTTTAAAAAGAGATTACTATTTGTCACTCTCTGTATTATCAGCTATAGCTTTCTGCTTATATCTCGCTGTTTCTAAAAACGTCTGTGGTTTTTTTTTTAAGTTTACTCATTAGTGAATTAATATGCCATTGTATCAATAGATCAACAGTTTTCAAGGACCTCTATGACAAAACCTCAGCAAATACACAGAAAGCTCTATATGGCTGGATGAAGGAGATTCTACAAAAATCCTGTAACACAAGTGGTATGTTATGTAAGAAGTCTTTTCTTCTTGCTTATCATAAGAGAAAAACGGTCAACAAAAGGCCCGACCATTGTATTGAATTGTTTCCCAGTTTTAGCACAGGACTGTTTAAGAGTAGCTGTCTTGAATACTTTTGCTGCAGAGTACAATAAACATTATATATTTGTTATTCACAGCAAATAGCTCTCCAAAGACACTTGTTCTTCACCTCTTCTGCACAGAGCTATACACAAAGTTTGTGTTCTCAAGTTCCTTTTCTAAGACTTAATAGGATACAATCATCAGGCACTCTGCATAGGTATGCCGTTCATTTCTGAACGCCTACTCGGACTAGAATAGATCTGTCTGGGAACACGTTAGCCAATGCACAATTAAAAAAAAATATATATATATATATATGCAGGAAGTTGTAAAAGTTCTACTGCACATGGCACCGACTTGCTCAGAAAAGGGACAAAGATAAAACCAAAGTGGATTCATTCCAATTTTATGCATTTTCCTACCTCTGTTAGCTTGGCTGATAGGTCTTAAATAGATATGCCACAACTGGGACAATGCAGGGGACGCTCCACGAGAGGGCCATAATGCGGTGCCACTGACACGTCAAAGCCAGCACTTGGGTTTCACCAAACATCCC
The DNA here is from genome assembly GCA_013399115.1 of Anseranas semipalmata. Classification (NCBI taxonomy): domain Eukaryota; kingdom Metazoa; phylum Chordata; class Aves; order Anseriformes; family Anseranatidae; genus Anseranas; species Anseranas semipalmata. Next base: position 185,331 of record VXAA01003889.1, on the reverse strand, counting down.
AGTGTATGTTCTTCCTCTTCCTCTGGAAATCAAATTCAAAATTCCCACTTGCTTCAGTGGAGCAAAATATGGCTTCTGGGACCACGGCTGTTTCAAAATATCTGCATAATGCATAAAGTCTTAGAGGGGAAGTTCACAACTCTGCAATGATGCGTGCTATCATGTGCGCTAAGCAGAGATGCAGGACTTGCTTCATTGGTACTCAGTAGTCCTGGGAAAATCCCACAGCATCAGACATGGTGGTTCATGCCTGAAACATTAGTGAACCCTCAGTTAATAAAAGATCCGTCAGCTTAGGAGGGACTGAGAACTGCCATGCCTGTCTTACATCCTGGTTACTCTTTTACATGCAAAGCAGGGCAGATATGGTAAAAATATGGTATCGTGTTGAGCATCCAAGTTAGGACACTTCGGAGAAGACACTGTCTTTGAAGCTCAGAGTACCCAGCTAGTCTGTAAATGTTTTATTCTCAGGGATCCTGATTTCATTTAAAATACTTTGAGAGAATGTTACTAAATGAATGACATTTCTTAACTGTTAGGCAGTGTTTTGTATTTTGCCAACCTTTTTCCATATAAGTATACGAATAATTTTTAATTTTCTCCATTATTGCTGTTGCATATTGCTGAAATAAGTGGTATCATCAATAATAATATATATCAAGTGTTACAAAGTACCGTGCCTTCCTGGTGTTCTTAAATAATATATTTGATTAGAAAAACTAGGTTTAAAAAATGCTGCTCCATACTTAATACTATTGGTGTAATTTCTCCAGTCCTTTATCCATTTCTGTTTCAACAACATAAAACATTGATCATCTTCATATGAGAAAATTTGAGACATCTGCAATACTATTTCATTTTCATTAATATATATATTAATATAATATTTATATATATTTATATATATATATGCTTTCATAAAAATGTAGTGCTAAAAACTAGCTAATGGAGGGAACCTGACTCTCTGCTAAGGATTTTTCTGATTTGCGTTTTTTTTTATTATTATTATTATTTACCAATAATAATATACTGGGTAAAATATATTTGAAAAATAATGACTTTCCAAACATTTTAGTGAGTATTTGTTTGTACAAAACAGAGTTCAAAGAATCGGTTTCATGGGTCAGCGCAGAAAATTTACGGATTTTGGGAAGATACATGGTCCATCTGCCTTTAGAAGAAATTCTGAAAATTAGTCTCAATGAAGTAAGTAACAAAATATGGTTAAGTGTATCATTGTCCAGTGAAGTCAGCTACAAACAGTATAAACACAAATGTAAACTTAAACATGAAAGAGAAATTTATATATTTTAATTTCTTAAATATAAAGTGAATTCAAATCCATTGTCAACCAAATATTCCTCTCTTTTGTAATTCAAAGAACCTATCATTGATATGTAATTATTTATCTGTATCGGGCTTCTGTGACTTGTGCTGGAAGAAAATGGGGGACCAATGATAGAAGACCCTCAAATTATTTGACAGTTCAACAGAGAATCCTTCATTCAACGTTGCCTTCAAAAATACTCTATTATCCAAATCTATCTTCTTCCTTTCTGTATAGCATAAATGGAGTCAATTAATTTATAGCATCAAACATATTTTATTAGATGCAATCATTTCCTAATCCTGATGCATGATTTTGTTTGCACTGATCAGATAAGACTATTCATTAGCTATGACAATGCAACAAAGCAGTTGGACACAGTGTATGATATCACACCAGAGCTTGCACAAGCTTTCCTGGAAAGAATAAACTCATCAGGATTTGATATGAGAAACACTTCAACTATCTACAGGCAAGACTTTTTTTTTTTTTTTCTGGCTGTGTGGAGAGAATGATTAAGTAAGAAGAAAAGAGAGGAGTATAAGCAGTAAATAGCTGATGAGATTGTTGATGTAGCATAGCTTTTTCCTTCTAGCAGAAAAATCTAGGCTGAAATCCAACCTTGGTTAGCAACAATGAAGAACTGCTACTTTGTGACTTTTGGAGGTGTGCCTAATTAGCTAATGCTTTGTCTCCAGTTCTGCAGTGAGGAGTCGACTCTAGTATCAGCAAGAGGACCACAGCAGTGTCTGGGGGACCCAATCAAAACTGTATCGCGTTGTATGGTACAGCAATAAAACAAATTGGGATGGCAGGACACAAGCTGCCTTGGCTGTTCGAATCACAGAAGATATTTTGTGGAAATCATGTTGCAGTTAGGATTTAAGGAGGAAATCTTAGTTCATGCCAGGCAGGGCTGCAGGTGGTGTCCAACTGACGGTGTCACCAGAGAGGCTGCTAAGTGGAGAGGTCTAAAGCCCATCCTGCTGTACTCTTTACAAGTGGTCCTGCAGGGCAGAGATAAGCCACGGTTAGATGCTTGTGACTTTTATGTGTGCAAGAAGGAAACCGTACTTCTAGGGCTGTCAAATCAGCACTGAACTTACTTTAACAATAAAAAAAATAAGTAGCTTGTTCTTATTCATAAATATGCAGTGAGCATGAGCTACCTGCAGGAGAGTGCTGTGCTCTGCATTTACATTTACGCTCACATAAGTGGATGTATTTAGTCCCAAGGCACCGCTGTCTGGAGTTATTTGTAGTCTCCTCAGGGAGTGCCTTAGAGGTTTAAACTAATGGAGAATATGCTTTATGGCTTCAGAGCTCCTGTCATTATTGCAATGTAACTCATTGACTTCCATGAAATATTGTTGATTGTCGGGGATGTAAGTGACAGAAGAACTATGCCCACAGTCTAGATTTCAATGTCAGAAATTTAAAAAATGATTTTACTATTCATGAGAGGTGCCAGATTCTCACCAATGAGAGAAATATCATGCTCCATAATCCTTAATATATTCCATTTTCACAACACACTTATTTTACGTTACTCATTTTAACTACTGATGATTTAAATGCACTTTTACTTTTAAGAAGTAGCATTATTCATTACTGCTAATCCCAAAGGAGATGAAGAGCTCTTGGTGGTTATGCAGTAATGCATCAGAAGGTAATTATTTGTTATAAAAGTGCAGTTATAGATGTTTCTTTGATTTTTATGTTAGTTTGATAATGTCCCATGAATTCAGATGGTCTGCTGAAGCAGTGGGTTGTTATATCACTAAGGGACAAAGGGAACTAAAAGCTGAGACTTTGTGTGCAGCAGATTTTTTTTTTTTTACCAACATTGTGATTGTGCCATAGCATTGTCCACTGTTGATCTAGTTCACATCTGGACGTGGGTGTTTGGACTCTGCCTACGCCTGCATCCTTGAATTGCCAAAAAACACAGACTGCAGCAGGAGAGCTGTGCTTTGCCCACATCTTTGCAATTTCTTGTCCTGTGTAAGTTATAAAAGCAAATGCTAGGAGTTTTCAGGGACAAGGGATTGATTCAGGCTTCCTACAAACAATTAATCGCCACTGCTTTAAAGTTTCAAGTCCAGAGAGAGTGATGCACAATTCAGACCTCCTTCCATGCAGGTCTACAGGTAATGGCAACAAATAATCACAGGCACAAGGCAGGAGGCCACCTACAGTAGCAGGTGCTAGCCGTTGGTGGTGTGAGGACATCTCCCACTGACTACGGCCATGGTTGCACTTTACAGAGGTTAATGGAAATGTTGACAAATATTAGAGGTAGTGTGGAGAAAAATGAGCTCCTCATCTGGTTCCCAACACAGCCTTACTGTGCTGGCACAACTGAGACGGTGAACCACAGCACGTTTTCTCCTAACCAACATTGAATCCATCCAAGGGCCTGTCATATGGATAAAGAACCATGTTTGGTGGGAGACACAGCAGGCTTTGTTTAAACCTGAAACAACAGAGAGGCTATGCAATGCTCTAGCTGCTGCTCCACCACATGAATGAATTGTGTTACATGTGAAATCCAAGCAGGATTTGAAGTAGAGTTCAAAATATATGCTCAATCCAGATAAGAACTCAGCAAGCCCTTTCTGGACTTCTTAATAGCCTTCCATCCTTTTCAAAGTGGAGATTGTATGGCCAATTCTGCCAAGGGCAGTGGAGTCTGGTAACTGGGAAAATCCAGGCGTGGACAAATAGAACCGGGAAACTTAAATTTTTGACAGCACAAATATGAGTAGAGTTTAGCTAAATACAGAGAATAGTGCAACTACCTCATATCCAAATTTCAGGCCATGTGGAGTTTTAAAGATTGCTGCTTAAGGCATTAATGACAAATAAATGACTTAGGTTTTGAGCACAAGTAGGGTATACCATACCATATTTCATGTTCCTGAGAGTGACAGCTTTTATCTCAGAAGCTAGCTAATGTATTTCTTCCACATAGGCTAGGTTTATTGGTTTGCTTTTATGATGACATGGAACAGATGGATGCCGGTGTGGCCCGGGCTTTACTTCATCAAATGATTAAATGCAATCAATTGAGAGGTTTCCAGGCTGAGGTTCAGAAGGTGGGTACCGTGCTCGTGCTTCTTGCCTAATCCTGAAAACAGAGGAGGAGGGACTTCTTGAATTCAGAAAGAAAAGAGTGAAAAATTACTGGGATCTAAGAAATAAGTGGAAATAGTTCTTGAGTGTATAATGCAAAGAATAAAAGCCTATTTTTTTTTTCACAATACTCATTCTTTTCTTGTTCTGTTTCTTCCCTATTTCTTTGACAACTGTGGTTCTACTTTTGGATTTTTTATGAAGTGTGTGGTCACTAAATGCTTGCCAATGTCTATTCCAAAAGATTCCAGTTAAAGTTTTGGGTGATAATTGAAAATTGATTCTTGGCAGATTTTTGTTTCTCATCTGTTTTTTTTTTTTTTTTTTTTTGGTTTTGTTTGTTTGCTTTAGCTCAAATCTCAGCTCCTGAATATTGCTATGCAGAACCAGACATTGAATGATATCCTTGGATCGCTGTCAGATGCTGTAGTTGGACTGACTTCAGGTCAGCTGGAATCTTTGTCACCTGAGGCAGTTCATAATGCTATTGCAACATTAAACCAAGTCTCTGGATGGGCAAAAAGCCAAGTTATGATTTTATCCAGTAAATACCTCTCTTATGAAAAGGTACCTCTGATACAGCTTTCCTATCGTCTGTTTTTAAAAGGGAAATGTCTTTTTTGTCAACAATAACTGTAGAATGTTGAAAAGTTTAAAAGCCTACTGAGACTTTTTTTTTTTTTTTTTTAGTTTTTTTTTTTTTTAGTACTGTTAGTGGTCTGAAAGTTTTGTTTAAATCAAATAAAAACATCCAAAACTGTAGCACCTAAATTAATTTTCTAGTGACAGGGAGAATGCCTATTTGCAATTGGCAGTTGTATATATTATTTTGTCTGTATCACTGCCCCATGCAGCAGAACTTGCATGATCGGAGATCCCAGACTATATATTCAAATATATTGTAATGGGAGGAATCAGGCTTCTCGTTTTCAAAAGAAAAAAAAAAAAAAGGAGCCTCTGGGAAAATTGTCACGTTTGTTGCCTGGACAGTCTTGTCTGGATTGAAAAATATCTGAGGGAAGTGCATTCCTAGGCAAGAAATGGATTAAGTATTCAAGAAAAATAGTTTTGATTTGTGTATTAACTTTTGCTTTTAAATATGTCTGCTGTACACAAACCAGAAAACTTTGTTTGCTCTGTTATCTCTGCAGGTTTTATCATTCTATAATGTTAGTCAAATGGGCGCATTGGTAACTGGGATTAGCACCCAGTCATTCTACAGGATGAACCCAAAGGAGCTTTCTCAGATCATTCGAGGCACAACATCCCAATACTCAATGGACTTATCTCCTGCACAACAACAAGGGATCCTAAGCAAGGTAATTACCTGTGTAGCAGGTTCTCTTCACACAAGAGCATAATAACCAGATATGCAGAGCATGATTTAGAATGTTGTCACTGAGATGTGGGTTCAGCTCAGTGGTTAATATTTCTAATTCTTTTTTTTTTTTTTTTTTTTCAGAATATGAAGTATGTTTTGAAAGCTCTCCCTAGCTTAGTTCTATGGCTTTTTTAATACTGGCATGTTTTTCTTTCGTCCTCTTCAGAGAAATATTACACAGAATAGAAAGACAAATCCTGTAAATCTAAGCATCAGTTCTGAAATGCCATGTATTTGTGTCTTCCACTTCTTAGATAGCTGCATCTAGAGATTTTTCTTCACCGATCACAGATATACAAGGAGCTTTCTTTAGAGAAATACCTCTTTCTGATTTATGGAAAGAGACTGGATATAATTCTTCAATGATGAAAGAAAAAGAACTAAGAAGAAGCCAGGTAAAAAATATTATGAATTTTCCATTCCACTGTGAATGGAAAAGTATTGTAATACATATGTGTTAAAGGAATATAGGCAAAGGGAAGGAACTGCCCCAAATATGTTTTCACATAAGCAACCAGCGGTCACTTAGAGCCTAGGCAGGATTCTGAGTCCATGTTGTGGAAAGAGAAGCATTAATGTGCTGAGTTTAAATATCTTCAAGTTTCTGCCATAAATTCTCTTTCCAGTACTGTGTACTAGACACTTGCATGTACAACTGGTCTTTTGGCTTTGTCCAGAGATGGAAGGTTGGACCAGATGACCTCCAAAGGTCCCTTTAAACTTAAATTATTCTGTGGTCATGTTCCACAAACATGTTTAACATCATCCCACAGTGCCAGTCACTGATGTCTTGTGAAGAACAGGGTCACCACTGGATGCCAAACCTTGTCATTGGCCAGACTGGACCCCAGAAATGCCTTTAGGGTACATAAGAGCATTAAGCACACAAAAACCTTGCAGTAGTTATTGTATCTTTCAACTGCATTACTGAAGCGTAACTTTAAATGTGATGGGTTTTATTTCAGGCTTTGTATCTGTATGAGTTATTGTCTAAGAAAAGCTCTCCTGTTGACCTCCTAAGGTATGGATGATAGTCTCTCTTGGAATGGGTTTAAGTCTAGTTCTGTGATCAAAATGACTTTGAGGTAAACACTGTGTGGTTATTTTGTACTATTTTGTTTACTCATTCCTTGGTACCACAAGATAATTCACCTTCTTCCTTACAAAGGGTCTCCAAATCCAAAATCACTGCACTGCAGAGGTGTTGTTTTTGTTGTTGTGGTTGTTGTCATTTTTTTTTCTTTTGCTAGCCTTTAGATTACAATATAGAGAAGAGAGAGGTGGTTGTAGAAACTAAATCTTAGGACATGGTTGTGGGAAGTAAGGACTGGATTCTGCTAAAAATATTGAAAAGATTGAACTTTGCTTTCCCTATCAGCACAGGACAGCTTGTGAAAGGAGTGACTTGCCAGCTGATTGAAAGTATGGGCACAGACTTTTTTTTAAACCATTTTAAATTATTTGAAAAGAATCTTCATCTGCTTTCTCCATATCAGGTAAAAACAAAAAAAGCAATTTCATTTGTCACTTAGGAATTTCAGGAAGTTTCTACAGTCATTCCAATTTGTTAATCCATGAATAATCTGTCTGGAAATATATATATAACTTTTGGAAAGATACAAGAGCACTCGTATACACCCAAATATAGGGTGTTTTATCTCCGATGTCTGCAAAAAGTAAAACGCTCTCTGAAGATAATACGCACAGTTTTCTATATGCTAATTTACAAGCCATATTTCCATTCTTCCTCAAAAATAACAAATGTTTAAGATCTTAATTTCTTGTTGCTTTTAGGTTAATTGTTTGGCTTGGAAATTTTGGAAAGCCTCCAGTGCATCTATTCCTCCCTTCCTTTTACTGGTGCTTCCGTAAGTTATGTTTTACTGTATCTTAAGTTACCACATCCGTAGCAGCACATTCAAAGTAGTCCTTGTGAGTACTTTTTAATAACCTCTTGGTTATGTTTCAAAAGGTATGGTTCTGTTTAAAAAGGCATTACTTTATTTTAAGACAACAAAATAATAGGAAGACTTTAATACAAGGCTTTCTACAAACTGCAACACCATGTTATCTGGCAAACAATTGCATGTTGCTTGTCCAGGACCATCAGAAGTGGCTGGTGCCCTTGCCTACAAACCCTGGACTTGCACAGCTTCGCGATACGGCTTTATTTGCAAAGGCTGCCTGCCACTCTAGATGGAAAAGAACATCATTTTGTGTAATTTGTCGGGCCTTCTTGGGCTTTGATAAACAGATAGCCTACTCCAAAATTATGTGTTGTCTGTAACCCACCCACCAAGTCTTCATCAGAGAATTATTCCTAATAAAAAGGAGAAAGGGGAAAAGTTTCTGAACTGTGGACAGTCTTGCTTTGTGTGATGTTGAAATGCAACTCAGACCACATTCATCCGCTTGCAGCTGTTTTTTGATGTGAGGTTGATGTACTGATGAACTGGAAGAAGGTGTAAGTTAAAATATGTCGGGGATTAATTGCAAATTTTCTGGCCTGCCCAGTTTATAATTTTTCAAGTTCAGACTTGTCTCTGAATTTTTCAGTCTCCACGGATTTTATGGGTGTGGTTTTGGGTGTCTGAGGGTCAGGTTTGCATTCTGAGATCATTTTAATTCTTTTGGCAGGGTTGAGTACCTGGAGTACATTTCAGGCCCTCTGTGTGTCCCTTTCATTGAAAGCCTTGGGAAAACTGAGGTGGACCTCTTGAATCCAAGCCTTCGCAAAAAAGATGCTGTCCTGCAGAAAGTGCAGGAGTGCTTGGTAGGCATGGTTAGGAGCGTCAGTGGTGGAGGGGGAGATGCACAGAAGTCATCTGTAATTAGCCACTGACAATTCCAAACTCAGTGAGAGTGGCTGATTAGCTTTGTCTTCCTTTATTGTCATGTGGTGTATCACAGTCATACTGCCTGCTTGTATTCTCCAGTCTGCATGCAGGTGCTTGTGGTCTCCTGTAGATAGATATCAACGCAAGACACAGGCTCTTCTGCTCTGTGTTTGTGCAGTAAAACCGTAGCTGATGACCCTGGCAGCCCAAAAGGCATTAACACAGCATGGTAATTTCTTCATCATCACAAGCAACAGCAGTTTAAGACTGTATTCTAGCTTAGATAACATGCAGAGCTGTGTGTGGCACAGGTGGCTGTACCAGGCAGATTTTGTGACTTCTGCCACCAGAGAGCTGCAGCAGTCACCATTTTTTAGGGAAAACTAGTTTTTGATGTAGCTGTGAATATTCATGTCCTTGTACATACAAACCAGCCATACAATCCCTCGTGTTTTGGCTAGAGAAACCCCGCAGAGGGAAGCTTTGTGAAGCCAGCTTGTGGCCCCTTTGCCACACAGGGCCATGCGAGGATTTTCCCGGCAAGCAAAACTGCACTGCTGCTGCACTCACTGGGTGGTCACCTGGAGACCGTGGCCGGAGATTTAGTTTCAATTATTTTTTAAGTGTAGTTCAATATGAAATAAACAATGCACCAAAGCTCAACGAGTGCTTATTAAATATCACCAGTTGTGTTGGTAAGAGTAAAAAGTATAAAGTGGCTTCAACAGAGACTGTAGATTAAGTTGCTAGTGCGAACTGTTGTGCCTTTGTTCCTTAAAGGGTCACAGAACTTAAATGTGTTGTGATGCGGTTGAGTGATACAGGGCAAGAGCCAAGATTAGCTCTGCCAACAAGGTAAATGCTTCTTGTTTCAGAATGGCTCCATTGCTGATGAATATGATGTTGACCTACTTGGAAATCTAATCTGCCACTTACCTCCAACCTTTCTACATGACAGAATGTCCCTGAAGGCAATGGCAGCAGCCCTTCATCAGTTCAAACTCTGCCGACAGCTCAGCCACGAGCAGAAGACTGAAATTAAATACAAACTCCTCAAGTTATATGGGTAAGGTATTAGGTATACCACCCTGCTTCTGCTGACGGTTAAGGTATGCAAGGTATTAAGGCAGTGTTTTCTGCTCACTAGAATGACATTTCTGTTCTGGTGTGTAATGTGATAACTGTGGAACAAACTACAGCCCCAGGACATTCTGAATGGGTTAAGTCCCAGAGAAAAAGGAAAGAAAGCATAATGGTTGAGGAGGGGCAGGCAAAGAGAATCTGGCATACTAAGAGCAAGGGGGTTACTGGCAAAGTATGGCACAGGAATGCAAAGAATTCTCACACTCATTGCACTGGTGTGAGAAGAGAAATAAAGGCAACCTGTGGCAAAGGGGAGAGAGCCAGGGGAGGAAGCAGGGGGATATAAAGTTCAACCAACTGAAGCAACAGAGTGGAAAGCACGTTAGATGTCATTAATGACTCGGATTAGGAGGCTGGTTTGAACCATGCTGCTGTATCAGTCATGCAAACCTCCTAGTTGTCATGCTCCTCCTAGTTGTCAGCATTTTTCTGGCAATGGAGTAGCTATATTTTCCACCAGATGCCATCCCTATATTAATCTGAATGAATCATGACACACTGTGCTAAATAATACTTAATTTTTTTATTAAGAAAATACTTGTCTAGTCAAATGTCCTCATAGTGGGGCAACAAACCCCAAAAAGTTTTCTATGAGAACATATACTAGTAACACACAGTACACTGGTTGGACTACCACCTTCTGCAGGGTCTTCCAGGATGAAAATTATTTATCCAAGTGCTCTCTTAGGTCAACCCCCAAGTGGGTTGGCTAACATTTATCAGATTTGTGTCAAACAGCCCAAATAGGCATAGTGCTAAGCAACATATATTTTGAAACTCCCAGCACCACTCAGAGCTGAACTTCCTACCTATTCCTACAAATAATTTAGCATGTTATTTCAGGAGGTACGGTACCTATCATAGAAAGGATCTCTAATACGGAAATGGCTTAGGTGTCGTTAGATGTGGCTCTCCAAGCTGTTAGAGCTGCCTTCCACTACTCTTGACGTTACAGATGAAGGAAATAGCACTGACAGTAAAAATATGGAGCCAATAAAATAGGTATTTAACGTTTCTGTTTCATCACCTGTGTTTCATGTTTTTGTCCCTTAGTTTCAAAAAGTTTGAGTTACTTTCCTGAGTTGCTTAGTGAATTTGATCTCTTTAGAATGAAGGAGAAACTGTCCAGTTTCCTGAGGTGTGCATGGGCGTGTTTTTCAGAAATGTTGAGCACCCACAGCTCCTGTTGGCATCAGGGAAACCTGCAGTTGTCCAACAGCAATGAAAAACAGCCCCTGTAAACCTGCAAATAGTTAAATAATGGAATAGGGTTTTTTGTTTGTTTTTAAAATTTAAAAGCAAGTACCAGTAAGTATTGCTTGCCTGAGTATTAACTAAGTTGATACTTAGGATAAGGTATTTGGAAAAAGATGTTTTCAGTTTTGGTTATGAGGTTTCTGCTTCTCTTTTGATGCCATTTAGCAGAATATTACCGCAGTATGAATCTGATAGAAAATGAGAAATTTTATATATATATATTTTTAAAGGGCTATTTCTCCTTGCTTGAACACTGTTATGCTAAGAATGCTATGAACATTGAGGGAGAGAGAGAACAAAGCTCCACGACCACAATGTTTGAAGGCTTTCTCTGTATTGAGAATTCCACTAATGCCCCATATGTCAGAGAGAGATGAGAAAATACAATCTGATGTTAATACGCATGAATCATCACACTGGCATAGGAGCATCTGTCTTTCCTATATAATACAGTATAAGAAAAACTCTTAAGTTTTAGTATAATTTTGATTGCAAGCATTCTTCATTAATATAATTTTCCAAAATATTTCTTTAGCTCCCCAAAGAATTGGACAGCTGAAACAACATTAGATATTGGACCATTCATAGCTCAGTTGTCAAAAGAAGAATTAAATGTCCTTACTGAAAAGGTATGTTTTTATTTTAACTTTTAAATTTGTAAAAGATAATATTAGAATTTGGGTTTCACAGTCTAAATTATGTAACCTGAATATGTGGCCCAAGGTACAATGTAACACACATAGCAATAACTGATATCCTCAGCATTGCACTTCGTAGTTTCTTTGCCCTCTTTAGTTCATATAATCTTACAACTTTTATGTATAGGGCTAAACTATACTGGAATGAGGAATTCATTATTCTGCAGAAATATGTGAGCACAGTCAGCAACTTTTCCTCAGGAGATAATGTTTATAATTGACCAAATAGAATAGGATTTCTCAACTGAAAGGGACGTGCCTAGCAGGGTGTAGGAGAGAGGTCAAAACATTGCAAAAGCCTAAAAAAAAGGTGAACAGGTAAAAATTATTTCTCATAATTTAATTGGGTCCCTTATCCTCAATTCTTATATTTATCTGACAAATTTGAAACAAACAAAATAAAGTACTTTCCATACTGCACATCATGTAACAGAGGAGCTCATTGCTACACTTGGGTCTGGACGCAGTCTGCAATCAGGCAGTGCTCAGATGTTGCCAGAAGCTGACAGGACATACAAGAGGGAGAATCACTCTGAATTTGTTTTGTTTCTAATATTGTTTTTCCTCGAACATCTGCTATTAACCTTTCAGAAGCAGCCAAATTATTCTCCTTCTCTTGTGAAACATCTGCACAAATAGGAAGGAGGCTGAGCTGTTACTAACCCCCACTTTGCTGAGGTTTGCACGAGTCTCTCTCAAAACGATTTGTTTTAAAAGCAAGAAAGATGTCTTACTCATTTTTTTCTTTCCTTTTGAAGTTCCCAGATATCATTTTGCAAATAGCAAAGACAATCAGGCCAATTTCTTCAGCCAAAGAACTTCTATCAACTGTATTTGAATCTGTCTCCAATACCGCTGCCAACGCTGAACCACCTCACACCAGAGCAGGTGAGTGTTTCACCTGGTGTCTGTGCGGTGTCAAAGTGCCAGATATGCATTTGGGGCTCAGGTGGTGCAGTTCAAACCAACTTTTTGTTTTGACTTAGTCATCAAATGCATTCCAAGAGTTGGACAATAAAAATTAAAGCATTGAATAACTTAACAAGGGTCAGTCTTCCAGCTAAAACAGTGAGTCTTTGCTCTGTTGCGCATAGTCATCTGATGCAGTGATCAATTGCTGAAACACTTGATTTTGGTACACAATTGCATGGTTAAGCATCTCCTGGAATGTTTGGGAGTGCACAGAAGAAAAGATTAATGATTTGAATTCTTGTTTCTTGTTTATTTTTGCTTTTTCGGCTTCCTTTGTAATAGAAATGAAACTCCTTGAATTATGAAGCTGTGGACGTAATAAGTTACTGTTGTGCTAAAAGATTACACGTAGTTAATCCTTTGCCAGACATGAGCATATGTTGACTCAGCTGTTCTGAAATCTGACATTGGTGGTGGCACTGTGTTTTGTCTGCCCAAATAGACAAAGTTTGTTATAATCTAAAATGTATTTTAATTAGCAATCAATCTACTAGAATATCTGGTGACAAAGGGATCATTTTCCTTGTAGAAGGTGCATACTCTGACTATATTCTAGTACAACAATTCTTTCTCTCATCTTAAATTCACCTAGGCAGAATTTTTAGGCCATGCCATCCTGTGCTGTGGAGAACAACCTTGCTGTGGGGAAGGCTTTTGAAAGCACTGATTAGCATTTAGAGCCCAACAGTTTCAGGGGGGTTGGTACTGTCTACCTTTATACTTTTGAAAACCTCCCCATCAGTTCTATCTAACAGAATACAAGTCCAAGCTGTCACCAAGCCCTGTGCCTGCATGGAAATCCTTCCACTTGTATAACAGCAACTCTGAATGATGACTGTGGTGTCCCTTACAATGCTGTATTCCTACACAGAGGGAGATAGAAAGTGTTCTACAGAGCTGTATTTTTGCATTGCCTGAACAAAACCATGACCTCTGTTGAGCGGAGAAGTCATTACACAATTATCATGCTCTAATAAAGCAGGATCAGGCTGGTAGAGTAGCAGAGTCAAGCTGAATGGATCAAATTCACTCTTTCCTGAACAAGTAAACCATCAGATCATTAATTATTAAGAAATTAATTAAGAAATCTGTAGGCATGTGTCACAGGATTAAAGGTTCAGCATCAGGTGTTTCAGCACGTTTGTGATCTTACAGATGATTTTTTAGAACTCTGGATCACAACATATGAATCCCAAAGACTCCTCTAATCAAACTTTTGTCCAGTGCAGTTGCAGAGCTGTCTCATATTTGTTTTGCAAGACCAATATAAACTTGCCAGTGAAGCTAATGATCTTTGTCAAAGGATAACTGGGTTTCAAGGCTGCTCACTCTTCGCTCAGGGTGCGCTGGCTCCGCTGGGGGTAAGAGCGGAAGATAAGAAATGGAGGGATTGTTTGTGCTGGTCCAAAGAAGAAATTCTTCTGCAGTCCAAACATGGTGATGAAGTTCTGTTACCAAACATAATCTTATCAACTCCACGCAGCTCATGCAGTAGTTTCAGTAAGGAATCAAGTTTTCTGGCTGATTTCTAAATCACTAGAAAATTGACTATTAGGACAATGGCTCTAGAATAACATGGATGCTCTCCATGATACCAACCTGCTATATAACATTTCCTTCTGTCAGGTTGTGAGTGAATAGTAATACCAGTAATAATTACCAGTGACAGTTCTTACATCTATGCATACACCAAGGAAACAGCAAAGTTGATGCTTAAGGCAACTTGGAGCATTTGAGGCAAAACTCATTTGCTTAAGGCTAATTGGAGCATATGAGGAATCACGTGTCCAAGAAGCTACCAGAACAAAGTGGCAGTGGTGGAAAAAGAATTCAAGTTGCTCACCTTACAGCACTGAGATGTTCTAGTGTATTATCTGTATAATACGTTCTTCATCAAACTAAATCTGATTATATAGTAAAAGGAAGAATGAAGTAGCATCAGATACAGGAAGCAAAGCCGGGAGTCTAGTTAGTATTTCCCTCTGTAATCGCGCCAATGTATCTGGTGTGTTGCAAATAGTAAAATCAATGTTTTTTTCCAAGAACGAAAAGTATTAGGTTTTCACGACTTGGGGAACGGAACTGCATTGTGTCTGGATGGGCAGTATTTACAGGAGAAAAGCTGACCTTTTGCAGCATGGAAAAGTGAAACAATGCAGCTTCACAGGAGGGCACATACAGGGAGAGCAGAACATCAGCTGGTACAGTGCAAGCTGAACAACGTTTTCGTTTGCTCAACAGATTCAATCTTTTCAGTGTTCTACCCACTACTGCAGCTTCCTTTGATGCAAATAAATCCCTCCTCTGCCTCCTTTCAAAATGCAAATCTACTTTGTACATCCTCGCTTTAATTTATTTATCTGGGGGAACTTAGCTGAGACACAGCATCTGTGGAATTCTTGCTTTTTACCAGTAATGGCCATATCTGAAGACAGGTAGAGATTATTTGGTTTAGGTAATTATTTAATAAGGTTTTCCTAAATTAGTGACAGGTGAGAGAGCAGTAAGTGAGCACATTGTGATTCCAATTTCTGTTTTCCATCAATATTAGACATAGATTACACCAACAAAGACCAGTTTTTGTTAAAACACACAATGGAAAATATCTCATTTGATCATGCATGGGGCCAGAACCTGACCATAAATCAGATTTTTAAATGCAGGTTGTCTGTCCAAACAGTTCTGCTGTAAGTGAGCTGCTCTCTCTCTCGTTCCTGACATTTTAACAACCCGCTTGACATGGAGAACAAGCACCATGCTCCTCTGACACATTCAGTTTCTGCCTTCACCTTGTTTAAATGTCAGGCAAGTCTTACAAGCAATACATCTCTGTCAGGGTACTTTAGCATGAGAGGACCTCTTGTGTCTGTTACTTTCCTATTGAGCTGGGTTCATGTATGTGCTGGTTGAACATGAAGTTTGTTCAGCTGCAACTTTTTTTTGGGGGGTGTGAGCAGTGCTGGAGCTGGGTGGAGACTTCCACCAAGGCCATTCCAGAGGTCTGCGTTTCGTTCCTACTGCAGCATGGCCCCCAGTGAACAGTGCTTTTACTCCAGACAAAGCCCTTGCCTGGGTTTTGATTCTGTTAGGGAACTGAACTTGGAAGATCTTGGTTGCTCTTAGCATTGTGCGCATTCAGATTTTAGTTTTATTCTGGCATCCTATATTGTAACTGTTCTGAAATACATGGCCACGCCTGTTTTCTTTTCCAGCATGCACTGCCTTTGGAGGACAAAGAATGTACCTGATTTCTTGCAAATTAGTCAAATTCTGCTTTTATATCCAGTACATCAAAGATGTAGATAGTTAAAGAAATTATTTAATTGTAAGATAATTAATTAATCAATATCACATTGGCTACAGTTAATTCGTAGTCCATCAGCCTCTTAAATCTCCCTATTGGTAAATTTCTTTTTTTAGTCACCTTGAAGAAAACTCTTACTATTTGACTTTTTTTTTTCCAGATTGCTTGGGAACCAGAGCCCCATCTTCAGATGAAATTATTAAATTAGCAGAAGCAAATGTCTATTGGTCAGTTCAGGAACTGAAATGCATGGATGCAGGGACTTTTGACAAAAATGTAGAACGTCTTGGGAGTGTTTCTGGTTTTAACAGCTCACAGCTTATGGCCTTGAAGGAAAAAGCCAAGGAGGTAACTATCCTGTTTGTGAAAGAAAATTAAATCCATAATTTGACTTGTTGTTATTGAACTATGCAGTTTTAAAATAACTGTGCTATGTGCTACAGCAATGTCATTACTGCTGCAAGAATATCTGTTGCTTATTGGAAAAATAACGTGAGATGGTGATAGAAATCTATTACTTTGCTTTAGAGTCTACAGGCAAGCTGTTCTGAGCTATTGGCTGCTGAAAAACTTGAGCACTTTTGCTTTTCAATGGCTTTTCAGTTGCTTGTTTCTCTCTTTTCTTTTATAAATGCAAAACCAGCTACTAGACTCTCATTCTGTCAAAATGATCCAACACTTAAAAAGTTGTTTTTAGGGTTCACTATGACAGAACAAGGTTAGGAAGCATCTACAAGTCCAGCTGGCTGCCAGTAGGACAAGTGCAGATGCTTGGAGATGTGAGGGCTGGGACAAGGGACAAGGTGGGCCTGGGCAGCATCTTTATAAACCAGCAGCTTCAACCAAAGCAGTGGAGCTGACCGTGACCTTTGGGTAGATAAGGCCAAAAGTGCAGTTTTTAGCAGTGCAGCTCAGCTTTTAAAACTCCTGAGCTACAGGTGCTTGAAGAGAAAGGGCACTGGCCAGATTGCTGAAAGCTGACAGTGACTCTGCAGTTCTGTTTCTGGTGCCTTGCTGTGGTAGGACAACAGCCCACTGCGTCAAATGCATTCGTCCCAAGACAGCCTTCCTCTGTCAGCACAGAGATGTGTGGGTAGAAAAAAGAAAAAAAAATCCTAGAAGATAATAAAACTAGTGTTCATCTGAGATGGTGGAAACTAAAATATTTTACAGCAGTGCAACATAATGGTGTGCTTACAGAGTGATATCTGCTCTAGAGAAATTGTCAACAAGGTTAATATGCTCCTATCCCAGCTATATTCAATTCACAGATATTGAAAGATACATGGATCCGTAGCGCACTGAATTTTGTATATTGGGTCTGTGTGAGTGTTGGTGAGATAGATTGCTGCTAGACAACGACAGACTTCCTATATATTAATTTGTGGGATAGAACGTGGTGTTACACCGAATGCCAAGCGCGGGAAATTAAATAGTACAGCCAAAGCAACTACAGCTCTTTGACATTATATGCATAAGATGCTGTCATACTATTAGCTAAAGGGCATCTTTGATTAAATGTTTGATTAAGCCAGCTTTAATTTCTCCTAAATTGATTTATTTACTCTAAAATAAACTGCATACTACTTATGGTCCCAAACTAATTCAAAAAAGTCTAGTTATCAGATCGTGTCTTAATGAAAGTAAGCAGCTTAGCATACTTGTAAGTGGAAGGTCTCCAGGCTCTGTGATAGTAACAGATGTATGGATTTGCATTCTCTAGGTGAATGAGGACAAAGGAGTGGTTCAGTTTTCATGCGTTCTGTTATTTATGCCGTTGTGTCTGAGATTTCATCCAGCACTGTCAGATGATGCTATTTATGAAGCAGCTCAAACTCTGTTTTTTATGACCTAGATCAGGAAACAGACACACACAACATTTTTGACTGTATGTGTTTCATGTATCTCTTAAGCTAGAGAATTAGGAGCTTTAAAATCAGGGTAATGCTTTTTACTGTCTCTTTTCTTTGGAAAAGACTGAAATTTCCCAGGCTTAGACCCTTTTTCTGTTTCTTTATGATGTTGTAAAACCAACATAAAAGATCCGGTGGAAACTTGGGAGGTGTAGGTCCAGCAAAAGCCTCTCTTAAAAAAATCCTTAACCCGAGGGTCATAGTTGAGAAGAAACACCTCAGCAGCCTTGGGACTGCTCTGTCTCAGATGTGCACATTGGTATGAACAGCACATAGTCTGCAACTCTGGGTGAGGAGTATTGTATTCCAGAGATCTGGGCCTTTATGTTATGTGGGTTGTACAGCACCATATGTATCTGCAGGTGCAAACACTATTTAGTGGGCAAGTACAGAGATGTTTCTTCAGTGATTCTTCAGTAGCCTTCACCTTTGCATCTTTTTGAACAGAAGTTAATTTGTGTCTATGCTGAAAATGGAAAAAATATTTCCATGGAATGGTCAGCTTAGCCCAGGACTGGCCTTTTACATTTATTTCTCTATATGAAGTTAACAGCATAATTGTGTATTAGAAAACTCTCCCATACTGACCGATTTATTGCAAAGTTACTGAAGTATCTGAGACCTTTAAAGGGAACTTTTTTTTTCTTTAATTTATACCTGCCTTGTTCAAGTTACTTGCTTCAGCCAAAACCCAGCATCTTTTTTTTTTTTTTTCTTTTGCAAAGGCAATTGGCCACATCCTGAGAGATACTGACTACCGACCATCATCTTCTATAATTTGCAGCTAAATATAATTGACAATTCTGGGCTCTGCAAATTCAGCTCTTGATGGCTTTTCGTTATTCCTTATCCAGGCAGATCTTTCCCTGAAATCAACATTTCCTCGGGGCTGCTCTGTGACAACTTTTGAGTCACTGTAACTGTATCACAGATAAAACTAAAAGCAGTGCAACTCATCAGTTGAAATACATTGGTATTGATATTTTAGATAAACTAACCATTATTAGTGCAGAACCTTGAAAACCTTCACAATACCCAGTCTCTGTCTTTTGTGTGCAAAGAAGCATACATCAGGTACTGGAACTTCTAAAAACAAAGGTTTTGGGAATGGTGTGCATACAGGAAGATTCACTATGATCTAACAGATGCTGTATATTAATGAACCTGTTCTAAAGGTTTGGGGATTGCTGTCAGGCTGGAAGAGTTACCACATTGTTTCTCTGGGGCGCATTGCTCTGGCACTCACTGAAAATGAAATTGAAGAGCTGAATTTACATTTGATCGACACCATTTCTGTCCTGAGTCAACAAAAAGAATGGACTCTTACCCAAGTAAGTACATTATTGAATTTACTACAGGATTCACGCCCTTTGGGACTCAAGTCCTGGACTCACCTAGGAAACTGATACAACCCACCACTCCCTGCTGGTTGTCTTCAGCCATGGCCACTGCAAATGAGGGCTGGTAGGTCAGCTCTGTTGTCTGCCTGGCTGTTGGCTTCCCTGGTGAGATAGCCAAGAGGACGTCAATCAGTATTAATTGTAGTGGCGACCAGTCTATTCTTTAGCACTTGCCCACCAAATAATAGAAGAGGTCAGCAGCTCCTCTCACACTGGTACCTGAAGAGATGCTGCTGCTAGAAGATATAAGCCCTTCCTCACTAAGAGTAATCACTGAAGAGGTAGTGTCCACCCTAACCCCCGCATCCACTGCCCTAGAAGCCTAAGTTATTAGCAAATACGCCATTTGGGTACTATGCTCCTTTCATATCCCTTTCCTTGAATAACTTCTGGTTACACCAACGGACTTTCCTATTAAATTAAGAGAAAGTTAAAGGTTTTTATTTGTCTATGCAATTGGCAGCATATTTCTGACTGTGACCATACCATCAGGGCCACTCGGTTGCACAGACGCTGGTATGGTGGCATCCAGCTTTGGCAGGATATCACAAATCTGTTTAATAGAATAATTTTCTGAAGAGCATTATCAGAAGGAAGCACTTGGGAGGATTTTATACAATGCTAGGTGGCTTTCGAGATTTCCTGCTGTCAGTAAGAGTAGCTACTTAAAAGAGATTCATCTCACCTAACTTTAGCTGTCTAAAAGTTAGGCAGCTAGTTTAAGCTAGTCATTGTGGCTCACCAGCTTGGATTACGTTATGATCTCTTGGAAGACACTAGTTTCTTTGACTGACTTTGGAAGATGCCTTGGTGGCCTGCTTAAGCTAGACACGCACTTTGTAAATGGTCAGTTTAGGATGAGTACCATCCTAAGTAACTTAGGCTTGCAAAGACATTTTGGCACCTACATCCCATTCATATCTGAATCTTAGTCCTAAACACAGGTCACCACCTATATGTGACACTTAAATAAGGCAGGACAACCTGATATTAGAAAACCTAAAACTTCTATATTGATCCCCTTGAGTAATTTGCATTTCCTTCTAGCAATTTAATTGAATTGGGTGGTTCTGTTAGGCATTTCAATGCCTGTTTCTTCTGGGGAAATGGTCCCTTGTAACCCAGCAGAAGACGCACTAAATGCTTTTAACTTGCTTGCATTTGGGAAGTGGCTGTGTAACCGTGTCCTGCTTAAGTGCCTCATATAGGTGGTGCCAGTGCCCATCCTGAAGGCCATGGCAAAATTCCAATTAATTACGTTGGGAAGGCTCCATTGTAACACTTCATAGTTTCCAGTAAGATTTTGAGCTTCTAGTAACAAAACCTTCAATTATATTTACTCTGTTCATGCCTAATACCTTACTATTTTTGCAGGCAAGATCTATTTTGCAAAGTTTTCTAGAAGACTCTGGCCAGACAATGAGTACACTAAAAAGCTTTGATTTAG
The DNA here is from genome assembly GCA_013399115.1 of Anseranas semipalmata. Lineage (NCBI taxonomy): Eukaryota > Metazoa > Chordata > Aves > Anseriformes > Anseranatidae > Anseranas > Anseranas semipalmata. The sequence goes on along the minus strand of VXAA01003889.1, from coordinate 164,514 downwards.
TTGGATTAGGAGCTATTCTCTGTGCTCTGAACTCCACAGAAATCATGTCCATAAGGAGTGCTGAATTCAGGTACTGCATTTGATACTTATGAAATATTTATTAGTATCTCTATTGATAAAATGCAGTTTGTTTTCCTTCAAGATTTCCAGAGCCTAAAGGGCTCTTTTTGTTTGCACTTTAAGTGTTTTAAAAAAGGCAATAGCTGTTATGGAAAGCATACAGTAGCTGTTTAAAATATAGTCCATTTTAGATTTTCTCTGCCATTTATATCCCACCATTCAAATATTGCACTGAGAAACTTGGGCTTTTGCTCAAAGCATTAAACATTTGTATGTGGCATTTGTACATATATTTTAACTTGATAATGGGTTACAGTCTTGCTACTGCAGACTAAGTATATTCCAGGCACTTTTAGTATTGCATGTGATTGCAGCATGTCACATTAACCTTGTTGCCTTTTGCAGTGCTGCTGTTGCAAGAATTGGCCTGTTGCTGTGTAGCACCCCTGTTCTGAGGCAGTTTAAGAAGATGACAGAGTCCGTGTTTGGAACTGCAACCAGCTGGAATGGCTCTGTGTTACAGGAGATTGGTACTATAGCAGGTAACAAATTTCAGACTGCAGATGGTAATAGTTGTCAACCAGTACTATTGAGCATTAGGAGACAGGTTCATGTAGTAGTGCATTTTTCTAGACTGGCAAAATGTATTTATTCGAGAGAGGAGTCACCTGCAGGAATGGACATTCAGCAATTTCTTTAGCACTAAGGAAAAGTTGTGGTAGTCTCCATAAGGTATCTCCCATTGCACTTTTTTAAAGCCTTCCAATAATTTCACTAAATGCTCCCTAAATCTACTTGTATTGGAAGAGACTGTGAAGAAGCATTCCTGAATAACACTGCTTATGATTTTATAGATTTTTATCACATCTCCCCTCAACTGTCTCTTTTACAAGCAAAAGAGTTATTTAGTGGTCCCTCAGGTAGAGTACATTCCATACGAATGGCTAAGGTCAGATGATTTGTAATATTTGAATATAATGAAAGAACCATTAAAAAAAAAATCCAGTATTTCTCTATGAAATATTGAAGAAATACATTTATTAGATATTTTGTGCAAGTGCTTAAAATTTGTGTTAGCCTAGAAGTCAGTCTAATAAAAAATGTATTACCTTTGCAGGTGGTTTGAATGAAGATGAATTAAAAGCTTTCGATAAAAACCTGATGCCATATTTCCAGCCAATAGCAATAAGACATATACCTGCTGAAATTTTCCAAGTAAGAGCTTTATTAGTGAAGAAGTAACCAAATTTATATCAATTTTACTCTGGTATAAATAAACTGCAGCACTGATTTATGGTTTGGCTTGGGATTTCAGCAAGAATTTTTCTATGGTCTATTAAGTGAGAGACGGCCAAGGATCTGAAACATTAACTGTCAGCTATATCATCTGTATTTGTGATGAGCATAAAATATGTTAAACAAGCTTTATTTTTTTCTTCAGAATGTTTCCCAAGGAAAAAGCAAAGATCTAGGGTCAGAAAGTACAGAAAGGACTCTTTCTTCTGACACTGTATTCAGATCTGAGTTTTCTTCTCTGTTTATTAACATATGCAGAGATGCTATCACAGCTACGGATTTCTCTGCTGACTACCTCAGAGCCTTTTTATTATCCTAAAATCTGGCAACATTCTCCTGAGTTAGCTCTGGGAAACAGATTGTACAAGCAGATACAGATCAGAAAGGAATTACGTCTAATTATACCCGTTCTGAATGTGGACCAGAAATTAGAACGTGGATCTTGAGATCGTTGCCCCAGACGTTATTTGACTTAGTGACAAGATTAATATTCTGCCTAGGCTGGTCTCTTTCAGATGCTTGGGCAAGCAATGTACTTGTGGACAGATGAGCTAAACAGATAGTTAACTGTGTCAGGTTCCATAAATGAGAAAAACTCCTTGAACACTGTTCTGCACAGTACCACCAACAGTTTAGACAAGCTTGAGATGTCCTTAGTCAAACTGTTTCTCTGGAAAACAGACAAAGCTGAAGGTCTACAGCATCTTGTAGAATTTCTTTCAAATAACATACATTTTTGTTAGTAAGAATAGTAATGATAGTACAAAATGTGCTTAACAAATAACAGGGAACCTTCCCAGAACAGCTTTGTGTATTTGAAAGATTCAAAGCAGAATTTGTGTTTACACAGGTTTTGTATCGTTTTATTTTAGGGCTGCACACATTATTCAGATTTTGATTTATGAAAAATTACATTGTATTATGGACCTTAATTTAGTTTAAAAGTGTCTCGTTTAAACATTTCTGGACTGACAGACAGTTATGTGAGTTTACTAGGTTTAAAAGAGCGCACCATTTGCTAGATGATGAAAAACTCGAAGGATTTTGTCCATTGTCTGACCTACTTGGAAGGGGAATATAGTCCCTTACAAAGATAAAGTAGAACCTGGATGCAGAACTGTTGCAGCACAGACAGATTGTTGTACAAGAGGGCTGCAATTCTTGTGACTGCAGATGGTTAGCTGGAATCAAAGCCATCCAGCATGGCCAATAAATGCAGGCTTTACAGACGGGTTAATTTCTGTGTGATATAATTACTGTAAGATTATGATTTCCATGTTCCTTTTGAAACACAAGTTTTTATATGACCAAACTTGGAAGATTTGCAATCTAAAAGAAGAAATTGAATAATGAGATTAAAGCGTATTATTTTTTATCTCATTGCTCTACTGATAAGTCAAAGGTCAAACCTAGGTTCAGGAGAGGTTGCTTGGGAGCAGATGTAAGAGGAAATAAATGAAAATGAGAGGATGCACAGTGTCATCAGTCTTTGAACAAATCAGAAAAGTGGCTGGAAAATTAAATGCCAGTTACATATTGAAGCAGTGTCCATTATAGTGCTGGCACAGAAAGCTTCTCAAGCTGTCAGAGCCAAGCAGCAAAGACAAGGGTGAAAGATAGAGAGTGGTCAGTGAAGTAAATGAACAAAGAGGTTTTTCTAAGCTCTATTGAGCTATTCTATAGACATACAATGTTGAAGGCTCTTTCTCCTCATTCCAAAGGCAAAACAGTGATTCCTTAACGGTGTTGGAGCCGCTAGTCTATCAACAGACTAAATGTTTTTTTCTGGCCTTTTTTCCTCCCAGGCATTGTCCCCAGAACAAATTGCAAACCTGGGCCCTGAAAATGCCGCCATGGTTACAGGATCACAGCGTAAGCATCTGACTGCATCACAGCTCCAGAGCCTTCAGCTGGCGCTGGATGGAGCCAAGACAAGCACCCTGGAGGCACCCACCACAGCTTGTGCATCCCCGGTGGGGCAGACCCCAGCTCCAGGTGGTGAGTGCAGATGCTCCCTCCTCCTACTTAGAGGTGAGGGCACTGGTGCACCAGTGGGACATGCATCTCAGCACCCACCAGGGTCACACCCGTCTTTTGAAAGTGGGCTAGAGTGGATTTTCTAATCAACTTTTTAACTCAGGCTTCCAAGAGGAATGGCAAGGATGTTGTTGGATTTACCCATAATAAGAGATAATGGAGGGAGATAGTCAGCTGGCTAGCACATCACACTGCTAAGCACTAGCTTGTGTAGAATGTAGTCCGAAACAGTGAGCTTTCCCTTCTCCTTTGTTCCCATATTCTTTGCCTATATAATTTAGAGCAGGTCCCTCCATCTCTGGACCTTCAGATCACAGCCTTTATCTGCAGCAGAACCTGTTTTGCAGAGCTGCAAGTGAGAAAGGAGGTAGCACTGGGGTGGATTAGCGCCTTTACCCAGCCTGGACCTAGGGCCCCTGGAGCAGTTTTTTCTGCTGTTCTCGTCCTATTTGGAATGAAAGCCTCTTAGTACCTAGGCTACAGTGGTTTAACTTATTACTTCTCCATATTGCAATTTATACTGGGCAAGTTATGCTGTCAAGTGCATTAATGGACGTTTTAGGATTAGTGATATTTTACACACAGTCAAGCCAGTTTTGAGAAATTGTTGCTGTCAGACAGCAAATACTGTTCCTTCCACTGCCACCAGTGAGAGATAAGCTGTTGAAGAAAAGAGAGGGATGTTGAGGTGCTAAAATAGGAGTAAGGGGGGCTAAATTACTATGACGCCCTTGCAGGAATTAGAGGAGGTCTTCCTGGAAGCAGCTGAACATGCTCTCAGCCCAGATCTCTCATGCACATGACACATTCCCTCTGTAGATATGCCAAGGGGAAGAGTTTCCTGGGTAAAGATCACCCGAGTTCTTAAGCTCCTCATTTATTATTCCCAGTATACTTGTTATTCCATACTACCCCTATGAAATGCTTCTTTTCAAAGCTGTGTATATTAAACTGTAGTTGACCATTCTGAATGGTGTCATCTTCTGAGCTGCTGAATCTAATTGGGAGGATTGAAATGCTGGAATTTGCTACTCCTCTTTGCGCTGGCTTAGGTAAGACAGCACTGGTCTGAACTGTGGTGTAACACTAAGGCATAAAGCTTTCTGCTTTTCAGGTGCTCCCTGTTTGAGTGGCTTCAGCATCTGGTTGTGTGCTGTGTTCATGCTGCACGTGCTTTTCTGAATCTATCATTGTTAGGCCTATGGTAAGTTAAATTTTCAGTTCGAGGTATCTTTATAATAGAGATGTAGTTCACCTGTAATAGTGATGGCTTAGCAGTAACACGACAGGGTGAAGGACTGTGAGACCCCCTTTCTGCTTTGAATACAGAGGTAACAACTTCTGAATAACCTTTATGTATTGCAAAGGTGTCTTGTACCTCTGTTAGACTATCTTTGACCCTAATCAAGGGGAAAGCACTTTATCTTATCTTTGCTGTAAGGCCAGCCTTAACAAAAGTATATTTAAAATTCCGTGCAACACCAATCCGTTAGTGCAGTTTTATTTGGAGCGTGTTGTTGGTATTAATCTGTATTTTGCTTGTTCTAGTCCATTGATAAGCTTTTAATCCACAACTGCTGTGATAACCTCCAGTTAAATGAATGTTGCCATTAACTTTTTTTGGATTTTACAATGTTGACAGAAAGAAATTTAACAAGAGTACTGGTAGGCTTAAGCTATAAATGCTAGTTAAGCAAACTAAATGCTCTGGTGTTCCACTCAGTGTTTAAGACTGCAAACCAACGTATGTCAAAAGATTTGATATTTTTCTTTGCTTTTCAATTTTCAGTGTCCTGGAACTTACAAAGGAGAAGCTAAAGAGCTGCAGCTCAGTACAAATAGTAGAATGAAGAGGCTCTTAGATGCCTGAGTGCAATGTGGTTAATTTCTTAAAAGCAACACCTCGATCTGGCATTGTGATGCAAAGTATCCCCTTTCCCTTCCTTTACCATTAACGAGTAACACAGGAGATCCCTCCAAGTCCTTCAGAACAAATTTCAAAACTGGAAATGCCTTATATGTATCATGAAAAAATCACTGAAAGATATGCTTATGTGTCAGAGAGGAGCCTGAATGACTTAGGAGACAGGCAACTGATGTATTTTATCCAGTCCTTTTTATGTTGGCTAATTTGGTCACACTATGTTATCCATCTGTTGGGTTTTCTTCTTATACTTCAAATCATTCCTCAGGACAGAGGCTGTCTTTCTGTGTGACATAGTAGAAACCATGCTGAAAATTACTGCTTTTGCAATAAAATAATTTCATCTCTGGGGTGCTGTTTTAAATCCTGTTCAGCTAAGAAGTGGTCCTGTGTTCTTATTTAAGTACCTTTAGTAAATGTAGTTCCCTATGGCTGCAGCTATACAACACAGAACTGTTACCATAGAGGGCATTGGCAAATACTGTTAGCGTTTGAGAAAATGCACCATGGAAAGCTGCTTGTTTTCATCATGAGATAGACCCTTCTTCACTTTGGGCAGGGTTGAAGGATACAGCTAGGAACAGTAGGAGAAAACTGTTCACTGGGACTACATGCTACTAGCATGGTCAATACAGCACTTTCCACAACCTCTATAATAACTAATTGTTCATAACTATAAATCACAAATATTTTCATGTGTTCAGTCAACACATGGCTTTTGTGTCTAACGTTTTTCATGTAAGGCCTCAGGATTTTAAACTATGGAAAAAAACATAAAAATTCTCTGTATATGAACGTATATTTTTATGTTGGTCAGCATGGTTTTGTGCCAAGAATGCATGGTACAGTTTTCCATTTTGCGATTGCAAAAGTCTTTATCCATTCTGGAATAAAAAAGGCAATGCGTAGTCATAAAAGTTCTTCTGTTTAGGGCTGTACTGTAGTAAATGTCTTTTAATCTTTTATTTGTATTTTTTTTATGGCAAACGTCAGAGCTAGCTTCTTAGTACTGAAAGCAGATTTGAAATTTTGCTACAGGTGGGGAAGGGATAGGAGTGGGGCTAAAGGAAGAGGCTTACAGCTTCTGCTGCTGCTGGGGAAGGGTGAGTGTTTGCTGTTGCTGCTGCTGGGAATAACAGCTCCCACCACAGTCCCAGCCAGTCTGTAATTCCTGCAGCAGCAGAAACCAACCTGCTTTTCAGGGCTCTGTTATTGGCAAAGGAGGCAGTGAGAGCATGGCCATTTTTCACCCCCTCCTGTTCCCTCTTGCCCTTTAGCAATCTGCTGCTCTAGGAACTGCCTTTGCCTATCTTTAACCCTAGCAAATGTGACATGATGTTACGAATACTACTACATACTTTGCATTTTATGAGCAAAGAACTACTGTTGCTGCAAATTGCCTTGCACCTTTTTCTCTAGTGCCAATGATAAAATTCCAGCTTTTTCCCACTGCATTTCCTTTTCAGCATGTAAACAGTAGATTGCGGCATTTATTTAAATAGAAAGAAATTTGTATGATCAATCCTAGCAAATACATGCAAGCACCCATTAAAACCAAAAATGCTTCAATGGATCAAATACGTTATAAAGATTTATCTGTTTTCTCATCTTAAAAAGTCCTGCCTCATTTAGACGTGAAAGTACTAAAATGTTGTTTGATTTCTAGAAATTACTTGACTTGAATTCTGTGTGCATTTCAGTGAAGATGCAGGAGTATATTTTTATAGTCGAGAAGAGAGTCAGCATTTCCAGTTCAGCTGTGTAAGTCAGATACGTGACTTAAGCTATACCAAGCGCTTCAAAAATCCATATGAGCTGAAAATGATCTTCTGTCAATGTACCTGGGAGTGATTCCGTCTGCAATTATGTGAGTCAGAGTTCAGCTTTTAATTGGAGCAAGAGTGAGCTCTTTGTTTTGTGCCATCTGTCCTGTGATTTCTTTCAAGCACAAGTGCTTTTAAATAGCTAAACTCCTTGATTATTTATTTATTTTATTAAATTAATAATTATGTTAATATCTTTGGCATTGCATTTACATTTGGTCAAAGACATCTATTTCTTACGAGAGTGGTGTAGAAAATGTGAATGCAGAGCACTACTTAATGTTGTACTTGCTTCATGATGAGAGGACAAGTCCTGTTTGGTTTGTGCAATGATGTGAGCATCTTGGATAGAGAGTATTGTAGAAATGCAATTTTACTTTTACCAATGTACCTCTTACAAAGGTCATTGATGGAAAGGCTCATTCTGCAAAAACTGTGATTCATGGGATGCCTTCCTCAAAACTCTTGAAAATGAATGTCTGTAAGGAGAATAGATGGGGAGGAGAGAGAGTCAAAGAGCAGTAGTATGCACAGCGTGTAATCTGCTGTCCATGTAAGTAATTGGCTGTCCATTCACAATCTGGCATGCTTCCATTGCTAAGAGGAAACTGAAACACATACACTTTCCTTTTTACTCCTGTGAACCACAGAATCCCCCCATGGATGCAAGGCATCCATGCCATATGACACTGCTAGTCACAAGCACCTGTCACTTGTGCTGATGTGTATTCTGTACAAAATGCCCATGATCACATTCACTGGCATGCATTCATGGGAAAGATGTCTCTCACTCCCTCTCTTTTCACACTGCCAAGATTTTGGAGAAGAATATGCTAAAGAGAAATGTTGTATAAAGTTTTCTTTGATCCTTAAAGAAATGTTGCTGTTTGTTTTAGATGTGGGTAACATTTGTTTACACCAAGCTGAATTTTTTCCATACCTTTTTAGTTCTAACACTTGTATTTGAGAATGGTATAAAAAATCAGACTCTAATGCAGAAATTTGCTGTTGAATATGTCGTGACAATCTAATTTTCTGCATACTGTGAGTATTGCAGCTCTCCTCTCCACTTGTGCCTACTCTGATGGTTGCTAGGCACTACTGTACTTACAGCAGGATATACATCTGACTGTTGACAGTCTGACATAACTTTGGTGTAGGCCAAGCTCCTCTGAGTGTTGTGAACCACGTGACAAGTGGCTCTGTCCAGCAGGATGTCAGAGGAGGTATTTCATTTAATTCATTTGATGAGATGTAGGATTGTTAAGAGGTCAACAGACAGAAAGAAATACTGTTGGCTTATTATTTCAGTGCCTGCCACCTTTGTATTCAGAATCATGTTTAGAAAAGAAAAATGGGCTACTAGTTCTGGATCACTGATGGAAAAAATATCCCTACCAGCTGGTAGTGGGGAAATCCCACATTTCTGGTATCCTTAAATCCCTGAAGATAAGAAAATAACTACACATCCACAGTGTCTGAAAAATGTCCCTCTAAAGCTGGTGTTATGGCTGTTGTTTTTGTACAGTAAGTGGAATATTTGACTCCCAGTGATCTCAATCTGTCACATCAGGGCTAACCAACACCTAACAGTGTGAGGCTCTAAAGAGACTGCTTTAAAAAAAAAAAAAAAAAAAAAAAAACATCCTTCTTTAATTTAAAAGTTAAAAAGCCCTTTATGGCTCTATATAATCTGCTCAAATACTCCAGAGGCAATTATACACTGCTTTATGGCAGATTTAGCTTATCACTTGACTGCTGTGCCTATATTAGGATCATCACCACCTGATTTATTTTCCTGTAACACGGATTACAGTCCCATCCTATTCAAGTGGGACCTTGTTAGAAGTCCCATTCTGTCTGCCCATGTTGAAGCAGATGTGAGCCATGCCTTCCTGGTGTGCCAGCCAAACATATTTAGGGTTAGGGGAGAGATCCTACTAACTCAAACACTTGTTTTGCTACTCATAAATAAGCAAGGAACCAAACAGTTGACTGGAATGAGTCATGTGAGTAGGTAATCCCATAGCACTGACCATAGTGCATGTACTGGTGTTCTGGCTCTTACTGCGTTGTGGTGGTTGTAGATACCTCATTCTGCTTCAGAGCATGCCAGTTATGGAGTATCAGTCAAGGAACGGTAACTCGTTAAACTGCAGTACCTTGTTCCCTTGTGATAGGCTGTCATCCTTAGAGAGAAGTAGGAATCAAACAATCGCTTCCTTTTTTTTTTTTCTTTAAAAAAAGTTCTTTTTAAAAAAAAAAAACAAAAAAAACAAACAACTGATATTCTAGGCTACTGTAAGCAATGTGATCTCTTTATCTCAGTGAAAATGTTTTTGATAAGTGTGTGGGTTGTTCTATTTTTTTTTTTTTAAACAAGAGCTTTAGATACATGAGCCTACCATATCAGGAGGGCTAAGATCCTTATTTTACTCCCTTGTAGTCCTGATTAATAGGATATTCTCTCCTGTATCATATGATGTGGCACAACCCTGTGGACTGCTTACTCCACTGCTGTTGGAGTCAGGGCTCTGGCTTCCCTCCCCAGTAAGGCAGGAAGGAAACTGGATAGAAAAGACAGGTCTGCAAAGAATAAACACAAACTCCTAATGTAAGTTAAATTTCTCTTACCAGTACCCCAGAACATCTGAAATCATTCCTCAGAAATAGTATTTTGTGCATTGTTATACAGCATGCTTTAAAATGTGCAGATAAAGGACAAACTTTTCAAACAAATCAATGTATCATCCAGGTATGTATTTTCATATATTTTGGTACCATATTTTGGTGAAATGTTTGGTATCTTTGCGTCCTATCTACTCGGTTCCTAAACAGAGAAATTATGAGACTAGGTCATACACTCCACCTGCCCTTGTCTGATACCAGGATCTATAGAAGTTTTGTACCATACGATATTTTTGTCAAAATTAGTATCTTATTAATTGTACCTGGAAGTATACAGTCTGGAAATGCATTATATTTTTTTCTGCTAAGAGTACCAATCAGCCAATGTCCATCTGTCTCTTCCTGCCCCTTCCTCTTCAGCATCGGTCTGCTATTCTGATCCAAATTAATAAGGATTTTCATGCCCTAATGATGTAGGAACACAAGGCGTGTTCAGAGCTTACAATCCAAGTGACTATACATTGCAGCATTAAATGGAGGAATTGTGATTGCTGGATTTCTTGCTTTGCAGGCAACAGAGAGTAACATTTATCTTCTAACATTTTAGCTGTTGTTAATTACCCTTACGAATACTTAACAGCATCTCACATAATATCTGAAATCTCTTTGGAGGACTAGAAGAAAAGAAAAGAGGCCAGGAGTAAATTCCTAGAGGAGAGATATGAAAATTGTTAAAAACACTAATTCATCACAAATACAGCAGGGTATTTTTTTCTGGTACTCTTTTCCCCCAAGAACTTTTAACCATTTGTATAGAAAAGAACTGTATTGATTTACCAAAGAATAGTCTTTGCTATAGTTAAAATCATGTGCTGGTTTGATGCACAAGCTAAAGCTGCCCTAGGTCATCTTTAACTGGGGCCTGATGTGTTTCAATATTTAATCAGATGTCAGAAAACAACTTGGACCACAAACAAGCTCTGAAGATATCCTGCATGAACTGAGATAAGAGTTGTCGTTTATTCTAGTCATGGTATTGTTGATTCCATAGCTTTTGAAAGAGGTGAAACATCATTTCTCTACCAGGTCATCAAGAAGGCTGATATATAAGGTAGTCTATCCAAATTGGACCCTACTACCTACCATGTAATTGTTTCCATAACTTCAGTTAATCACAAGTTTTTTTGTGAAATAAGTACGTTCAGCTGTTTCACGGGAGATGCACCCTCTTTTCAGTCTGTCTTCAGAGCAGTGATCATTAAGACTATATATTTTATTTCTGTAGTGGGCCCTTTTCAAGCTGGGTAGGTCAGTTTTAGAAATTTGAGGTTTATTCAGGAAGAGATCCATGGAAGAATGTAGCGTATATTTCAGCTGGTCAGAAGAATACATGGTTCAACCTTACCTCTGTCAGTATCTGAGCCAAAGTCCATTGAAGTCCATGGTCAGCTTCACCAGGATTCCCTTCCTGAAACCACTGAGAAAAGACATTGAAGAAGTCTTTTAGCTGGTTAAGAAATACAGTCTGTCCACTTAATACCACTGTCCAGGACAGCATATTTGTCCCAGGTGGTATTTCATACTCTAATATCTGTCTTTCTCAGGGAAGAAGTATCCATGATGAAAGTGTTTTTAATGCTTAAACCAAAGCAGATGAAAGGCATGATGCTGTACAGCCTCTCCTCTCATGGGGCATTGATTTCAGGCAGCACAAACAGGACTTTAGTACCTTACTGCATCCTAGGAAAACCTTTGTCCAGTTCTGTGGTGTCCTTTGCATCACTTGAATACCCTGAGCTCTGTCACCAGAGTGCCTTTGAGAAGCACTGGTGGTTCTCACCTTCCACTTTTTTTCTCTTGTCTAGTCAGCAACATTGAATATCAGGAGCCTGGAGACTTTGGTCAAGGGCCAAGGAAGGGTGAGAACTGCTCTGAAGAGCTTGTCAGAGGAAAGAAGGTAAAATGAGTTAGCTTTGAGTAAAATAATAATTGATTCAAGTTTATCATGGTTTTACCCATCTAATAATACTACTGAATAGAAAGGTTTGCAGGCTTTTCCCAGGAAAATAAAAAATGAAGAAACAGAGAAAACAGACCTGTGAAGAGGGGAGTGAAAGCAAAGTAGAAAAGAAAAGGAGAAAGATAGAAAATCAGCTTTCAGGGATTGGAAATCCAAGAAGGTCAAGAAGAAAAAGAAGACCCCCCAGAAAACGTTGAGAGGAAGATTAAAACTAAGCAAGGATTTTTCCTAATTCTTTCCTGGGTGTTTCTTATGTCTGCCTGTTTTTCAGCTAACCGCAGGATCACTGGTAAAACAGGGGGGCTGTCATGTTAACCCTGTGGGTAAAACTTCCAGCCAAATTGGACTTGCCTGAGGTATACCTTGTGCTGTTAACACAGGGAGCTCTGTCCTCATCTTCTGCGCGCTGCACAGAAGTTAGTGCCGACCTGCGATGCCGCCAGCTCTTGTAGAAGGCTGGAGCCAGGTCAGCGTGGATGCTGTAGGGCAGGTCAAGCTGTGGACAGGCTCAGGCCTCCCCTGGTTAGAGGCTAAATACCGCGACAGGGAGCAATATACTTTTGTCTTCCAGATGCAGGACTTACTGGCAGAAGAGGTGCATTAAGGCATCTGGGTTTTGGTACTGGGAGGGGGGGGGGGCAGCAAGGGGTGTTGCAGCAGTGCTGTGAGACAGGAGTGAGAAAAAACGTGAGATTTTTTTAAGAAATAACTTACCCTTTTGGAATGCTATAAAAAGCAAAGCACTGCTGCCTAGCTGGGGTAACCTGGTATGTATTTTCCACAGTCAGTGGAAATCCCATTCCTGTCCCCATGGGAATGAGAGCTATTCCTAGCTTTCTTTGTTAGTCTGATGTTTTTTTTTTTTCTTACAGACAACAGGGGAGAGGTATTAGGATACCTTTTGGGACTGGATAGCTGTGATTGTGGTGCCCTCCTTCAGGTTTGGGGATTCTGGACTGCAAAGATGCAGCTTGCTAACTTAGAAAACCTTGTTGGTGCTAGGAACAATAGCTTTTTTTTGTTTTTCTTGGAAGATTAGCATACACTCTTGAGCTACTAACCATGAACCGAGTCCATCACTTGTTTTCACAAAATATGACAACAGCTATCACCTATCAACTGCTCAACCAGCCAGATGTCTGGTAGCTGAATTACACGGCAAATTCTTTCTGCCATTCATTCTGTGCTAGTGGGCAGCGTTGGCTTGTTGTCTGACACGCCTCTGACAGTTGGGGCCGGGAAGGGCTGCGGGAGCGCCACCAGCACAGGCACTGCTCCCGACTGATGAATAATCTCGAATTTATT
>VXAA01003889.1:135428-148112 GCA_013399115.1 Anseranas semipalmata | reverse complement strand
TTCGCCCTCCCGCTGCTCGCTTGCGGTGCGGTGGCCGGGGGGAACTGCAGGCAGCTCTTCTCGCCGCAGCGCAGCGGAATTCTTTGGGAAAACTGGGAGCTGTAATTCCAAATGGGCATTTCAGCGCGCTGTGTATTGCACGGATCAGGCCACCGCTCCTGGAAGTGCTGTTTTTGCTATTAATAACAGTGATTATTCCTGAAATCGGTTGGCCGTGTGTTGATGTGAAATAATGTTCAAATATCAACACCGTTGAACAGATGCACCTATGAAGTCTTCTGTTAAGAATGTGAGGAATTAGTTTAGGCTGCAGCCTGAAAGAACTGCGAATGGGGAAATGAAACCTTTCAGCTACAGGTAAGAGGAAGTACAGATTCTCTGTGTTTTCAAATCAGGTCATTTTTTGCTAATCACTTGATAAGGCAAGAGAAAAATCACAGTAAATGAACAGCTTTGGTTTAGAATGGCATTTCACTTATATGTGAAGATGTCAGGCAAAATACTCCACAGTTTAAATATGGTGATAGTACGGAACTGTCATTTCTGAGGCCGAGGAGCCCAAGAGCTCTTTCCTGGTGAACTTTCCTGGCTCGAGCTCTGGTGGATCAGAAGTTCTGTCTAGATCTGTCAGGAGAGGATCTGGCCTCCAACTCTTCTGTGGAGTTCTGTCCTCTGCAATACTTGAGAAATGCTGTCAAGCTTACAAACAACTAAGGAGTTAATAAGCTGAGAAATAAACATGTCTTACTGTCTGAAGAAGGAAAATGAGAAGTTCTAGTGCAAGGCTAAAATTCTAATAGCATTTTAGCCAGGAGACTTGTAAGTGGCCTTTGGACATGAGGTTATTTACACAGTATAGTACAGCATAACCCAGTCCCATCTTTCTGTTTAAAAGGTGATCTGATGTTTTCCTTGGGTCAGTTATGACTGAGGATGTCTGTTATTAGGGATATATTTGTAGGGAAGAAGAATCATACCAGTCTATTTCTGGTACTGCTTTCTCCAACATAGACAATTAAATGGGCCTATATTACATATGTCCCTCAGCTCTTCCCACTACCAAATCAGCCAGCATCCTCTGACACAAGCATACGTGCATGTGCTCATTCAGTTGAATAGGTCTGCTTCATTCATTTTTCTCAGCAAAAAAACTGAAATCCCAGTTGTGTGGGATTGTTTCGTGGTGTCTTCTAGTTCTGCCTGTGTTTTTTAGGAGTAAATCCAGATCCATTTTACTTCTACAGTATTAGTGTCAGAGGCCTAACACGTTGGCTAGACGGAGAACAGTGCCTCAGAGGAGCATGGGGTTCTATTCTGGGGGGCTCCTTCCTGTAGTGGTTTGTTGTTGTCAGTGTGGTTTCTGTGGCTAAATGTTTCATAAATATATATTCACACAAGATATGTTTGTAAAGTTCACAACAATAACTCCTAACTAGTTACCAATTAATGTTCAGCAGCTGCTAAATGCCATTATTAGAGGGCTTTATGCGACTCCTTTACATTGCATGGTCAGTAGAGCAGTTTAAAAATCAAATAAACTTATGCCTCATGGTTATTGGTGACTAAGGAAACTGAGCAAACCAGCAGCTGGTTTAACTGTGTTTCTGAAGCAGTAGAAGCTTAGAAAATAAATAGAAGCTTCTAAATGATTGCTGAACTGCAGGCTGTGATCCATGAAGAGCTGGCAAGCCACATGGTGCTGACTCCTCTCATCGAGTTGCATCTGTGTGTGTCTGCGGCCTTTGTTCCAAGAGGAGCTAGGAGGCCTGTAAAAGCAGCTGGAGATGAGAGGGAGGCAGCCTGTATACCTCTGCTGCAACCTCCTGCTTTCTGAAAAGACGCATCAGTCCCCGTTTCCTTTCCTAAGAAGTGAGTCCTTTAATGAGGAAAGGATAATCTGCATTATGAAGCAGCCTGTTTTCAGTGTTTGATGAACTTAATCTATTTCTTTTTTCCTAATTTAGTCAATATGCTAAAAAGATAACGAGGGAGGCAAATCAAGTCATGATTTCAGAGCTGGCAGGGCAACAATTTTTTGCATTTGAGTTTCCACATTTAGAATTTGAAGAAATGTTTGCCACTCCAAATAACAGCTCAAAAATAATTACTAGGAGCTGTGGAGAATGCTGCAGGTAACTCTCTTATTGACTCTCCTGTCATAATTAGGAAATTCATGAGACTTGAAGAATCCTCTGCTTTCAAACATTGTCATATTCAGACTGTATTTTCTAATCCATTCCAAGTCAAATTAGATTGTTTGCACTGTGAATTACTACCTGAAAATTGATTTGCTTTTCTCGATGTCATTTGTCAAGTATTAAAGGTGACCTGCAGCTGCGAGGCTGTCAAATTATATGCTGAATACTCAAAAATAAAAATGATAGAAAAAAAATGTAGTGTAGATAATGAGCATGTAATACTTTTGCTAGGTAATGTAACTGTCTCATAATTTTATAGGGATAGTGATAATTTTATGTATCAACTGTGGACCAGACCGTATGCTACGCTGAAGACTTTAAGCAGTACTTTGCCATAGGCTGTTGCCAGTTTGTCTGTTCTTTCTCAGAAAATACCGCTTTAGGTAGATTTGGAATTTCATTTCTCTTTTTGAAGGAAAACTTTGCCTTTCAGTTGGTAAATTTGAGTTTAGATTGCTTTTTTTAATGTTAGTGTTTTATTAGCAGAACCAGAGAAGCTGTGGTTCTGTGACTGATGTGGACTTCATACTGAACAAACTATTTTTTATTAATTCTTCAAAAAGTCTGAGGCTTTCATGACAGTGTACGGACTGGCTTTCCTCCAAAAAACTTCAGTCCGTGGATTTCACAGTTGCGATACGCAGTTCATACTTGGGTAAGTGGCACACAGGCTCCATAGCCAGGCTGCCTGGATGCCTCTGCTCTGCGGTCTGTCACTCTACCAAAATCACAATAGCAAAGTGCGGTTGATGAGAAAGTATTACAACTTCAGCTCTGCTGTCCTCCCTGGCTGTGAAAATCAAAGCGCTTCTGAAGAGTCTTGTGCTATTGCTTTTAGCCAAGCTAGACTGCAGAAGTTGAAGGAGTTTTTCCATGCATGAGGATGAAACAAAACCGAGAGGTTTGACTCCTGAAAATTTGAGCCCAGAGCTTTGGAAGAAGAATAAATAAAAATGTGTGTGTTTAGCTCAAGAAGTAAGTAATATTTGTGGGAGTAAAAGGAAAGGGAGGAGGAGGAGAACGACAGCAGTGTAGTCGGCCTGTCACAGATACCAGCCACGAGCCAGGGTCAGCACTCTCGTGGCTATATTGCTATCTTTCCTAAAGTTTTGAAATGAATCAAAGTGCTTACCTGTTTCCTTCCTGCAGTTCTGCTAGGCTATAGATGTTAGCTTTCTCCCAGTTTGCCTCTGTCTCCATAGGCCTTTGGTTTAAACTTTGAACCTTGCCTAGTCTATCCTACTTAACTTGAAAATTAGTTTAGTCATGGCTTTAAGATGTGTTTCAGGAACTCTTGGTTATTCCAAAGATTCAAAAATAAGTGAAAACACTGAAACCATTAATAAAAACTACAAGTTTTTGGTTGTGGGGGGAGGTGAGGCTGCAGTTGCTTAGAGGAATTTGTCAAATGCATTACATTTGTATTTACATGACAGTGCACCCAGATCCAAACGTGTAGCAGTGATCAATAATTAATGTATTTAATGTTTTTCTTGCTGTTTGCAGTTATTTACTAAAACAAAATAGCACATTAAATAATTTAACATCATTACACACTGTGGCATGATGCTGCACTGTAGACCATGTGTATTTCTGTGTCCTGCAGGCTCAGGCTGTGGGGCAGGGCTGCATCAGGAGCTGGGTAGGCAGCGAGCACACCTGGGCTGCAGCTGAGAGTGCTGCTGCAGCTGTCTTTGCGACATTGTTCTGGTTCGGGAAATGTCAAATATACTTCTGTCTTAACTTTGGGAAGTTGTGCTTTTGTTTTGTTTTTAATGGGGCTTTTGTGTTACAGTTTTACAGTCTGCATAACTAGGTTTTGAGGCACTTACTGTTTGCTGTACTACGCTTGTTTATTGACAGTTGGACTATTCTGTAGATACCACATTGGGCTTCCCTAATGTGGCTTACATTTCAGGTACAAATGTTGCAAACAAAAACCTTTTAATTGTTACATTCAGCCATACATTCACTTCATGTATAAACATGAAGTCCCTTCATTTGGGACAGTTGAGTGTTTCCTAAGCCTAAATGAGTTCAATAACCATAGCACATAGCCTGTCTTCTAATTGTTTTATGGCACTGTTAATAAAAGCCAT
Organism: Anseranas semipalmata; assembly: GCA_013399115.1. Classification (NCBI taxonomy): domain Eukaryota; kingdom Metazoa; phylum Chordata; class Aves; order Anseriformes; family Anseranatidae; genus Anseranas; species Anseranas semipalmata. The sequence continues at coordinate 143,815 of VXAA01003889.1, read as the reverse complement.
TGTCAGAAACATCTTGGTATAAAGGGACAAGAATTTTCAGCCTTGCATCGTAACCCTTTTCTAGAGAATACTTTTCCTTGTCTTGTTTTTCTGAACAATGTTTGCATGCTTAGCTAAACAAATTAAGCTATTTTCACGCTGGATGACTGAAAACAAGAATAATTGTAATAACAAGATAAAGGCATGGTGGTTTTATCCCCCCTGCTCTAACACCACCACATCAGTATTGTGGAGTGATGCTTCACTTGAATCTTCAGAAGCTTTTAGTGACTGATTGTGCAGAGCTTTTATGCAGTGCTTCATCAGTGGCTGCTGTAGTTAGTAGTATTTCTGACTTCAGAAACTCTAGTGGCCAAAGTACAAAGGTTTTGATGTCCGAGCTTTGGCCTAAAGTTGCAAGTTACTTTGAAGATGCTATGCAGATGTCTGTTATTTCAGCTCACTACTCAATTTTTTTTTTTTTAAACCATCTGCCCAATAAGTTTCAGAACTGAATTGCATTGAGTCTTAAAATCAATGAATTCCTTTGACATCATGTCATTGGTGCTAGTATAGTTTCTGGTTATCTCTGGATCTGTAGTATCTGTTGCCCTTACACCTTCCCAGGCATTCATCTAAAGTTAACACATGGTAACACTCTGAGATTTGAAAGCTAATGCAGCCTCGCTGCGTAGTGCCCAATGATAATGCAGGACAGATAGCTCACAGTTGATATTTTTGGAGATTATACTAGCTACTGTGAGTGACTTCTAAGTAGTGCTCGCACCTTTTCCAGGACAGTACTGTGTAGGTAACTTACATTCACACTGCTGAGATACATCTGTCAAACTTACGGTTCTGATTGTACAGCTTAGTTCTGCAAGCCCAGTTTTTGTCCTAATTTTGTAATCAACTGGCATAGAAGTAAGGGGTATATTCTTTCTCAGCCTTGGCATCAGGTGTTTTAAAGAACATCGTCACTTTTTGAATAATTAATTATTTCCTTTATTGCTTTAGGTATTTCTGGGAAAAGCCAGCTTCTGTTTGCACTGGTCTTCACTACCCGTTATCTGGACCTCTTCACTTCATTCATTTCATTGTATAACACATCTATGAAGGTAGAGTATACTGAAGAGTTAGAAAAGCTAGTATTGTTGCATGCAGAGTGCAAAATTTCATTAATCAAAGCCTCTTTAAATGGCCAACTGCACAGTTAGTGCAGAACAAATTCTAGAAGGGCTTTGAATAAAGAACATGGAAAATGGACTCAAAACCCTACTCTTTCTACACTATACATGCAATTCTTTAAAAACTGTTTGTATGGGGACTGTGACATTTAGAACAAACGCCACTTAGGTTATTAAAAACAAAAGCCCATGGCAAAAATGGTCCAAATAAATTGTATTTCTCATTTGAGACAGTAGAGCTTAAGAAAAACTCTTTTTATCCACTACAAGGTAAATTGGTATTAAAAATGCATAGCCAGAATTGAAGCTAATGTCTTGTCAGAGGCTGATCAAAAGTTTGCAAGAGTATGATTTAGGAACGTAGCTTTCATCTGATTATACCCCCTTTGCTTGTCCATTGAATGTTGGCTCGAATTTGTTTTTGTTAGTTCTGTTTATTTGTGCTATTTCTGATGCTGAGTACAAGAAAATAAAGCAGCAGACTGGAAGAGTACAGCTTGTTTGGCATTTGTGGCACTGGAGCAGACACCTTCTTAATCCAGCTCCTTTATTCTTGGGTTTTCTTAACGCTTTTCAGTTTCAGTTCAGAGGATAATATAACTTGCCAAGAGGGAAGACTAGACAGTAAGTAATGTGAAAAGTACTGAAGAACTAAGAGAACAATACTGTAAAATAAAATTTTAGATCTTAAGCCCACTCAGGCTGCTGTCTTCAAACAAGTCAAATATGTGTATGATTATGTTTTAATATTAATGTTCAAGATGGCTGTGGATTAAGTAAAACTTTATTGAAACATAAGCTGTTTTTCATATGGGATTTTTAAGACTATTGAAAGCTAGTGTTGGATGCACTAAAGGAACAGCTAGTTCTTTGCAATTTGTTTAATAGTTGTGATTCAAAGTCATGGCCATGTGTCTATTCTACAGCCCTTGTACTCAGAACGAATGAATATGGGAAATCACACGTGATACTATTCATCTTCATACTGAACTGTCTTTCCAGTAATGGGAGAGTGGTCCTCCATTCAAATCCAATATTAACATGTAAAATGAAAGCCTATGTTATAGTTTCAAAGGTTCCTGCTTAGACGCACTTTGTTAGATGTAATTGGCTTTTCAGTCCGTTGTTGTAGTGCCAAGACAAAGCTGCTTGAGTGCCCTTAGCACAGCTTCTTCTTCTCTCTGCATATATTCAGAATTATCTAACGTTACACAGTTGTGGTAGAGAACATGAGCTGCTATACAAGTAAGCTGACCCAGAACATAACTAGATGAACTTTCTAATCTGAGGGAAATGCTGTAATCAGTGGCAAAAAAAAAGCTGTTAGTTTCCTTCAGTTTTTTTAAAGACATATTATTTAAACTGTAGGTGCCAACTTGAGATGTATTTGTCTGTCAGCAATCATCAGATATTTAGGAAAATAAGGGTTTCTCCTGTGCTCCAGGAAAAAAAAAATATATATATATATATATGCAAATTTTCGCTAACTGCCTTTCTTACTGATCTGCAGACTTTAATTTTTGTGATTTGTAGCAGTATGCATCTTACAGTTGATTTTTGCATAATACCTGTATCTCTGAGTGTCAGATGCATTTCTTTTGTTTTGGTATCTTTGAAAATAAAAACAAAAGCTTTTTGAGTGCCCCAAAATGTACTATAATTCTCACGAAGAAACTTTCATTAAGGAGTTGGGGTTCATTCACATTCCTTAGTGCCTTCTGTGACCATACCAATTACAATTAGCTTACAACTTCAGCAGGGATCCCTTAAATCTAATATCTTGTCACGTGGTCCTTTATCTACAGCCAGTCAGGGTACTAGTGTAATAAGAGTCTTTGGATTCTGAGCTCCCTGACATTTTGTTTGTAGCATTTAGTATCTGTGAGCACTGCTTTTAGTGATGAATAGCATCTGCAAACAGCATTTTTTTGTTTTTGTTTTAAATCTGTTACTTTTCAATTGTGAAGAATATTTAATGTAATAAATTGTTTGGAATATTTAATCTTTATGGTGAAACTGAGACAGATGCTAAATTAATTGTCTAGTCTAGTGTACCATGTTGTCTTCAGGACAATGTGAGCTCTGTCCTGATGATGGCAGATTGACCTTCAGAAAGTCATGTATTCTCTCTGACTCTGTTTACTCATCTGTAAAATACAGCTATTTACCTGTTCCACAGAGAATAGGTATGAAGTTGACTGTGCCGTAACAGTAAGAAATAGTAAGTTAGACATGAACTGAAATTAAAATTGAATTCAGGTTCAATGCTTCTGGCAGCCTTTTAGCTTTAGGTATTATGGCCTGTTGGTTGGTGGAGAACACCGGCCACTCTTCAGATTTAACAGATGTTTAAAGGTCCAGATCAAGTCAGCTAATTTATTATATGTTAAATGGCTGAGTCTGGGTGGGACTTGTTCAATAGGTTTTTAATTGTCACATGAACCACACCACCCCTAGACTTTTTGAATGCAAAAAGACCTCTCCCATAGTTATTGTATGTATGCACATGTACATTTTTAACTTAAATGTTTTGGACCAGTGCTTCCCCTGCAGTTGCAGTAGTAGTCTTGCTGCTCCAGTCTGTTCCGTAGTTCTGTCTACTCGGGGAAGGGTCTCTAACGAAACTTCTGACAACCATTTCAGCCAGAGGCAAGGTGACATTTGGAAATGTCATTGGGTCATAGGTTTTGAATTATTACTCTGCTGAGAAAAGCTAAATACCACCAGGTAGCATGAATTTGAAAAAGCATGTAAGCAAACAATGAATGCAAACAACTGAAAAAGACAGTTTGTTCCTCTTAGTGCCTGGGAATATCTTTGTTCAGTGAGTTTGATGTAATCCTGCAACCTCTGTGGGTTGTTTTCTTTTTTATCTTTCCTTACACTTTAGCTTATCTACATTGCTTGCTCATATGCCACCGTGTATCTGATCTACATGAAATTTAAGGCCACCTATGATGGAAACCATGATACTTTCAGGGTGGAGTTTCTGATAGTTCCTGTTGGTGGACTCTCATTTCTTGTCAATCATGACTTCTCTCCTCTGGAGGTGAGTTGATTATGGGCAGGAGGTTACACTCTCTTTCTTTAAAATATGTAGTACATGAAGGTAAACATTAGCTGAATGAGGAATGTTTTGAAAGATGCCCGTGTTTAGTTGGTTCAGGCTCATCCTGTTTCTGTAATGCATCTTTATGCTATAGATGTCTCTGAAAATTGAAGGCACTTCAGGAGCCTAGCATTATTAATTGTCAAGTATTTTGTTAAGCAGAAGACTGTCTTCTTTCCCAGTGCACTCTGATTGTCATGTTAATTCAAAAGAATCCCTCCTTTTGTTATGTTTGTTAAAGAAGGACCCCAGAATGCAATTTGTGAGTAGTTGGTGCCACCTGGTGAAAACAAAAGAAACTGTAATACTTCTTAAATATTGTAGAATCGCAAATGGTCTAGAGTATTAGAAGGAATTGCATTGTGTCTGAAATGTAGTTGTGTTTTCCTGTCAGAAAAAATATAAGGAAATGTAATTACAGAGAGTTCAAACAGGTACATTTTTACACAAAATAGAGATAACTTTAGATGCTTATATTAAGTACGCAGACCTTTTTTTATTCATTGGAGTTGCATATTTTGAGATTTTGTTTTAAATTTTGTTCTGTGTTAACTCATTCTTTAAAGTGATTGATTTAAAAAATTGGAAGAACATGAAAGAAAAAGCACTTCATCTTCCATGCAGCTTTTCAGAGCACCAGCCCTGTACGCTCTGTTTCATGGTATTGTTTCCTCATGAGTAAACCTGTATCAGCAAGCTCACTAGATGGCTGATTTGGAGAGTCTGTTGTCTATGAAAAGTTGTTAACTTGTACCATCCCAGGGTTGATTATGAAGCTTTCATTTAGTTTTTCCTGTACCAAGGATAGTTTGCCAAAATAATGTACCTGTTCATAACACTGATACAGAGTGAAAAGTCAAGGCATTTCAAATGCTTTCTCTGCTTCTGTTGTCAGTAAGACAGTTGAATAATCTGTGTATTTTTTTTTTCCTTTCAGATATTGTGGACTTTCTCCATCTATCTCGAATCAGTTGCTATTCTCCCTCAGCTTTTTATGATCAGCAAAACTGGGGAAGCAGAGACCATCACTACTCACTATCTTTTCTTCTTGGGTCTGTACCGTGCCTTGTACTTAGTCAACTGGATTTGGCGCTACTATTTTGAGGGATTTTTTGACCTCATAGCTGTTGTTGCTGGTGTGGTCCAGACCGTTCTTTACTGTGACTTCTTCTATTTGTATGTTACAAAAGGTGAGTAGTGCAATAGCTTGCAGCTTCATGTAGTGGAATGTAGCAATTAACAGATTCATAGGGATCTGCTGTATAGACATTACTAAATTGTTAATTCTGTGTGCAAGTTATCACTGTAATCTCCTTGGTAGATTTATCAAGTACACTTTCTGCTAGTTTGGGGCATTTCTGAGGACTGTTTTGAGTACAGATAAAATTGTAAATGTATAAATGGTCTGATAAACTTAATTGGCAAATTTGAAAATAAGTATGGCTAAGTACACATTGCAGTTTTCTTCTGTCAGTGAGCATGATCCTCATGCTTTTACTGTCAAATTACTTTTTGCGCAGGTTCTACGCTTAAAGACAGCTTTCTCTGTTTTAAATACCTTAGGAGTCCAAAGGATTTTGGATGTTTCTGCATACACTACGCATAGAAGCAGTTGTTTCTGCTAGATCTACTAGTAATTCTGCTGTAACTGGCATCCCAGTGTCCATCATATAACCACAAAACTATGTGAACGTGGTTGTGTTAGTCATAACTCTTACGAAGCCAGTTACAGGCTAGTATGTCCCATGTGGCTGAAAAGTGAGAATGCCAGGGGGTCACAAGAGGGCAGAGTTGGAATTGTTACTTCATTGTAGTTTTACTGGTCTGTATTGAGTAGAGACGCAAGTTTGGGAGAACTGATGTCAGTGTATCGCTTTTGTAACAGAGTGACTCTGATAGGTTTTGGTCCCTTTGAAGTTCTACCAGTTGTGTGCTTCGTATTGCTAACTGTTTTCTTTCCCACTTTTCCTTACAGTACTCAAGGGAAAGAAGCTCAGTTTGCCAGCGTAAGTGCCAAAAAAACATCACCAGCATCTGTCCTTTGGATGCTTGGACAGAACAATCCTTATCACAAGCAAAGGTGAAGATGCTTGAGACAGAAAGCCAGAAACACAGCTCTTTATAGTGCAGGTAGTCATCAGCGGCTCTGTAAGAACGGAGGAAAAACAACCAGCAGATTTCTGTTTGATGCATCTTGCCTTTATCTTTTTTATTACTATGTATAAAGATTTTTTACATAAAGAAACTTATACTGTATTAATAAATTCAGTGTATGGTTTCAATTGGAATAGTTCCAAAAGTGAGATTTTTGTGAGATTGTTTATGACCAGGAAAAAGTGCAAACTTTTTTTTTTTAATTTTCAAGAATTTCTTTGAAATGACTGATTTTTTTTTTCTTTTTTTTCAGTGCACAAATATGTGCATCCTTGATGGATGGTAGTCATCTGTTCTTTCCCTTTGATTCAATTTTCATTCCACTATATTTATTTTTTCCAAAAGGTGAATATATGTCAACTTAAATCTGAAACCACCAATGTTTGATGTGATGTGCTGGTGCCCAGTCTTTGTGCCATCTGCTGACGTGGAGTTCCTTATTTAAAATGTATGTTGGTGCCAGAAGGGGAACAGTCACGTTCTGTAGTTGTCCCCCTTCTAAAACAGGCTGATGGCAAGAGGACAGTCAGGAAATCTCTTGTGGCCACAAGAATGCACCCTTTCCTGTTTTGCCATGATGTTTCGGAAGGTAATCCCAACAATGACAGCACTTGGCAGTGCAGGTTGTGAAGGGTAAGAGTTACGGTTATGTTGCTTAGTGGCAAATGTTTGTAACTGTATTCTTTGTTCAGGAAAAGAAGGTTAATTATCTTGGATGTACAGCCCTGCTACACCATTGCAGCTATAGAAATGGGAGACTTCTAAGTTGTTGATTACAATAATCTGTAGGTGATCATTTTAAACAATGTCTACATTTTCTTTTTCATGAATGCTTTATAAGCAACATCCATGTTCAGCTTCAAGTGGTTTTTGATGTCACTTTTGGACAATTAATATTTTTTTTATAGACTTTCCAAAATCAGCAGCACCAGTTACCATTCTTTATCCTTTAAATGATTCCCTTTTTTTACTGAGCTGTTGCATGATTTATCCTGTGTTACCATCCTCAATAAACACTTTATGAAATGGTGAAAGTGTTTTTTTATTATTCCTGAATTAAAATTTTTCTGTTAGCAAGTTGTAGTAAGAACGAATTGTTTAATGTCATTGTTTGCTTTATTGAAATACAAACTTTTTTTAAGGATTTGAGAGGCAATTATCACTGAATGAAGCAGTGGTGATTTGGTTCCACTTGTTTTATTGTAAGAGCTCCATCTTCAGCCTAGTGTGGCATGGTTTAAAATGGAGGAGTTTCGTCTAATGTGCTGAGTGAGGCCTGGGGATGAGGGTTTGGTTCTTTTTTGTTTAATCCTTAGGAAGTCATTTGTTTTCTCTTAGTTTACCGTGACTATCCCCCTAGTTTGTGTTGGTTATCATTCCTAACTCCAGACGTGGATAGTTTTTTTTGCAGAGCTTGTATGCTACGATACTACAGTATCTAACATCCCAGGTACTACAGTGAGTATCCCACTGCTGCTCAGAATTGCTTGAAGCCAAGCTTTGTCCCCGTAATGAAACAGGACTGCGTGATTCTAGGTGTAGCCATAGGGCTACGCGAGATATGTGCTTGTAAGTATGAGGGAGAATTTTGCAGGATCTGGGGTATCGGTCTCCGTGCCGTTACAGCTGGGTCCTTTACTTCAGTTGCACTGTGTCCCTCCAGCCGCGTTGTCCCCAGGCGTCCTCAGACCCCCGCGAGGTCGGGACGGCTGAGGAGGGGATGGTAGGAAAGCCGGCCCGTGTGGCTCAGGTGGAGCAGCCCGGGCAGAGGACGGCTGGCTGCTACGCGTGCTCCTTACAGCGGGAGCCCTCTCCTGTTCGCGCCCTTCCTTAACGCCGCGCTCACCGCCGGCCGGGCCCGCTCCCCTGTCGGCTGCGGCCGGGCGCGAGGGGGAGTGCGGCCTGCGCGTGCGCCTGGGCCCGGGGCGGGGCGGGCCTCCGGCCTTGTGTGGCCGCTG
>VXAA01003889.1:106714-128441 GCA_013399115.1 Anseranas semipalmata | reverse complement strand
ATATATATAATATATATATTATATAATACATGATAAAATTAATTTAGCGAAATGACAAAGGAATTAGAGTTAATTGGAATTAAACCAAAGGAGTATTAGAGTTAAACCTTGTTTTAAAATGAGGCCTTATGGAGCTGCCTTTTGGGTAAGTATGTGTAGAAATAAGTGTATCAACAGTGTTACTGATCCAAAAAGGAATTAGGAAAAGTTACCTGTACCTCTAGCCTCCATTTTATTCCCTTTGACCCCTTTACTAAAAGTCTTTTACAGTCAGTGTTGAAGTGTGCATAATACTATGTAGGATTACCATATATTTAATTGACCACTGAGGTTTTTGACTGTGCCATGATTTTCTTAATTAGTAACACGAAATTGTTTAACCTACGAAAATATAAATGACTTGGAAGAAAAGTCACATAAAACAATGGGTGAAACATCAGATAAGCCTGCTGTAGAGAATTTGTTTTAAATTTCCTTTTTGCTTGTTTATATTTTCTGTCATTGGCCTGTAGTCTTAAGAATTCTTTTCTCACTGCCTGTTTGCTCTACTGATAGTCCTGTAACAATGTGTATTTGCCAGTCCTTTAACTGAAAATATATGGCATGCTGCTCAGGCAAAACCAGGTTTGTGGGCAGAGGTAACATCTTGTACAGAATAGTAGTATTATTGGGAAAAAAAAAATGATGAGCTTTAGATTCCTGGCAGAAATCATTCTGCAAATGTAACTGAATTTGATTCCTGAAAGGAAACCTGAAAAATTTGAACATGAAAGTTTTTCTCTTCTGTGTTTGTTAGTTGCGGAAGTAGACCAACAGATTCTGATATAACGGGCAGTGATCGTCATAACTTTCACTTTGGATCCATCCTAAAAATAACAGGACTGCAGTACAGAGACTTCATTCATATCAGTTTTCATAACAAGGTAAACAATCTGGACAGGCATTCAGCAAAAAAAACTTAATGGTTAAATCAGTGACAGCAGGGGGTGAAGTTTCTAGTTTGCCTTCAACATTTATAAAGTACAGATGCAAAACAAATGAAAACAGGCCCTGAAACGTCTTCTTCAGTTCTGATTTTTTTTTCAATCTAAGGGAACAGCCTCAAAATCATTGACATAAATCTGTCTCAGTATTGCAATAAAGGGACTTATAATAACTTGGTAACAAAACAATTCTTCTTTCCATAATATAATAAAGAGTTCAATAAGAGAGCTTTCAGAAGGTGAGAACAAATGCTTATTTTTATGTAAAGTTGGTGTCTTTACTGAATACAGTTTTTCCCTCCAGATATATGAGATTCCATTTTTTGTTGCTTTGGATCACAAAAAAGAAGCTATTGTGGTTGCAGTGAGAGGAACCTTGTCTTTTGAGGTATCATCCATCTGATATATATAATTGGCTGTATAGAATTGGGTGAACTCCTAGGGTCTGGAGGAAATTGTGTTACACTGGCGCGTTTAAAAACAACCCACTCACATGTATGAGTCTTCCAGGCTTAAGATATAAACACTCCTGTGCTTGGATGGGTAACATTCCCTGTGCCTCTGGAAGAGAGTGTGGAGGGAGGACAGTGGTAATTCTTTTTTACTGTGAGTGAGGATGCATTGCAAACACAACATATGTTTGCAGCTTGGAAATAGTTGCTGAAATCATAATTGTGATTGCTGTATATGTTTGCTTGGGTGGTGTTTTACCGTCAGTAGTATTTGGCTGCTTACAAACTTGGAAGTCAGCTTGGTGATGAGAATGTTAAGTAGTAGAGCATGAGCCATGAAGCCCTGCAGAGAGGTCTGACAAAAGTTGTCCCATTTACAGGACATTCTCACTGATCTGTCAGCTGATTGTGAAGACTTGACACTGGAGGATGTTCTAGAGAATGGCTTTGTACATAAGGTGTGTGCAGTCTGTGGCTGTTTAGAATTCATCTCTGCAGTAAGAAAACTAACTTAATACTTGGGATCCTTTAGTTAAACTGGAAGAGTATTCTCCTTATGAGATGGATTGCACAAATTATTTAAGTGGCTTGGTTGTTGCATCAAATACCGTCTCTGGCACTGCAAGGTAGAATTTGTAATCCTGTTGTCCAATTTCATGTCCTTAACTAAATATTCTGCAAGCTTTTTAGCCATTCCGTACAAGATCACTTGGTTATAGTTAGATCGCTGTCAGGAGCATGTTAAAAGAGAAGGTTGGTTTTGCAAAAAGAAAGTTGTTCTGTGATGGCGTTGTTTTTAAAGTATACATGTATCACACTTCATATTAAATATTACCCTTCTCTTCTAACTTTAAATGCTGTCTTGCAGGGAATAACTCAAGCTGCAAATTATATCTATCAAAAGCTAATAAATGATGGAATTTTAAACCAGGCTTTCACAATTGCTCCAGTAAGTTACCTTCCAAATGATTTGGTTTGCCAGAAAAGTTACACTAAGCTTTTTCTGTGTCTATGTTTCAGTCTTCTCTTTCTGTCTGCAGGAGTACAAACTCATAATAGTTGGTCACAGTTTGGGTGGTGGAACAGCTTCTATATTGGCAATCCTGCTCAGGAACTCTTTCCCAACATTAAAATGTTATGCCTTTTCTCCTCCAGGAGGGCTCTTAAGGTAAGTATGAGACTTCTGTTATTTGGTTCTGTATCTAAGATGTAAAATACTTCAAGATATTTGACAAATACGTTAGATGATAACTATGAGCTTGACTATATTAAGTTTGTTTTACACATTCTCCAATAGAATTGAATTTGCTCCATTATTAGTTACAATTGAGTTCTTGGGGGAATGTATAAATGTTTCAGAAATAAAATGCTCTCCTGGCTAGTCTGCCTTGGCCTGACATCTACACATACAGTAATAATCAGCATCAAAATTACTCTGTCCTCTGTATGCAAGTGGGCCTGAAGGCCTATTGAAGAACTGACTGCAAATGCTGCTGTTGTTCTTGCCACATACTTGTATTATTATTGAATGATAGTGATCACAATAAAACTAAGTTGTGCATATCTCTTTAGTGTATCTAAAGCGTGTCTTTTCTTTAAGCAAAACACTTGCAGATTACACTAAGCACTTCATTGTTTCAGTCATTCTTGGAAAGGACCTTGTTGCAAGGTGAGATGGAAATATTTTTAAATTGTTATTTCAGAGATAAGTTAGATTATATAAAATAGGAGGCTTTTCTTTACTTTGTTCTATATGTGTTTGAACAGGTTAAGCATGCCCAACATGGAGGATTTAAAGAGGAGAATAGTGAGAATTGTGGCAAACTGCAACAGACCCAAGGTAACTAAATGCAGTTCCTGTTAAAAGTCAGTGGAATTGTGAGCTGTGTTAAGCCCCAGCTTTAATGAAGTGACAATTGGTGTGTGTATTTTTGTTTTTAATGATGGGAGTTTAAACTGTGTTTTGGAACAAAGTGTCTGTTTTTAATTCAGTGACATTTGTGATAGTCTCTTATCCTAGAAGGCTGTCTTGTTGGAAATCACAATTCAAGAAGACTTGGAAGATATCAAGCCTCAATTCAGCTGTTTTTCTTTCTGAATTCAGTACCAGATTTTGTTACGTGGGTGTTGGTACGAAGTATTTGGAGGAGATCCAGATAACTTCCCAACTGAGCTGGATGGTAGAAACCAAGATGCCCTGACCCAGCCTCTTCTAGCTGAGGAGAGTTTAATGGTTCATCGGTCACCTTCATACAATGCCCTTGATGGTGAATCACACTTAAATTCACCGCCACAGTATACTCATCTATATCTTCCGGGGAAGATTATCCATATTGTAGAAGAATCCAGTTCTAGGAGGTAAGTGGAATGATCAATACTACTGTCTTGTCTTCCTAAAATCTACTTTAAGCTGTTTCTCACTTTCAAAATACATGTTTCCAGTTCTGCTTCTCATGTGCATCTCCAACACCGGTGTTTGGTTATTACACATTAGCCAGCTTTTGTGGTGGTTGGTTGGTTGGTTTGTTTTACCTTGTTCTGCACCTCACTGCTTCTTTGTGCTTCTCTTCAAACCCTGGAAACTTTCTTTTTATGCCCGTGTGTGCTATTCTGCCCATATATCACACATGCTGGAGCAGAAAGACTGTTAAGTTCAGCTTTGGCATGCTGCAGTTCCTGCGTAAGACTGCAGACTTATGTCCTGGTAGTGGTGAAGTGACAATGAAATACCTAGTTACAGCATAGGCATACACGTGCTGCCCATGATACTTGCCCAGCCAGGCTGGAGAGGTGCATTTGCACCAGTAACCAGCTTGACTGATCAGCCTCTAGTTTCCTGTCCTTTGCTTGCTACTTGTTTGTGGATGCAGGAAGATGAGGCAAAGACAACCAAAAAGCTGAAACTGCTGGAAGGTGTGGTTTGTGGTCTTGCTGCGGGGGTGGGGGTTGTGTTTGGGTTTTTGTTTGTTTGGTTGGTTTTGGTGTTTTGTTGATGTTGGTTTTTTTAGACAAAACAACCCGAAACATCCCACAGTCTGGACACATACCTGATACTATTCCTTGTTTCATTCTGAAGCAGAAATAAGAGCATCTGTAAAGCACAAGATGCAGAAGACCATCTTACAGAGAAAAGAAAAATTCTCTAACTTACATAAGATAACAAAAGAGGGAAGAAAAAGGATGGGGAAAATTTTCAATTTTTTCCTCCCATTCAGTAGATTAATAAGTACTTTATTTAAGCTTGACATCATCTTTAACGTTTAAGGATTTTAATACTGGTTTTAGAAGTTAGATACTTCAACACCTGAGACCTGGCAGGTTTTCTTGATGGCTGCTACTCTACTTTACTTCAGTGAGTTTGCTTTTTTTCTCCTTCATTTACTCCACAGCACAGGCCACCATCAGGTACTGTTCTGTGAAATAAAATCCTAAATAGATAGTATAGGCAGCATAAAGCTAGTGTCTAGCCTTCCTACTGATACCACTGATGTGTGCCCCAAATTTGATGTTACCAATAGGAATGTGTGTTGCTTATCCCCTCACCCCCCTTTGCTCAGACTGTATTCTGTGCTTTGTGAGCAGGATTATTTGATGGCATCTTAACAGTGATTGTGCCTTAATGGTGAAAGAAAGTGTATTGTTTGGCTTAGCTCTGCCTTCAGGGATGTTCAATGGCAGTATTTCCTTCTGTTTCTGTGAGAGGGTTCTCATTTCTCCCTAAGAAGTCTCCAGGTTGTACAGAGCTTCAGGAAGTCTGTTCTAGGCTTGGCATCAAGCATCACTTGTGACAGTCTAAGTCTTTGTTTTTGTGTTTTTTAGGTTGTGTTCTTCAGATATTAAATACACGGCAAGCTGGTCAAATGAAACAGTCTTCAGCAGCATTTTAATAAGTCCCAAGATGATAACAGACCACATGCCAGATGTTGTGCTCAACGCTCTGAATAGTTTGTCTCAGGAACATGGATCTTGTATTTCTTGTCAAACACGAGAAGTTAACACCAATGTGGTATAACCATAACTCAACAGAGAGAAGTGCTTTTTTTTTCTTTTTAAATGCAGGTTTCAGGTATTCAGGATATGTTCCACTTTCATATATTAGTGGATTTCAGTACTTTTCTCATACTGTGTATAGTAAACAAGGGGTCTTGGCGCCCTTGTCTCTGCAGTGATCTCAAGCAACAGTATGATGGTTAAAGCACATATTCTGCATTTATGCTGAAGTGTGAGCTTTTCCAAAAATGGAGCAGTATGACAAGTCCTAGCCAAGCTGGTGTGAGCTGTCACAAGAGAGCTGAGCCATCAACTGAATACTTGACTGAAGTGAAGGCATGAGGCCAGCTTGGCCTGCTCATCAGAGCAGAGCCTTGTCAGACCTTAAGAAACAAAAAAAAAATCCAGTTCTGCTTCAGAGCCAGTGTGCGGTGGTGTCCTGTTCCCTACCTTTGCAAAGCCTGGAGTTCTTGGTAGGAAAGGTGCTATAATGAAAGCAACACTGCAGTATGTGAGATGGCTGCACCTGGGTGTTTGTACTGGCAGGAAGCAGGTAAGTAAGGGAACACTTGTGACCAAGTGATTGTGGCAGGTGGGTGGGTGAAGGCAGGCCCATACCTTTTTTTTTTTTTGTAATTATTATTATTATTTTTAATCAAGCAGTTCTGGTTGCACTATTTTTCTTACAGACTGTGGTATCATCCCTGGTGGTGGTGGTGGGGTTGTGTTTAAGTGCTGCTTGGCCATACATGTGCAATATTCTTTAATCTACCTGGTTTTTGTATGTGTTGACCTACAGAACTACTTCTATTATTTTTAAACTAAACCAGTGCTATAATTACTTAGGTGAGGGGGGAAAAAAAATTGTTCTTGCTCTGGCTTCATCGTGTTAGGCTCTAGCACTGACTAATGAAAACATCAATTTGTAATTCTGCCAAAAATTTTAAAAATATATATTTGTATGGTAGAACTGATTTAAAAAAAAAAGTGTCTTCCTTGTTTCTAGTGTGTACTACTTGAACAATTTTTTTTAAGACAGCAGCATTTCTTTCTTATTAAAAGAAATTGCTAGAAATAAGTAACCATATGACATGGTTGAGTATAGCTGTGTTCTTGCTGTGATGCTTAATGTGGAGGAAAAAAATAAAATGCACTCTAAAAACTTGTTTCCTTATGTTCAGGTATTCTGGGTGTAAGACAAAAATTAATAGGTTCTAGCTGGTTATACAGCTCGATGCCACTCAGTAAGGTAAGTCAACAGCAGTAGCAAAGGTCCAGCACGTTCTTCATCTCTGCGCAGGTGGTGGGAGTGCTGCTGTCAGCGTTCTGCAGTGTCACCCCTCCCTTGGGGGAAGATGAGCTCCAGGTGAGGGGGAGGGCTGGAGCATTACAGCATGGCTATATATAAATCTAAAAGGCTAAATTCTGAGGCTTTTAAACACAAACTAGACATTATTTTACAAGCTTTAAAAGCCCATAAGTCTTAGAGGAAAATAAGCAATCACCACTTTTGTTTGCATACAGTAAGCTGAATAATGTATCTATGTGCCACACACATTTTTCCCCCTGGTTGTCAGAATCTTTAAAACATTGTGGGAGCTAGTGACAATGCAAATGATAATGCAGGGCCTCTGAACTGTTGCTAAGTAGTGCATTTAATTCTATTCCATAACATCTGAGCATCATTGAAAGAGCCTGTGGTTAGCACACACAGCCCTGAGGAGACGCGTACGCCAAGCTGCTGTTGGCCCAGGAAGAGTGCTTGTTCATTGTGTTACAACAATAAGAAAGCTTGCTCAGAAACTCAAACACTACCACACATGTGATTCAAGGATTTATTAAGTCATACATGCAAAACATACTGCTAATTGCATTAGCAAAAGATCAATGTAAAAACTTCACAATTTTGCAACTTTTAAGTTTTGCTTTAGTGGTTGAAAGGGTGTAGTTCAACATTGTATTCCTGCCAGTTTAGGATGTACAGAACATTAGCACTAATTTACAGAACCTCACAGACCCAAGTTACCATTACTCAATCTATGCTGCACATGTACATGTAGGTGACAAAAAACACTTGTCTGCATTAGTAATGTTACAGTGTTGGGGATAGCTGGCAAATAGTGATATTTGAGAAGGTTCATAGTTTGTAGAGGTCTAAAATATAAAAATTACTAAAATGTGTAAAGCTGCTTCACATGATTTTTACACCTAGTTAATAGACTAAAAGCTCCTCAGAAAGCATATAACTTACTGGGTCAGAAGTAACAGGAAAATAAGGAGAGTATGCTTGAACATTCTACTCTACTAAAAAAAAAAGAAAAGCAAATTTCTATCATCAGGTTTTAAAATACAAGTTATATTGCTCAGTAAGAAGAAATTCTACAAGAAAAGCATTTACTACACAACTACTGTGGGAATGACTGTTCAAAATTGTACCTAACTGAATGCCCTACTTGAAATTCAAAGGAATTTACCTATGAACACCAACCTCTCTTCCACTACTGCATGACTGGGAAAACGGTCACTGATTTTTAACCTGAAATCAAGTCAATTCAGTTTCAGCTACTCTGGCAGTGTAGTGTAAGTTGATCTGTACAGTGTCAAAATACTGTCTGGCACTATCAGTTGATCCAATCCAATATTTCATTTAGCCATCACAACACAATGCTGTCAAAAGGACTAGATACACTTCAGTAAGAATAGTTATTTATTTATTTTTTTAAATCACAGCAGCAAGAACTAGATTGCAACCAAGCCCTTACCAATGATAAAGCATTTTACACTGTGACTCAAGGTTGTCAGTCATTGTCAATGACTTAGGTTTGATATACAATGCTATGCAATGACCCTGGGTTGAGAAAACATTTAATAATAAAACACATCGGACTGCAGTGTTTTGCTAATTATACGGTACTGTTACTTACTGTGAAAAACTAGAAAGTGTTCTTGCATTTCCTAACAGAAATTAGAGTCATCTTCAAGAAGAATCTTTAAAAAACAGTTTAGTGCTTAGTGTTCGTAGCACAACAATGCAACTTAGTTCAGCAGATAGTTTGGCAACACTTAATTAATTGAGCAAGAATAGGATTTTAAAAATAAGGCTTTATATAGGTTTGTCTTTTCAGGATTTTGCTTTTAGTAGAATGAAAAGTAACTTTCATACTTCAAACAAATGAAACCATGAAATTGTTGATTGGTTCAAAAATTTATGGAAGAGAACTAATTTATAACAGAAAAACTTGGCATTGGATGTGAATGCTCCATTGTTCTGAGCAAAGCACAGGGTTTGGAGTGGGGTGAGGGAAGGTAACATTTACAGCAGCAGACATTTTCTCTTCCTCTTCTTTACAGGAGGGGGGCAAAGCACTGCTCGGATAGCTTCATCAAACACTGTCTTGAGGCCTCGCTGTGTAAGTGCTGAGCATTCTAGGTATTTCACTGCACCTGTGGGAAGTGAAAGGGCAGTTACAAAGCAGTTTTCCACGATTACAAAAAGCAGTGCTTCTTAGCTACTCCACAACAAAAGCCAGGCGTTTATTTTAATTAAGCTGCAATTTGTTCCACAAACAGAATTTAGAGCAAGTCAACAGAAACCCAGCTGCAGTCATACCAATCTCTTTTGCCATGGCAAGACCCTGTGGGTAGGTGATAGGAGTCAGCTTCTTTTCCTTCAGTTTTTCAATAGTGTCTTTATCATCTCGGAGATCGAGTTTGGTACCCACTAAAATGATGGGGGTGTTGGGGCAATGGTGCCGCACCTCAGGATACCACTGCAAAGGAAAAACAACAGTGTGTATGTGTGGGCAGATCTCCATGCAGGCTCTCAAACATTACAAATGAAAGGCTCAGAGCCTTTCTTGACACTTTCAGGTGTCAAAGAGTAAAGGGGAGAATGTAAGAGCTGCTAAGGTAGTATTAAAAAAAAAAAAAAAAAAGCATACAATTGCAGAACATATTTTAATGATGCCAACAAGTATTTCCATATACTTTAAAAATTTATCGTATTAAAGGCTGTATTTTTTTCTCACGTGTTGGAAAAACCCTGGTCTGCACTTCTCCCACCCATGGCAACCACCTCTCCTTGCAAGTCCACACTGCCATAGGCTCAGTTATCCAAGAGCACGAAAAAATGCAACAGTAGCAGAGCATGTATTTGAATGCTATCTGACCCACAAGTGGCATCAACCTGATTTTTACATGCATTTGTTTTTTAATATTTTTCTTTAAATTACATTAAAACAAGATTTCCTGCTCGTGATCTTAACATCTCGTTGGCTGAAAACTCCTAAACTACTTTTGTCATATCACTGCATCAAGGAGCAATTCATACCTAAAGTGTTGCATGTGAACCCTGAACTTCCCTGTTCCCTGAACTTCCATGACTTAGAAGTTAGGGAAATGGATTTCTGCCTTCTCAAACTACCATTTACATTGCCTGCCAAAAAAAAAAAAAATCACCTAATGTTTTCTTGAAACCACTGTAAAATTAACATTATGTTGAAATAAAATGATAGCAGCTTATACTTACCTTAGCACGGACATTTTCAAAAGAAGCGGGACTCACAAGGGAAAAGCAGATTAAGAAGACATCCTACAAAACAAGTTAATAGAAGTTAGCCTGGCAGAGCAACCATTTGAAAAAAATCTCATCACCACGAAGAGACCAGTATCGCCACCATCTGTGTCACGCTGCCATCTATGTCACACTTGCAAAAGGCAAGGTCGACGGCACAGCTGAACAGGACAGTTAGAGGTAGTTTTCCCAGTGGGAAATCCATTTCCAGGCAGCTACAAGCAGAGGCAAAGAGGTGTGTGGGGAGGGAAACAACAAAGATTGTAATCAAGTTTATAATCAGCTATTGCAGTAGCCAGCAACTAAACTCTAATACCACTGCATTGCAAGCTTTTTGCCCTAAATGTCACCTCTTCTCTCTTACTGACATTCAATAAAAAACACTTCAGATCCTTGACAAACACAGCAAACAAAGAAGAGTCATGAGACTGGCTTCTGAATTGGGGTTGGATGCTCTTTGCAGACCTCTAAGCAATTTAAGTCTCAAAAGACATGCTAGTCCTCAACACAGGTTGTTACCATTGGCACCAATTTCTGAAAAAAGAATGTACTATTAATGTACTGCTCTAAAGTAATTTAAATTGCAAAGGCAATGTATAGAGTATGGAACAACAATAAAAAAATCATACAACACCAATTTCCACAATTGTTACTCCCATGCCTAAGGCAGAAGAATCAGAACTGTCACAACTACTGAATGTCACTACAAAAAGACTCCAGAATTTCTCTATAACCAAACTAAGATTGAGAAGGGTATTAAAAACCTCCAAGCATCATGCTAGCTTTTTCCATTTCTACATTATAAGGAAGTACAGACAGAAAAAGTGATGTTTTGGGGGATCTTGCACATCTTGCCTGTCAATCGAAAGCAACAGAAGACTATAAATAAGATCAGGTGAAAATATTACATAGGAAATATTTACACTAACTGCTGTACAGTATACATTTCAAAAAACAATCTTCATTAGTCATCTATAAGTATTTGGAATAACCACAAAAATCATTTTCTCTACCTAACCAGATGAAGATTGCTCTTAAATCTTGATGTATGACCCAAAACTCAATAAACACGTCTCAAGCAAGCCCAACTTTTCCTAGCCTGCATCCATACTTACTCAGTATCAAACGTGTTAAAGAATCAGGCATTTCAGAATGTTAGTTGATTGTGCTGCATTTCAAGGCATTTTGTTAGGTCAGCATCTGACAGCTGCATTGCTAAGCACTTGCAACCCCGTTGTTCATGCATCACCCCAAAAAGTTTCCATAGCAGCGTCCCAGAAGAAGAAAGAAACAACATCAAGTAACGTGATACTATGGCCACTACTTCTGTTTTCCAATTCTGCAAGTTAGTGGTGATTGAGATTCTGTACATTATGCAGACTCTCCTTTACTATCTCCAGAGATCAAAAAAATCTGTGTGACCTGGAGGAATTATTTCAAGATTTCAGGTGCCTTGCACACTACCAATCTTAATAAATAGGAGGAAACGCTATTTATTTGCAAGAAAAGCTTTAGTCTTAGCAACTCATAAAATGAGATGTGGTAATGGACTTCTCAGATCTAGCAATTAGATAGTTCCAAGAAAAGCAGTTTGTTAAAAAATAGGGGCCAATTTATCACTATCGTAAGCAAGACAAGATGACAGAACTTGGAACTGAAGTTTAAAGTTTTACATACGGCAATAGGTTGATCTGTCAGACTGGAAGATATATTCTTACCATTGGTTCCTCCAACCTAATAACAGTATGAGATAAAGTTACTCCTAAAATGGATTTAAGAGAAAGTGTTCCCTCAACCAGTGATCTGTGCTCACAGATATTCACAACACAGCTTTTTGTCTGAGAGATGCCGCCCTGTAATTCAGCACAACCAACTACCTGCACCCAAAGCAGGCCACCAGACTTCCCCATAAACCTGTAAGTGTTTGTCTGCGTTGTCAAAGATGACTTGCAAGAGCAAACCCCATACAAAAAGCATCCTCCTAATTGATTTTTTTGGTTTGATCTCTTGAGGAAACAAGATTATCCACCTTTTGTGTCCTAACTTCTTCCCTCCCCCAAATACTCTGGAATATTCGTGAATTTCAAATACATACATATTTTAAGAAAAAAAATGAATACAGGAAAAGAAGATAGAACTTCATGCCTGCACTACAGCCAAGTCCTTACTATGAGGTTAACAGTGTTGGCCTGCTGGCTGGCTAATCAAGACACACACGTATGGTCCCAGCATCCACCTTGCCCAGAACACAGTTCATGTACAGGGAAACACGTGCACGCGGGGGTGATTTTCAAATACTGCAATGAAGGAATGGAGAAGCTGAACACAGATCCTACAGAAGTCAGGCTTCATTAGTCCCACTGTTCTCTTCCTCTTTTTTTCTATGTTTGTTAATATTATGGGTTTTGTCCTGTAAGTGATGATGGATCGTTCTTACTGCACAAGTCCAAGGTCTGAAGACTGCATCATGAGAAGTTCAAGACTTACCACCTTGTCTTTCTGTTTCATTTTCTGCTGTAAAAAACATATGATCTGAATAACTGAAGGTATTTCAGACCTTTACTTATCAGTTGCACGTGCCTGTACAGAAGAGATTTTCCAAAATGTTCAGATTGACATGAATTCTTTTGCAGGCTATTAGAAAGTCATGGTCGTTTTAGCAGGCTGAAGACACGTGCACGCACTGTCCCTTCAGCACAGGAAAGGAACAATATTTTCCTTTATAATTCTGCTTTTAGACACTATTGAGTGATCTTTCAAGATACTTTTTTCTACCCTGCAATACTTTTTTTTTTTCTTAATTAAGATTTTAAGCAAACCTGAAGTTCTCCTAAGTATACTAAAAATATTTAAATATTGGAGAAAAACAATTTTCCGTTACTTCTCTTATAAGGAAAGGCAGGTAATTCTGGCATTTCTACTAGAGGTGTCTACAACTGGCAAGTTCTTACACATCTTGGGTCTTGAAACTGAGTGGAAAGCCTAGTTTTAAGAGTTAGTGAGCAGTGAATTAAGGAAAATTGTGAACTAAGACAAATTTACTAAAAAAAGCACGAGAGTTCATTAAATAAGATTCACATTATTCAAGAGAGCAGTTATGATGTAGAATAACTGGAACAAGTCTGCATTTTACATAATGTATCAGCACCAGTTGACAACAGTCAGCAATGCCGATAAAACCTGCAAGTTACCACCCTTTACTTAAAGGACAGCTCCACTAGATAAAACCAACTGCTCTAAAGAGACCCGAAAATCAGTCTACAAAGATCGACTGTAGCTGAAGTCACACTGGAGAGAAAAGAGCAGATTACTTCAGCATTTTCTTTATACAAGGAAAGAGACAGCGTGCAGACAGGACTTAACCAGTTGCAAGCGCTGAAGACAGAAGCACGTTTATATTGATGTTACAGCACAAACAGCAGTAAGTAATAAAATAGCCATGGGCTTAAGTACATTTGAAAGCCACAACCCAGCCTCTGTCAATACCAGTGGTATCTTCACTCAGGACTGCCTCCTTCACATTCAGTGTTATCTTCACAGAGGCTAAACAGTATCAAGTGCTTAGCAGTGACAGTGTCAGGTTGCAGCCAAACATCAGGCCTAAAAACAAAAACAAACTCTGCTTTTGGCAGGCATGCTAACCTTAAAATCAATGGACTTGTTGATGGGACTATCCACCCAGGGTTTTTTGTTTGTTTGTTTAAAATCAAGGATTCTAGCTAATTCCGAGGCTGCAACTACAAAGCCAACATGTATCAGTGCACAAATACCCAAGGATGCAAACTTTAACATTTGTACAGCTGTACACACATCAGAGCTTTTAATATTACAGCTACAGCACATAGGATGAAGGAAGGTAGCTTGCAGCAATTCACCATTACTAAGAAATACAACTCCAGATGCGACAACGTTGGCTTTAGAAATGTTTCAAAAGAAAGATCTTTATGTTAGGCAAAGCTGTAAGCATTCTTAAGTTTCACAGTGTAGTTCTTACTGTTTGCGGATAGGAGAGTGGGCGTAGTCTGTCATAGTCCTCTTGACCAGCTGTATCCCACAAGCCCAGATTGACTGGTTTTCCATCAACCATAACATTAGCAGAGTAGTTGTCAAAACTAAAAAAAAAAAAAAAAAAAAAAAAAAAGAAAAAAAGTGAAAAGCTAGCTGTATGTACTTGCAGTAAAACAGGGCACACAAGGATTTTTTTCCTACAGAGTCCTAACTGGGAAGACTACAAAATCAAACTTATTTATTGCATCCTTCTGCTCCCAGAAAAAGTAAAATTCTTTAAATACTGAGTCTGGTATTGAGAAGTAAAAGGAAGAAATATGCACAACAGACTCAGTCCAGTCTGAGCAGAAGTCATCTTTTTCATTGCTCTTCCAATAGAAGTGTTGTTAATCTCAGTAAATACAGCAAAGCAGGTGATGCACTTAACAAGCACCTTCCAGTCTGAGTGGGACATTGAACAGTGACTTAACCTGTCTCATTTTGTAAGACTTGGAATAGCAGATACATCAGCAACAACCAAGGAATCCTTAAAGAGAAGAGCAGGTAAGATAAAAAACTTATTAATCCTGCTAATCAAAAACCACCACAAAAAAATCCTCTAATGAAACATCAAAGTTAATAACCAGGAGCCAATAAAAGCATGATTTTTATCACTACTGTAGGTGCAAAGGTTTTAATGACGTTTTAAGGCTAAACTAAGTTCAGTAGGAACACACACTGTAATGCAAAAATCTGAATTTAAGACCAAAAAAAAGAGAATCAGGAATAATTAGTTACCCTTCTGAGACCTTTTTGTCTTAAAGTCATCTGAAAATATCATTAAAATGTACTTTATCTGGAAAAACTCATCAACACTTATAGAGAACAAGTTAGCCAGATAAATGTATTTTATAGAGACATCTGAAGAGGGCAGGGAAGCTGCTTATATATAAAACACCTCCCCTGCCACCCAACAGGCCCTCAAAAAGAGAACTACACTCATACTGGAACTGACAATTCTGTGGAAGAAAATGGGAAGCACCAAAATAAATGAGCCTCCACAATCATGCCTGAGGAGCTACAGAGCTGAGGCTTAGCACAGGATTGGCACTAGTACAAAAGAAAAAAATAAGGAAGGAATAGAAAAATTTCATCTGTAGTCATGTAAAGCAATTATTTCTATGTTTCAGAAGGTGTTCAGCCTTGGAACTGCTTATTGTGAGTGATACTTAATATAGAAATAACATTATTTTAAAAGAGAATGGCAACTGATACAATGTTAGTAAATATTAGTCCCCAGTTAGGGAGGCGAAGTGGTCAGGGAGAAGCAAAACTGATTTCGTGAAAACAAGCGCTGGCATGACCACGCTTAACAGCGGAAGTCCAAAGTGCTTCTCCTTGGACACACCTAGACGCTCAGTTAAACGTTTAAGATGAAACCGAGGGGTGCTTGCAGCCAATTCAAACGACTCAAATGAGGAACCTGGAATGGCAGTAAGCACACACGAGTTGATATAAATGAGTTTTTAGCATTTTATAAGTACTTACACAGTGGGTATATATTCTCCAGGAAATGCATTGGTTGTATAACTGATGAGTAGGCATGTTTTACCTACAGCACTGTAAAAAGAGAAAGTTCACATGTAAGAACCATTCATCTTAAATAGTAAGAAATAATATTCCTTTTAGGGAAGAAAACTAATTACATCCAGTCATGTAAGGAACAATTTAGAGTGCCAGTAGTCACTATTGTGCATGAGAACAGCTAGTAGGCTGTAGCCTTAAGATTACTGGTAATGAAAACACACCTAATATAAAGATCCATTTTGTTAATCTTCAGTTTTATTTTACCTAATTTGAAAAAAGCTTGAAACGCATCGTTTCTCAACATATCATTACTTTTGTCTATTTGAGCAAAATACAAATGGTAATCCTCACAATATTTATTGCTATTGCAGAATGACTCCCCGCATGCGCTCATCCGCCACCCAGCCATGTCACTGCTGTATAGATAACCTGCATTCCAGTACCGAAGAACGAACTCAGAAACCGAACCTTTCCCCACAGACCTAGTTCTGGACAGCCTCAACTAACTGGGGGCACAACGAGGTTCTGTTCCAGGTTTCTCTGAAACCTCTGGCAGCAAGCTCTTTCCTTCTCCTCCCTCCTCACACCTTATCTACAGTCAAACATTAAATGAAGGACATAATTGAACTGTTGTTACAATAACAATTAAAGGATCAGAATGCTTGAAATTGGACTTTTTTTTTTTAATTTCCAACACTGCAGATTGGGTCCCATGCTGGCTTCTGACTTCAAGTGCAGTCCCTTAACAGTGTTGAGAGATTCCAGAGGTGACTGTGCAAATGGTTCCTCAAAGAAGAAAACGCCCGAGCTGCCTTGCAGTCCTCCCGATTACTCCTCTCAGCCAAACTCCTGCGCAAGGAGCTGCATCGTCTCGCAGATGTTTTGATCTCTACAACTACTTGCTCAAAGCAAGCCAGCAGAAACTCTGAAACCTTGCTGTACGTACAGATGAATCTCGCCATTAGTATTAGGCTCAATGCATGAGCCTCCTAAACTAAATCTTTCACAAGCTGAAGTAAATCATGAAAATTTTAGTTTAGAACTACAGTTAATATTGAAAAAAACAACAAAACATATTCCCAGGAACCAAATGCTACTGCTAAAAATATCCTTTTATCCTTTAGCTTTTGCAGAAGAAAAAAACAACTCACAGAAATGAGCTTTAGTCATGGGCTTACTAGCTCTGCTGCTGCAAATGTCTGAGGCATTCATATCTGAATTTTACTAAGTATTTTACATTTGAATCTTGGCATTTCTTCTCTTGGTCTAGAAGAATATGGACTGCCACTTCATTTACCAAAGATCATCTTCAAAATATTATTTAAAATCACGTGACACTCAACTTAACGTTGACCTACCAACCTCACCTAGCGACTCGCAATGTAAGGCAGCTTGAGTAAATCTGAGCTTTGTCACAACCACAAGTCACCGGGTTTGCTGCAGCTCAACTTGCAACAAGTGTCTGCGCTGAACTTCCAGCAGGTCAGCGCTGCCTTAGCCCAACAAGTTAGCTGACACCAACACCTGACAACACCTCCATACATGCTCAAACGATGGAAGAGTTGCTTCAGTGGGTAAAACATCTAGGATTTTATCCCACGTGCCCATTTTTCAATTGTAATTTTGCCTCCAAGCTGCCACCTGGCGTAACAGCCCATCTACGGCTCGGATCCCGCTGTCCTGCGGGAGCTTTCTGCTCTGCTTCCCACACCAGCCCCTAAGGAGGCCCGGTGCCAGCCCCTCAGCCTGCCACCTTTGGCACGTACCCTCTTGTGCCGAGCTGCAAGAACTAAACGCCGGAACTGTTCTCTGTGCCCGATAAGTACAGCCTCTGAACATCTTCCCGTAGTAATGAGCTCGAGATGTACTTGTACGCAAAAGCAGGATAGGGATTTACCACACGAAAACTTCTGCAGGAAATTCAGGGAGTGGCGTGACACGCAGCTAAGCCGAATTAACAGCTGTCAAGAGAGGAGGTCCCATCTTATCTCTTGCACTAGCGCTCATTTGACTCAGTAACAAGCCAGAACAAGGAGCTGAAGCTGCTCCCTCCCCTCCCCCATAAGGATAACTTGCTATTTTAGCTCCCTGCGCTATCTCATCAGCTGGGATATATTGCTGAATTGCACTCATAACACCATAAAGCAGGCTATGCTAGTCCAGCTTACGAAGGACAAATGCAAGAACCCTCAAAGTACCAAGAGGAGCAAAGGCCGGGTTCTTTGGGAAACTTCTTGAGGCTCAGAGGCTACGTGTTCTCGTGCTTCTAGAACCTGTTTGGTCTGATGCTTCATTTTCCAGCAGGTTCATTACAGATAATGCAAGCTTCTAACAAATTAATGTGGAACTCAACATTTTCAGCAGTGGATCAAGAACTTTTCTATGTGTTCAGGCTTCTTTGTTCGCCTTGCACTGAAACTGGTAAGTCTGCTCTGGCTAATCAAAACAGTGCACGAAGGAGGTGGTGAAAGATTTCATTCCAGGCTTAGAAGTGTCTGCAGCATGTATCTGCAGCACCAATCAGACAGTCATTTAAACAAGAAAAAACACGTTCAACAACCCTGTTTCAGACTTGCTCCATCTTAGGCTTCCTGCTTTCCTTGCCTTTTGGCTCACTGCCCCATGAATCAGATCATTATAGTCACCAATTTTAAAAATGAACACTAACACCTATTTTTATAAATAAAGTACAACCTCTAAGTACTTTCGACCTTCCTTTAAGGTGTCTAACTTCTGTACTAAGGAACTTAGTAAAGTTGAAATCCAATTGTTTGGCAAAGTATAAATCATTGTACATAAAGACACTAAAATATCACCAAACCAAGATTAGTCATAACAAAATTTCTAGCAACTACTTAATCATAGCTCTGTCCACCCACCATTACATCAAATGAGACTAGTAACATTTGACTGTAATTAAAAGCATGGCCTACAGAAATCCGGCATTTTAACCACTTAACAATAAGCGAAAGACTTACAAAGGACAGCAGTGAATCCCTTATTGCTTCCTGGCACCATCCAGGAATCAATCTTTATAAAACCACATGTGTATTTGTTCCTGAAAACAAAACCATCATCTCTCTCCAGGCCTTATTTACACTAACCCGTTTTGCAAAGTTTCCCCACTGTGTTAGAGCTGCTCGGAGCCATGTTACGTGACGCGCTGAGAACGCCAGCAGAGGATCTGCACCAGCATTTCTTCCATTGTAAGGGCACCAGAGCTGCACAGATGGCTCAGGGTCTCCTTCCCCGCAACTAAAACCCAGTTGTGAGAATTTAGTTGCCATTTGCAGCCGTGGTCACGGAGGCCAGCTGAAGTCCTTGCTGTTTTAATTCCAGAAATGTTGATATCTACAAACAGGTGGCAGCCTTCAGAAGTCTCTGACTGCATCCTTTCTTTCTGTCCCTGACCACGCGACCTACCTCCCTAGCTGACGCGACGCACAGCCCAGGGCTCCGCTCAAACTGTAAGGCCTGGATGAGACGTCCCCACTTCTGCGTCAGGTGGAGAGCGCAGCATTTCTCCTGCAGTAGGTTTAGTTATACGCTGCTCTTCCAGATAAGCTGTTTCACTCGCTATGACGCCCTCTCCCCCAAATATGCTGCTCAGTACTTAGCAATTCTACTAGATTTATTAAAAAAAAACTTCAGAAGTGCAACAACTTTCTAAATTTCAAGTCACTGCGCTCTCTGTGGATTGCATTGGAGAGATCTGAGGTGTTCAGCACCTTACACAACCGCTGCACTACAAGAAGCCAACTGTCCCCCGCTCCTCTCGACACGTTATCAAATCAAATGCAGCACGGCTTTAGCACAGGGCCTCAAGGTGAGCAGAATTCCAAACAGGGACTCTTAATTCACCTCTCTTGTTCTTACAATATTTCTGCAATAACAAATGCATACGGAAGACAACAAAGTTTGACCATTTCTCTGGCATCTAGTAACCGTTTCTCTAAAACGCAGAACTTCCCCTAACATTACATGAGATCACTTGAGATTTCATACCACTTAACAGATGCTTTTACAGAGTGAAAACAAAAGCTGCTAAAAATAACTTATACCAGTGCTTTTTCTCAAGTGTCAATCAGCAGCAGCCTTGTAGTTATTATTCAAGTGCCGTGCTCTTCATCTGTCCTGCACATTCCTACTTATCTGCATCTTCAAGGAGTGCAAGCAACAGTTGCCATTTATTTTTCCCCAAACAATCCTCACAGTGAGGAGGAGAACAAGGGCAAAATGAGATAGCACAACTGGCATACATTCCGTGTTTTTTCTAGTCACATCAGATCTCTAAACAGATATCAGTCAGAGCCCTACGAACAAACATGATTTATGTATCAGAAACAGCCTACTCATCTACAATTAAAAAAAAGCATAGGTACTTCTACAGCTTTGTTTTGTTCCTAGTAGATCTTTGCAAGGGTACATAAAACAGTACCTAAGTTTTACATCATATAAGCAAATCTTTAACTTGCATTGTTTCAAAGAAACACTAAAGCTTTAGCCTTATCTAAGCCAAACATTACACATTTTCGAGAATACCTGTAATGCTTGAACTTTTGAAGCAGGAGAGAAACACAAATAATTAAATATCTAAAAACCTCAGTGGAGAACAATAAGCAGCTACCAAAAATGAGCAACGGTATCTAAATGCAATCTTAAGAGAGATGTGCTTCTAACTAGGGAGGAAGGAAAACCAACTAAACTACTGTATTTTGTGCACAAATATGGAAAAAACTTATATCTAAGTACACCACTTTCGATTCCAATACAAACAGCAGTACATACATTTAGAAAAGGAGTAACTTATGAAGTGAGTGACAAAAAAGAACTGTTTTGTTGAATGAATTATTGAATAACATACAGTTTGTCTGTACCGAGTTCTCAAATCTAGTGGAGGAAGCAGACAGAACTTTTTCCCCACCCAAACATGATGTATCACATTTACAGCACTGTCACAGACAACACAGTTCAGCTGAATTGAAAAAAAACACACTGACACAATAAAAAGCAAATTAATTGTTTCTAAAATCAAACCAAAAAGGCAGTCCAGAGTCATTCTATCTAGCATCAATGAATTACATTACTATGAAAAGTCTTCATTTGTCAAGATGATTGTCAAGCAATAAAAACATGAAAGAACACTTCCATGTTCTTACTGCTCAAAATCTTATATAGCAAGAGAAGACAAAACAAATTTGTTATAGTAGGTAATTTTATCTTTCAAACATACTTGGATGCCTTTTAGGGATTCCAAGTATATTAAAAGAAAATTTAAACACACACACAAATAGCTTGAAGATTAATCCACCACATGAAATTACACAGACAGTGGCAAGACCATTTAGCTACACTTACGCTCCACTGTCATCTACAGAAGTTTGCTGTGATACCAATTATGCTCAGCCTACACTGGGATTTTTGTTTCTACTAAGGGAAAAAAAAAAAAAACAACTCTCCAACTGCATAAGACAAGTCTTGTTTTCCAGCTGGCCTGTGATGTTCCCCTGAGCTCTGACATCCACTAAGAGAAAGAATGCCTCTGAGCTGATGGCGATAGCATCATGGAGAACATTCAGAAGTAGCAAATGCACAAACTCTTTCCCCACCACAATTCCAGCATTCTTTATACTGAAATCCGACAGCTAAACATAAAGTTAAATTGATTCTAAAAAGCATCCTCAAGTTGTTTCCAAGTAGTTTATAACTAATACCATATTGAGAACGCTATAGGTGTAACAGATATTTACAGACAAGTATACCACTCGTTAGTTGTGTTTCAATTGCCTTATCAGCCTCCTTCGGCAAGGAGCCTTACAAGACTAGGCGCATGCAAGCAGAAAAATGGTCTCTGCTCACGAGCATTTATGATCTGCTTAGATCGCTTAGTTTTACCGCAAGAAGCAGACGTCAAAACAAACCCAGCTACAGGTGATGAGAAACGAGTGATACTTCCACCGAAGGCATTTCAAACCGGTACTAGATCTGTCACGTCGCTGGAGGGACGGCAATTTGCTTAGCACACGGGCTCCTCCCGGGGGTCCCGCGCCCTGCCAAACGCCAGGCTCGGCCCCAGGGCCCCCGGCCAGCAGCGCACCCCCCGCCCGCCGCGGCAGGCTCCTGTCAGCGCGGCCGTGAGCCGCTCGGCCGCCACC
>VXAA01003889.1:73385-96234 GCA_013399115.1 Anseranas semipalmata | reverse complement strand
GGGGCGCGGGGGGGCGGGGGCCGCTCCCGGGGGCCGGCCGCGTCCCCAGCCCTGCCCGCGGGCCGAGGCCGCTCCGCGCCCTCACGGTGCCGAGGGAAACGCTGCTCGGGTCCTGCGTGAGCGCGGCCAGCTTCGGAGGCTGTTCTTTGCCTGGGCTTGGCTGTAAGTGATGTAAGTACCGCGTTTTGCTGCTTGTTCCGTGTGTGCCGCGCTCTCACCTGAAGTTTGTTCCCGTTACCGAGTCATCGTTAACTGAAAGGCAGGCGGTAAGTTGGTAACGCTTGCATTTTGCTATTACATGCTTGACACCTAATAAGATAATTTCCTGTTTCAGCTTCTGTTCTTAAAGCCAAGAACAGCTCTAGGAGGGAGAACACAGAGGTAGTTTTAAATAAGAATGTCATTGCATGGAAATGAAAGTTCGAGTTTAATTTGTCTCTCTCCTGTCTTCTACAAAATGGGGAACTCCCTAAACAAGCTTTGACCTAAAGACATTAACAGCACTCTTTGAAGGGTGGAAGTTTGGTTTTGTGATGAAATGGAAGCTTTGCTTTTAACTTAACTGGCAACAGAAGCAGGCTATGGACGAACCCAGCAAGCATCTGCTGTAGCCAAAGGCTGGACGCTCCTTCTGCTCATAAACATTGCGCTGAAAGTTTTGACATCTGGCTAGTGGCCGAGTGCTAAAAGATAAGCCTGGTTGCAGCCTGTGACTTGTAAAAGGCAAGTTGAAACGGGAAGAGGTCAGAATGTGGTGTCTCATATTTTTATTTCGGGGGCTCATTTGTCCTGCAATTCTGAAGCTTGATATTGAGCCACGCTGCCAGAAATGACACACGTAGCATAGTAATAACTTCAGTGGCTAAAAATGCCTTGCCTTTGCCTCTTATCTATGCTGGTACATAATAGTTCTCTTGTAATAACATCAGCTTGTCGTTTGGCTGCAGTGTAAGTAGTGCCCTCTAACTTTGCCAGTGCAGCCAGTCTGGCCAGTCCTCTTTGGGAAGCTGCTCACACTGTGTTCTTGATTTCTGGTGTGGTCTCTGACCGATTTCAGCATGTACTTCTCTTTACAGGAGGATGACTTTAATATTAGACTTTAATGTTAAGCCTCTAATCAGTTACAGCCTGTGTTTGTATTGGTGAAGGAAAATCATACTGTTACATAGTGAATCTTTCTAGCTGCTCATTTGCTGACTCACTTTGATGCTTGCTACAAACTCTTTTGGTAACAGATTACACTGAAACTACAGAAGAAAGCTTATATATGGGTATACCTCCTTCCCCTTTAGATGTGTTCAAAGCAGTCTGTAGGGAGACTTATCCGTTTGGACTACCTTTACGTTCTGCAGATGGTCTACTCTTTATTTTTCTATATACTGGGCAGCAAGATACTGGGATCTAGAGGAAAGATGAGGTCTCTTGTGAGATGAGCTTAAAAAAGACTGGGGTGGGAAATTATTGTAATAACTTTCTGTATTCTTTCTCTTTAGGTCCATATTGAGATCCACTGACTTGTCACTTGTTATGCTGCTTGCACTCTATGCTGCAACTAGAGTCAATCGCGTTCTTCTTCAAGCTCCTTCTGCTGTGAAACAGGAAAGCTATGCTTGTCTTCTGTAGGAATATGAAGGAAGAAGACTTAAACCCAGGAAGAGTATGTGACAGTGGCCCAGATCATCACAAGGCTGCAGCTCACCTGACACACATACATTCCGTGTTGAACAACTCTCAAAATCATAGTAGCAGTTTACAAAAAGAATTATTTTATTTTATCATCAGGAATTGTTCTCTCTTTAATAATATACCTCCGCCTTATGTTGTCAAGGAAATCTCTCTGAGTTTGAGTGAATCAGCAGGGAGAAACTCAAGTGCAGCGGCTCCTTGGAAAGATTCATTTTGTCTGCATTTTTCTTCTGGGAAAGACAGGCTTGATGGGGTTTCTCACTGCATTAATAGTATTTCAGTAATGGGCTGGCTGGAGAAAGCTCGTAGTTTTGCTGGAGACTTTAGCTCATGCTTCCCAGGAGACAACTTTGTATGTTTTGCACACATATGGCTGGGAAAGTTGCAGTGTAATCAAGAACTGCAGTTTCTGGAATTTGAAGTGAGCAGCAGCATAGAGAATGAATTACAGCTTGCACTTCTTGAAGAGCCGGAGTTTGGTGGGCTTCGTCATCTCTGTTCTGTTCCAGTTGCCTCACTGAATGATTATCCTATGGGACTCTTAAACAACCAGAAATCATGTAGTTTTCTTTGT
Source organism: Anseranas semipalmata (assembly GCA_013399115.1). Lineage (NCBI taxonomy): Eukaryota > Metazoa > Chordata > Aves > Anseriformes > Anseranatidae > Anseranas > Anseranas semipalmata. The sequence goes on along the minus strand of VXAA01003889.1, from coordinate 93,974 downwards.
TACTTAAACCTTGTTACTTCAGAGCAACCACTTGGATATAAGAAAATGCTTTCAAATATACAATATGTGACTAACAGTTTTCACATCATACAGCTAGTAATATCTGTGCTAGCTTTTGCACTAGCAGGTCTCTGGTATGCAGTAGTGAAGGTAAAAATGTACTAAAATTTTAATAATCACAATTTTTAACATTAATAGAAACTTAATTGATTACATCAGAGACAAGGTTATAGTTCAGGTTTTAGTGGTAAGTAGACAGCTAAAGTAAAAAATATACTTGTGTAATTGCTAGTAAAACTGGCTGTTGAAATAATAGGGACTTTTTTTTTAGTACAGAATATCTGCCTCTGAGTGGAAGGAACTTAATCTCAACACTTTTGGGGACTTCCGCAGGTGTCCCATTAACACTAGAGTAGAACTCAATTTGACTGTTTAGCACAGATCCTTTATTTTCTTAAGGGTTTGTATTTGTCAAGTACTTCGGCTACTGTTTACAACCATTTCCAATGAAACTACTGCTTGTAGTATTGAATTCCCAGTATGAAACCAGCTGTAACTAATGTATCAGAAGCTGTTGGGGTGGTGGTCTTCAATATAGCATTCTCAGCAGTGTTCCTTTTCAAGGGCGGTACTGCTCTAATTTAAGCAGGATCTCATGAGCTTTATTAGGCTCCAATAGACACACTATAAATAATTTTCTAAGAGAACGTTTTCTTTCCTTGAAATAGTGATTGTTATCACTGAGGCACAGTAATCATTTCTGGGCCTGTTGACTTTGGCTTTGGGACAGACTTCTGACAACAGGGTTTGGCAAAGAATGGAGCAAGCATGTTGAAATCAATAGAGCTGCTTGTGAATAAGAAATTGCAGGAGTATGCTCCCATGGACACGTAGATGGAGAAATTCATTGTGTAGTAGGTCAAAGTTTGAACTTAGTGTCCAAAATTCTCAACAAAGGAGTTAGTATAGATAGGCTTAAAGTGCTCTGTGGACTTGCCTAAAGAGGGAGGTATTGATGTGGTGGGTTAGGATGCATCTTCAGCTAACTCTTCACTCTGAGTTAGAAGTGAGGATTCAATGCGGAGTAAACTCATGCCAGTGACTGACACGCCAGGTGTTGCTTTTACTGTCTCGCTTACTTCACTTTGGCAACAGAGTAAGTGATGATGTTGTACTCAGTTTGAACTGTATTCACCTGGAAAGCTAGTAGTGTTTCTGATGTGTTTATTTGGGTGTTGGTACACTAGCATAGAGAAATCCTTGATTATGAAGATGAGATGCTGGTTAGCAGTGTTACAGGGAAAGATGTTGGAGGATTTTTTTTTTTTAAACCTTACTTGAGTGCTGAAAGTAAGATATACTACTTCTTGTGTTAAATGGTATGTTGTGTTTTTATTATCCCAGTTGGTTGACTATTTCTTCTGAATGTTAGAAGAGATAAAAAGCCATTTGCTTTAATTTAAAATAACTTTTTCCCTGGTGTGTACTTTTTATTGATTGTTAAACTTCTAGACATTTGACCCCATGACTTCCAGTCACAAAAGTACCAGAAACTTCAAAATAATAATGCGTTATATATTATAGTAATTATTTTGACAGCACTAGTTTCCTTCTAGTCAAGCCATTCATGCTATTCATTCCCATCTCCACTACTGCAGTTTATCACTCTTGCAGTGGTATGGAAGTGCATGGAAATATAGAAGAACGCTTGCAAGTGTTTATGGATCAAGATTGCTGAAGTAATGTGGATCTAAAACCCCAAAACACAAGAAACAAAGGCACTTCCCCAAAAGTCTGTGGCTTATTTGAGTTATGGTGTTAAATCTTGTCTGTATACAGTTTAACCCTGCTATATGTTTAACAGCTGGCAGAGCTGTGGGTACAGGAATGAAGGTGAGGGGTGGGGCTGGAGCCTGTTTAAGGTGGTGTGATTGCTTAAAAAAATAAAAATAAAATTGTGCAATTGCATTTTAATTTCTGTAAGTAGCTACACAGGTAAAGAAATACTATCTTCCTGTATGGTGAGGTTTGTTTATTTTTAAAGCTGCACACAAACACAGTCCTGCATCCACAACTGATTGCTTGAACTTCCTATTTAGAGGATCTATTGGTACGGTTGTACCTGTAGTTGCTTAAGACCCCCTCTGTTCAGCTGAACAGCTTGGCCTGGAAGATTCTCTTCCCTGTTATACATCATTTGTGAACCACATATTTTGGGAACCACAGTTGTATAAAACAAAAGCTTGTAAGTAGTGTTGTTGTTAATAGGCAGGAAGAGTGGCTGAAGGCATAAAATTACTAATCTAGTTTTTAATGCACCGACTCTTATTGGCAATTAAAAAAAAAAAGGAAAAATGAGAGAAACCACCTGTAAATTAGAATTTAAATGTGTGTACAGTGGGGTGTCAAGGGTTGTCTTGTAATTGATAAGCCTATGCAGGAGGGAATCTTGGAATGTTGAATCATATTATGTATCACAGTCCAGATAATATAGTCCTGTTTCAAGCAAAATTTGCATCGAGTGGCCTTTACTTACTACAGGATCACTTTAAATACAGATACAATACAGTTAAGTAACATGATGTTTGTTTAGTGTATGTATATTGAACATTAGATTTGAAGAATGTCTTAAGTGAGTGGATTTAATCCATTTTTAAGATAGCTTATGTACTTTGCCTTGGATTTTATTGCTTAAAGCCTAAAAGGTAACTTTCTAACTTGAACATTCCTTCTGAAATTCAAATAAAGGATGGTTGGTATGCTAAAATCTCATGTAATATACTGCACTTTAAGCTTGGGGAGGCTGTAAATGGAAAGCACTATTCTTGCACTAATAGAACTGTTTGACTGGCAGAGACAACACTCAAATGGCTTTTTTTTTTTTTCTTTAGTGGGAGGATAGTAAACCAAAGGGATGTCAATCCTTTGAAACTATGTATAAATCAAACAATATATGGTTTAGGCCACTGTTCTCTCCACAAATGTTCTGATATTAACTCATCTCAAAAGATGGAAAATGTCTCTGCTAAGAGCCAGTTTGCATGGAGTTTAGTGGCCTCTAAGTCCTATATGGAAACTGCTTTTCTGAGTAAATGTGTTGTTAGGGTTGAGACTGTTCTTGGATGATTTACTATAGTACAGAAAAATAACACTTTTAACAGGGGCAAGGGATCTTTAAACTGAACCAGGAGTTGCCTTCTTATTTCCATTTCCTCTCAAATCTTGCTATTCTATTGCTGCTGAAAAGGGGTATTTCTATTAAACAATTCTTACTTTTTAAGATAACATTGATCGGTGTCCAGATCCCTCCTGTACTACATAGCAAAGAGTTCTATTTCTTCCATTAGAAAACAAATTAAGAAAATATTCAATATTTAGAGAATTGCCTAATAGTTTCCCACAAACATACAGTTAAGTGGAAATTTACTATATGGTGTACTGCTAAAAAAAATATATATACTTTTAAATGTGTGTGCAGAGCTATGCATGTGGGTAAAAAAACATATTATCACAGTATAATGTTGGAATGTTTATGCAAACTATTATTTACTTTCTGACATTGCAATGCAAAATGCAGTGGAGATGGTGTTGTAATTCTCAATGTGATATTAGCTAGTGCAATCTTAGGAATTATTTGTATGCATCGTCATGCACTGTGAGAGTTTTAACTGTAGACAGTTCTTAGCCTTTTGCTTTTTCAGTGTTACTTTTTTAAAGACCGCACTTTCTTAAACTTTGCCAAAGTTTGCTTTTTTCTCCTTTTCTCCTCCCTTGCCCCCCTTAAATGTGTGTGTGTATACATACACTAAAAGTATACATTCTTTTAATTTTTGGAAGAAGCAAGTCTGTACCTACTTCCCCAATATATCAGCTTATTGGCAAGTTGTTCCTTCTGTTTTTTAATTCTGTCCTGATCCTATCTATTATTTTCCTTCTCTTCCCTCCCAATCATTTCTCAGCGTAAGCATATGCTGAAACTGTTTCATTTCAGAAACACTCCCCTGTAATTAATTATGCATAACAAACTGACAGGAACCATGTAGAGATGCAAGTATCTATAGTCTGTCATGAGGGTGTATGACAAGTGGTGTATCTGACAGAGCAATAGGTAAGCAGTGTGACACATTTCTGCTTTTTCCCTTCAAAGCAGCTGCTTTGGTTAAAATCTAATAATTCAAGTTTGTATTACCTCTGTCAGCTGAGAATTGCCACTAGAATTTAGGGCTTATCAAATCCTTTGAGGTTGAAATTTAAGAAACAGTTACTCTGTCTTCAAAGCTTTGTTTTTCAGTCATAGTGTAACTTTCTGAAAAATTCACATGAATGTACTCTTAATACTTTAAAATTTTTTCGAGAGTGCATATTACAAAATGCATCCTGATGCTTGTTTCTGTGATACACAGTCAATAACTGGGAAAAAAAAGAAACTTTTTAGGATTTTTATAAGTATTTGTGATGAATCCTCTTTTGATATCAGACTGCAAAGCCTCTAATCCTCAGTGAAGAGCTGCACTTGACAGAACTTTCAAATAAACAACTTGTTTATGAAAACAGTAATATTTATGATCAGCTCATATACTAAATACAAGGACACAGATAAACTATCTGCTGACAGTTGTTGTGAAAATAAGAATAATAATATGGAAGTGTTAGAATGATGCTATCCTCCTTTATTACCCTGCATTAAGTAAACATTGAAATTAATTCTGTATTCATTCCAAAATCTCAATGGTCTGTCTTTTTTGAATTGGTGATGCAAGATTCAGACCAAGTAAACAGTTATTTCATTGTTAATGCCAAAATCAAATTGAAAACTAAATCATTTTAGAAAATGGCCTGAGGGACTTCCAGAAAGAAAATCTGCCTTGAAATGATCTCGTGTATTTCTGTGATCTCAATATAGTTATAGTCTGTTTTGAAAATCTCTCTTCCTTCTTTGCAGAAGATCTATATAGTTAGAACCTGGTGGCAAAAGTGGTTAAAAATCTATCTTCTACAGTAGCAATGTTCTTTGATCTTCTGGTTGTAGACAATTTCACCTATTATCAAATATAAGAATATCTGGATGTAATTAAGCTTTCATTCTTAAAAATAGGTAAATCTAATGCTTAGTGCCTGATTCATCAGTTGATGAGTGTTCCATGAACTTTCTTGAAAAGGGGTTCTGCTCCCTGCTGGTGACTAACACTAATTTTAAATGCTGACACTATAATACTTCCTTTGAACTGTGATATTACCCATGCAAAACAATTTTAGTCTATGGCCTTGGTCTTTGGCCTAATTATTATTTTTTTATTGCAGCGTGGGAGATGCAGAAGGCTGGCACAAACCATTTTTGTGTGTGTTCCAGAGAAAGATGTTTACAACTTTGTATGTATTTTAGAAATTTATTGTAACACTTTTTAACTTGTGAGTTTCTATAGTAGACTTGAAATCTGTTGTCCTAATGCAATGAATACAGACTTTTGCATAATACAGAGTGCTGTCTAAGCTACCAGAAGCTGATTGTGATGCTGCTCGCTTACACCACAGGAGGGAGTTAAACATCAGTCTTTTGAATATTTTCAGTTATGGTATTGTTTTATCTTAGTACAGTGCATTTCAATTTATAAATATGCTGAATTTGATTTGTCTTATGGATTGTCACTGCAAATAGTTTAATGTACAAAATCAATACACAGTGGTAACTTACTGTAACTGTTTACAAGTGAACTCTGAATACCAATTGGTGGATTTTATCAAGCTATTTAAAAACAAATAAGTCTTTTAAATAAATGATCTTTTGTCTGTGCTCAACAAAAGAGCTAGTTGTGCTGCTTCTCATTCCAATTTTTCAGTTGGATGTACAGATGTACATATAAATTCAGAGCTCCTGTTTCTGACAATATAAAGTCAGACTTTTTTTTCAGAGATAAGATTTGAGAGATGTGTGTTTATCATGTAGTAAACCTTAAAAACCTGTGTGAGAATACAAGTGTGTTTATGCTTGGCCTTGGAAAGGTGATAGCTGACCTCTAGGCTACCTTAATCAGATTAGCAGCCAATGCTTATAGGCTGCCTTTTTACACTTTTTTTTTCTTTGACACACCTTAACAAATCAGTCGCATTGAATTGAATTCCAAGGTATTTACTAACTAGGTCTAGTCTTGCACCATAGTTTCATTTCAGAAGAGGAAAGAAAAGCATGATAAACATGTAGCAAACGCATAGCACTTCTCTTGGGTAAGTCAGGATAATATTGTTGGATGTTTCTCCTAAGGGTTAAAATGCTAGACTTAATGAAATTAAAAAAATGCTTTTGCTGACTAAAGTGACGCTAGAGAAGTAAAATAAACATTTATTTTCTGCTTAACGTTGAGCATTAAAAAACAAACAAATGGCCAGAAAACCTTCACACTTCAGATCTCCCTACTGAAAGTTACTATCAGATGATCTATTCTAGACTCAAAAGACATAATTAACTTACATTTTTTTGGTTGTTCTCAGGGTCCCTCGATGCACAAGTAACAAGTTTGAAGAAGCATGCTATTGTTACTTGCAGTATTCTGAAAAGAAATGGTATTGACATTGAAGAAATGGCTGATACCTTGAATATGAAATTTACATGTACTATTTTTCTTAATGATAGATGCCAAGAGTGTCTTTTCCCTCAAAACATGCCTTTAACAGAAAAAAAAAAAAAGGAAAGGGGAGAAAGAGGAAAAAGAATGTAATAGTCTAGGAAGTGCCATGAGGTTTTGGCATATGGTTAGACGTCCACAGTTAACAGAATGCCATCAATTCTCTCTCTGCACTTCACAGTAGATTTCTCGTTATACAGGAGCACAAACCTCCTCTATGTGAATCTGAGATTGTCGAAGGAACCTTTTGGCAATTTATACCCATACAACCTTCACCTTTGCTGTATGTTTCTTAGCTCTTGTCTTTTCTGGCAGATATGATAGCAGCTTAAAATAATAATGATAAATAAAAAAAATCTGCTGAAAATATGCATATTTCTTTAGAAGAAGATTTTTGAAAAGTATATGGAATACTTTACCTTCCATTTAAAAAAAAAAAATGGATGGGGGTCTTGTTGTCAAGCACTAAGTGTATTTTGAACCTTAGGAAGTGCTGCTTCTATTTGTTATCATAAATGCTTTCTATGCATATCAAAATACTCCTTTATTTATCTTTAACCTCATAGTTCAAAGAAAAGAAATCAACATAACAGAATTTTTGAAGTATTATGCATTGTTAAAAGTATCCCGAAGGGCAAAGAACCAAAACCAACACAAAAGTCAAATGCTCCCCTCTTGCTCATTCAACAAAAAGCCAGCAGCAATGACAAACAGGATGTTTCTGACACACGGGGTTTTTTTTGGGTGGGGGTGGGGGGACTAGTGGCTGGAGCCCTTAATCACTTAAGCTGGAAGTTATTCACAAATGACCCTTCTGAGCTCAGTGTTCCTGTCTGGCCTCTCGTAATAAAAAATCTTTTCTACAGCAGAGCTTCCTAAATCGCCTTTTAGATCTTAAGCCTCGCATTCCAAATACGACTGCAAGTATGTATGACTTGTTCCAGAGTTAGAAATAATTACAACATTTCCAGTTTCTGGTCTTTGCTACTCTCCTACAATATAAAGGTATTTAAGATTAAAAAAAAAATATATGATAAAGTAGAGCACCTTTCTAAGGGCTTGCTTGTATACTTTCAGGTCACTTTTAGATCAGGTTTCATCCTCTGTTCTCCTCTAGCTGCTTTCTCAGGGAGAACATTTGTACAGACTACAGCAGGTTTCTAGTCCTTCGCTTTGATATATGGTATGTGTTTCCTACAGTCTGTTGGTTGAAATCATAGCTGCGTGGTCTGTGTTGTTACTGCCAAACATGATTTCCAGAGCTCTTCCTCACTTTTCTTCCTGGCTTATAATCATTCATTTGCAGTTGATAACTGTACCTTCTTTCTATTTAGCTAAACTATTTACTTTCCAATGCCAGCAATCTAGAAGTCTGTAGAGATTTTCATCACTGGATTTTTTTTTTTAACGGTCAATTCATCAAGCTTCTTCATTACTTGCCCAAATTACAGTTAATTCTAATGTATGTTCATAAAGTATCCATAAGGCATTACAGATGTTCCTGAATGGACTATTTAGCAGTCTCTCTTTCCTCCACACAGGAAGTGCTTTTTCTGAAGGCCCCTATTGAAATAGCATTGTCCAGAGCTTCAGTTGCATTTTGTATATTGCTGTTGCTACTATAGTTACTATAAAAGAATGCTTTTATCAGTGAAAACGCATCTGGTAAACCTTTGTTACTCATATGTGCTTGTCAAATCCAGCAGCTGATCTGCCTGGGAAGAAATTGCATTTCTACCTCCTAGCAGATATTCCAGCTGTGAGATAATGACATATGCAAGACGACAAGAGCTGGAGAGGCAAGGAATAAACTCAGGGCGGGGGAAGACCTAAAAAGAAAAACAGTGCTTTGAACATTCTTGGTTTAATTTTGGTAAATCATTTCACCAGGAACATAGGATGAGATGTGAATTACAGCATGAAACGAGACAACATGGATACAAGCTGATTTTCCTCTGTAGAAGGAACTCTGTTAAACAGAACACACCCCATGGGGAGATGGACTTACTTAAATAAGGACTGGAAATGGGATCAGAGGGAATAAAAAAACAAAAGAATTTTATATCAGTTTTATGGGAAAGGGAAATAACATCTTTCCTATTTTTTCCCTCAGAGTTATTTATTATCTTTCCAGTCCTAGATACACCTTATGATACTGCAAACGAGAAGGTGAAGTAGTCCATTAAAAACATGAAGCAAGCAAAAGCAAGGTGGTGTTTTTTTGTTGTTGTTGTTGTTGCTTTTTTTTGTTTTTTTTTTTTTCATTTTGGAAAGTGTAATCATTAAGAAAAGAAATCTGATAGTTGGATTTATCTGTTTAAGTAACTTAAAGTGGTTTTAGTAGGACAAATCACAGCTTCAATCCTGTAATCCAATCACACAGGATCAGTACCGATGTCTAGCCTTGCTGACTTAATCAGAGCTCTGGGAGCATGAGGATCTCCCTGTGTGAACCAAAGTACAAGGTCAGGACTTGTGTTTTATGGGAAAGCCTTTAAATTTAGGCTAGGTTAATAGTCAGGCCATACCGACAGTAGAGTCAACGTGCACCTCCCCAGCAGCTCAATGGATACAATATCATGCGTCTGAAGTGCATTGGTATTCACTGCATACTTTCCAAATACTGTGCTCCTAGCAAAGAACACACTTAAAATAAGTGTATTATTTTGAAACAGTGTCAGCATTTAGTAGCTGAGAATTATAAAAGTAAAATACACAATGCCCGAAGTTAGAGCACGCTGGATGGCCTTCTAAAACAGACAGAGCTGCTGGGAATTCCAGTTCATAAAATGGTATCATTTGGTACTTTCTTTGAATGATTAAATTGATAACTTTTGCTAACAGTTTTTACATAGCTTTAGTCACTACTCGTTTTTAATCTTAGATAATCTCACATGAACTGCACACAGTCACTGTTAATACAGTTATTATAGCCTTTTATGCAAAGTAAGTGTAACCATTTTTTTTCTTTCCTAGAGTATTACATTTTATTTTTTTTTGTTCACACATTGTTCACGTGAGATATACTGGCTGTTGCATTAGTTTGTTTAAATTCAGCTGCTTCACATTGGTGTTGCAAGAAGAAGTTTAGGATTTTTATCCACTACTAATGATCAAAAAAATATACTGGCCTATTTTCTTGAAATGCTGAGTTAATGAAGTCACACCAAATTATATTATTTAGGAAGTCCTTACAACAAATTAGGTTGTTAGAAGAAATGGGTATGAACAAATATTTTCAGAGCGCTTTTTCTTTTGACAGTTTAAATCACAACAAATTATGCTTTCAAATTAATCTGACAAGCACTGTCATGTTGTAATAATTTATTCTTCTATTTATAAAAGGCTTCTTATGGTAAGGAAGAATCCCCCAATCAGTTTCTCCTGGTTATCCTAAAGGTTTTGCAACTGTGACGCACATATAGGCAGAGTAGTAATAGAGTGCCTCCCTGCAATTTCCACTTACAAAAGAAGACACCGCAGCTAACAGTAAATTCAGTAATTCAGGGAGAATTTTACTTACATTGATGACATTTTTTTAATGTGCTGTTACTACCTGTGGCTTTATTAAAGAAGTACTACAGAAGTGTTAAACGATTGCTGATGGTTGGCAGAATGGGAGGAGAAATTATTTTACTCAGGCAGACTTGAAACTCAGAGGTGGAGTCTGCCCCTTGTGTTTTGTAAATGGGATCCGTAAAGGAATCGAGAGAGATCTCATTAGATCCAATTATTGAAAGTGAGTGCCATGTCTCTGTTCAAAATTGGGCTGAAACCAAGGCAGGATATCCACACTGGCTTTGTAACAGCCTTCAGAGAGTCTTTTGCTCATTATACAACCAGGATGCCTCTAATCCTATGATCTAGAGATAAAAGACTGTCTCATTAGCATAAAATATGAAATTGTAGGTTTTTGACTACATGTATATAACCACACATAAATATTTACATATAAATATACACATGCATATTTTTACTTTTCTAGCTCAAGAATATATTTCTGCTTAAGTTTTAAATACTTTCCATAAATGATAAAAAGTCCAGTAGCAAAGAATGGAAATACATTCCTCAATGCTGCATTAAGCATGATAAAAGCATACCTCTATTCTCTGTTGTATTATTGTGGAATTAATGTGGATCTTCCAAGATCCCATTGTGATAAAGCTATGGCTTTACTAGTTCCTATTGTCTATAGTCAGCACTGTGACACAGTATCTTTAATTGATTATAAGTTTAGATTTTGGAGAAAACTGCTTTATCTGCATTTATCCGCCATTATTTGCAGTTTCATAACCTAACAGAAATTATTTTATCTCCTTTCTAATAGTTTCAAGCCTTTCATTATTTTAGCTGAAGAATATGAAGAATTTATCTCCTTTGAACTTATACCTATGTATCTCAGCTTTACTAAAGCAGAAGGAAGTACAACATTTATAAGAAGGAGAGATTTGTACAATTTATGCAGAAAGTCCAGACCATTTCAGGGAAAAAAGCAGCACCTAGAAAAAGAACTGCCAGGCTACTGTTCTTCAGAAAGAGTAAATCTGAAATTCCATAGAAGCAATCAGGACACTGAAGATTCAGATACAAGAAATGCCTAAAAATACTTCATGGAATGATTTAATCTATGAAGGAGATAATACCTCCTGTCAACAAGTTACAGAAGTTTTTTTCTGTGAGAGACACCTTATTTAAGAATATAAATAGTACTCAGGTAACAGTCTATCTATCTTGTAAATCTGATGAAGGTGTTGAGAAAATTATCTGTTTGTTTTAACTGTAGTTATCTGCCATCTTGTTTTTCAGGTTTGGTATCCTCCATACATGCTGAGCTCTGGAAAAGCCTTACAGATGGGAATAGAGAGCAAGGGCATGAATTTGTTAGTCATGAGAATTTAGCTGTGCTCATTATCCATCATCTACTGAAATGGTTTCTCTTCTAGCAGAAGACCAGAATGCAGGCCTTGCCAGGCCAGAGAGAAGAAAACATCCTTGCAAAAGAGAACTCATTTACTCTAAGCTGGTACAATAACTGAACTAAATACCCAAGATTTTCATGTTTTTGTATTGTTCTCGGCAAGTTTCAAAAACTTTTATGTGAAAAGTCTTTCAGGTACAAGTGTCCTGTTATTTCCTAAAGGTCTGTATCTTCCCCCAAAAACATGTAAGGAAACGGAGAAGACATTCTGCATGAAAAACTATTCTTTATACAGTTTGAAAATGTTTAACAGTATACATTTACTTGAGTAGCTTTGTGTATTAAAACTATGCAGTGGATATTTAAAAACAAGAATCATCTTTCTATAAAACATGATTCAATAGTTCTGATAGTAACACAAAATTTGCTTCCAAAATGTATCTTCACCATCTTTGTTTAATTTGGATATTTGGATGTTTTCTATATCCTGCTGAATGGTACACCTGATGCAGATATCCTCAGAGGACAGCTAGCATATGTACAGCTGAGATTTCTGGCATTTGAAAATATAATCAAGCTTTTAAAGATACACATAAAAAAAAAGGAAACTTAAAAAAATGTTTTATTGAATTACTTTGTAGGACATTAGTTTTGCAACTGCATCTACTGTATTTTGTACACTGCCAAGCATTTTTTTTACATTACATAGCTTATTTTATCTAAAGCATGGCAATTTGCCAACCTTAGCTTTTAGTGATAAATTCTGCTATACAAAGCAAGTTTTTATATCTGAGGCCCCTTCCTCCTACTATTTTATCATCTTCCTGGTTTTGTCTGTTTTCAATAAATGCCTTTGTATTTTCACATCTTTTATATGCATGTATACACAGATCCTTTCCTCTGCATTAGAACTGACAGTTGCATGTTGGTAAGGATAAAAAAGACAGACTGTTGACTTCAATTTCTTGCACTAACGTACTACATGAATGTTTTTACATTACACTAGTGAAAGATCTTAACATATTGCTATTAGAAGTATTTCCTGAATTTGGGAGTGGGATGGGGAGGCAGAGGCTGATGCTTCAGAACAAGGCTTTAAAACTGAAATAATCTCTGGGTATAACTATATTTGAGCGCTACAGATTGACACGTGGAGGCTGGGTTCTCACAGTGAAAATGCGTTGCTTTAAAGCACGTCAAATTGAAGCATATTGAAATTTAAAATCTAAAAAGAAATTAGGGTGAAAGCCAGACATCTCTCCTTTCTCCATCCAAAGCGGTTGAACGTTTCATCTAGAGAACTCAGCAGTGAGAAGCCACACAGAGACCAGAGGTCCCTGCGCACACAGTGGAACCAAAAGAAACTTGTGGGAAAGGACAACTGAATTAGAGGTGGTAAAGATGCAATGCAGCAAACTGGTGAAAAGCTTTAAGCACTTACAAGAAAAGGAAGTTGTCCCTCATGTCACTGCCCATTTTAACAGTCTGTCATGAATTTCTTTTTCCCACAAAAAAATTTACGGAGGATGTTAGCTGCAAATCATCACGTGCTAATCTTTTTATGAAGCCTTTTTTGTTGTTCTCTAGACCTATTGTTCTTTTCCAGTTATATTAATAGACTAAAAATAACAGGGGCAGTTCCATGAGGCTTAAATTACAATTTTGTTTCTTAAGAATGATTATTTTATACAGTGCTGATTGAGATCACAGATATACTTTTCTGACCCGAGAGGCAAAAGGTACCAAATTCTTCCTTCATGTATCTGCACTGAGGTAAATGGAGTTACATCAGGAATTAATTTGACTCGTCTCCACCATTTCCTTAGAAAAATTCTTTGTTTTAGTGCTTGCCAAGTTTTAACTTTGACTCTCCCTTGCTTAACATCTTCTTGTACTTAGAGACAGTTTTTCTTTAAGACTATAAAGAGAAACACAGCACAAGAAAGACAATTACGGTGAAGATCTGCTTTTTAAATTGAAAGTACACTTCTTATGGTAACAAAATATCACAAATTTCTCTTTTGATATAGAAGAGTACAGGATTATTCCTACATCTACGAGGATATGCAAGGAACAAAATAGTAGGTAAAGCCATGAGAAGGAAAGCATTTAAGTGATTTTTTTCTGCTTCAGTCTCTGTATATTTTTTTCTAACTATAGCAGTTGAAATAAATAGGGACCTTTACTGATTAGAGACAGTAAGAACTTAAAATATTACACACCACCATTTAACAAGGAATCATTTCCCCTTTGCATCTGGACTCAACAGGAGCTATATATTTAAAAATAATGTGTAAGAGAAACTGAAGGCATACTCTCACCAGTATACAACTGCAATTTCATGATACACTAAATTCAGTTTTTGGATGGCCACATGGCACAAAATTCTTAGTACAAATTTAATCCACTTGTACAAGTTTGTTTAGGAAAAAACAAAACAAGGAGTAAAGAGTGGTTTTACCCCTGATGATTTTACATTAGAATTGGTATCATCTGTCTTTCTGCTGCCACTATAAAGCCAGGATAAAGCATTGGTCTTTATTGGTCTAAACATTGTAACTCATAGCTGTCTGATCTTGACAGGAATGCAATTAGATGCCCATATTTGATCTGGATCAATTTACTACCATTAGGTGATCTAGTAGTGCACAGATCAGATACTGACAAGCATAGTCTGGCTCTAGGCACAGTTTGAGAAGGGTTGAGCATAAGGGATCAGAAAGTGAAATTGATGGAGAGTCTGTGATTCAGAATAAAGTTAGGATTATGCAGGGATGTTGTCCCCACTGACAAAATAACTACCCGCCGCTCTGCCTTCCTTCTTTCAACACCACCTCTGTGTCACAGTCTACCAATTGGCACTGCAACTGTGCCAGTGCAATTGTTTGTGGTGTAAACTTAATCAACAGAGTAATATAGGTTGAAAATAATTATTTTAGAGAGAACTTTTTAATTCTGCATTGAGTATTCTGATTTACAGCATGGTTTCACAAACAGTTATGTGAACAGCTGAGGGCTCTAAAAGTCACAATCATTAGCTGACAGTTCCTACTCGTGGCTAAATTTATGGGTCCATATTTATTAAACCCAGATTTGTGTACTGCTGACTTGCCAGCAGCCAGATTTGAGCCAGCTCACATGGAGATATGCAATTGCATTTCAGACGCTCACTGGTGAATCAACAAGAGCACCTGGTCTAACCCTTCTAACACTGCACGTCATGAGTGAGTCTAGCCTGTCACTTGGCTGCCATATGTACTGTGGGATGCCAGCCCTGCTACGCTGTGGAGTTGTTTCAGGAGGTTTCTCCAGGCGGGGAGGAAGGAACCATGGGGGCTTCCCCTGTTATAAGCATTAGTACGATAAATCCCTCAACTGCTGCCATGTATACGCAGCTAGAGCAGGACTTGTGTATGGCTTGCAGCCCAGCTACAGCTCCCGGTGTAGGATGAATGAGGACTTTCAAAATCCCAGGCCTTGGTGAGACTGGAGAGTGGCATGCAATAATGTTCTCAGCCACCTCAAGCTGGAATCACCAGCAGAGGTGAATTCACAGACTGTGGCTGTTTCTCAGGGTGAGGACAGAGTCTGGCCCTAGTCAGTGCACTCTCCTTTGGAGAACTACTTTATATCAAGCTCTTTCATTTTCCTCAGATAAAAAGCCCTCTCAAGCTCTATGCAAAATCCCACTGATGATCTCTTTCAGCCCATGTCCTTTGAATCCAAGTCATCTTTTTCTGTTATTTGAGATACAGCTTTCATACTCAAAAGCATCCTGTTTGTGCCTTGTACTATGCATAATTAATACAGGTAGAACAAGTTCTGACACACAGTATATTTCAGATCATAAGCATTACAGAGCTGGTGGACCTCCACAATTTTTAATATATTTGGTTTTCCTCACTGAGGCATTCCGGTGTTCTTCACTCAATCACTCACCAATGGCCCTATCAGTGTTACACAATGGATGCCAGCAATGACTTCCAAAACCAGTTATATTTGATGCTAAGAATAGAATATATTCATTTAGAAGTCTCAGAAAAAAAAAAAATCAAAATATGTCAAGAATTGTAATTTGAAATAAGCCACAAATAAAATTCAGGATATGATTTAAAAGTTAATTTGGATAAAAAAAAAAAACACAGAAAATTCTCAGAAGACAAGCATATTTAACTTTGCTTCTCTGATTATTTTAAGGGAATAAGCTTCCTATTCATACAAAAAAGCACCATTCATAAAACATGTTTGACTTGCTAAGCTTGAGCTTTGATGTTCCCCAAAGCAATATAAAATACTTAGATGTAAATTTTTTTCGGACTAAATGAAAAGTGCAAGCACTCTTGAAACCGTTAAGACAACCAGCAAACAGGATTTTCTATGAATGTGTTTTTCCAGCTGAGACAAATATGATGTGTGTGACAGCATAAACATTTTCAGAAACAATACATGGCTAAAACCCATCTGCCAGACAGAGGAAGTTGAAGAGTTTGCCTTAGGGATTGAAGAATACCGAATTATTCAAGTACTGATAAATAAAAAAAATAAGGAAAAAAAAAGACACGGTGATGGACTAAGACCTTCCTGCCTGGAAACTATCAGGCAGTGCTTCTTAAAATATAAAAATTGTTTGATTGTCTAGAATTTAAACAAAAGCAATCTTTTATACAAGGGCTGAGTATCAATGATTTTGTCTCAGGAAAGACATTTTCTCAGGAAACAAAATGTTTGCACCGTTTTTCCAACCATGTGAGCATCCAAGTGAACAATAAAATCAATCAAATAATTCTAGTATGCAAAATGCTGCACAACATCTATATTCTTTAAGATGTTTCTATATTCTTTAAGATATATCTATATTCTTTAAAAGATGCATCCATTTTCTTTAAAAATGTATTCTTAAAGGTATACAGATGTTTGTTCTTGTCTCCTTAAAGGTAACTACAAAATCCTTCTTATCAAATCTAACAAAGTCACAATAAGCCAGACTTGTCAATTAGTGGTATCTTGACTGAACACATGAAATGGGACTACCTCCATCCATGATGACTGCCTCTTCAAATATGATTTCAAAGATTCTTCCTTCCAAAAGTAAGATGCATTATTCCATTTCCCTGTGTAAGATAACGACATCCAGCCTGATGGCACAATGGCAGGTACGTTACTTCTTTCTGTGTTGAAAAAATTCAGAATGGTATTTCTTAAGTCTTTTCATACAATGTTACCATCTACTTTTCTATTGCTATTCATGTAATGAACACCACCATAGCTCACGCTTTTGTTTAGAAATAAAAAAGTTTACAAAATCTATCACCATAAAATGGAATTTTACATCACCGAAACATTCACATTACCAAAAGAGGAAACTTAACAAGGTAAGATTAAGCTTATTTCTTTCTACAAGTAAACTGAAGATGAATAATGAAGATGTTTTCCAGAATTTCCATTAACTGATAAATAACGATCCAGAAAAAAGGGAATCTTCTCTTGCTGAGGAAAGGACGTGATAACCAACATGGTTTTCCCACACCTAAATTCTTCAACTATTAAAAAAATATACAAAAAGGGGGGTGGGGGTGGAAAGTGATTTTCATTCACTCGGAATCTGGTTTAAATTGCAATGCATAAAAATGGCTCAAGATTTAATGAGCCCCTTAGACCACAAAAATATGATGTAAGGGATTCAGTTGTCTTCACTGACCCTCTGTGTTATGACAAATGTCGTAACAGATGTGCTCCTGACCCCTTAAAATGAAACACAACATGATAAATTACTACTTAGTGGAAACTTAATCAAAAAAGATACTAAGCTATCTAAAAGAGGAAAATAAAGACAAAGTATATTACCTGAAAATTCAGCAAATAACCACATTTATCATAAAGGAATCAACCCTGCCAACAGCAGTTTTTGGAGAATGCCCAATTTTCCCTTAAAAATAATTTCAACAGACCAACTATTAGACTATTATTTACATGAATGACAGACTATGAAGTTCTTCCAACACAGAAGGCTAGACTTGTGGATATAAAACTGGCAAAACATACTTGTGGTAAAAATAGAGCTATGACTACAAAAGGGACAGCGAGAAAGAAAAAAAGATCAAATAATCTTCACAAACTGTTGATTGAAACCCTTATTAACACAGAGAGAAAAATAAAACTGATATGTGTTTCAAAACAGAAAACGATCAAAGTTCAGGAAAACAACAGAGATGTGAGAGAATTATTCACGAGTGAGAAATAGTTTAATTGGAGTGTATCCTAAAATTTGCTGAGATTATAACCTGTCTTGCTATCTGGCATCTGCTTCTTTGTTGGTAGGGAACTGCCCAGTATTTAATGACGGTGGCATTGTTATTGTTGAATTACCGAAAACTACAGAGTAGTTCTGCTATGGTGGAACTACTGTAGTTACACTGTAGAACTATGACTGTAATCTTTAGTTTATTTTGTACATTTTCAAAAAATCTTTTCCTGCCCTGGTTAGGTTTATAGTCAGACATGACAGACTTAAGTTAAACATGGGAAAATGAGGAAATAAGGTAAAATTTTGATCTTAGAAGTTTCTATCACGTATCTCACTTAAAGATTAAACATCTTTGTCCAGTAAGCACCTTGTATGCAGAACTAAGTTTTATGCCTAGAATACTTGTAGGATCAGGCCCATGCAAAACTAAGTGTATTTACAAAATATACAATATGTATAAAAAAAAACAAAACAAGTTTTAAGGAATATGTGCCATCATTTCAGAGACATACAGCCTTGAAGAAGACACTATAATTTTAATGCTCTTTTGTATTTTATATCATTGATAAGTCATCCTACTACATCACGACTGAAAAGAACGGATTTTCCTTGAGATGTTACTGAATGATACATATTTCAAACCTACAACAGAGTAAGCTACATATTCAGTAGTGGAAAATACTGAAAATGTAACTGTTTGCTCAAGTTAATTAGTAAGTTATAATAAAGAATGTTTTGTTTATATCACAAATTTGTCTGATTTCAGCATGAAGTTTATATAAAATATCCCAACTGATCACTTATAATTAGGACAGTCCTTTTTTCTTATCTTGCTTGCATCACAATGTCATTTTAATCTTTGCTGTTAATTGTGAGAATTTTAAAGCCTAGTATTGCTTCCACTGAAGTCAACGGAAATTTTGCCATAGAATTGGTGGGAGGAAGACTGTGGCTCAATCTTCTCTGCTATTACAATTAGTGATTGGACTTCTATTTTGCAATAGAATTTTCTTTGTATCAGAAGTATATTAAGTTATAAGGAAATACAGGAAGGGAAAAAAATAATACTACTAAACAAAAGCAAGAAAAGAATGGGATATATTTTATATAAATGTGTAAAACAACACAGATTAAGTGAAAGCAAACAATCTGTGATCAAGTATAAAATTAGAATTTTTCTCATGAACCAGATTCCCCTCTAAAGTAAGTTAACAGTTTGCTCGGTGTGCAAAAATATTCAGAGCCCACTGTCAGTTCATCTGCATTCAAATTTATTTTAAAGTCATTCTGTAATTGCACTTTATAGCACACATTTCAAAATAAATCTCCTACCTAGGTAATGATTATGTTTTATGTACTCATCTTTTTTATACACTAACTGATTAAACTTATAACAAAGTTTAATTTAAAATACGAAATACAGAGGAGTATCTTAGAGGTCTATAATGTTTATGATTTCTCGCTGAGGTAAAATGCTTTATCACCAGAGCAGCTTTAAGAACCAAAGCTCAGCCCTCAGCTAAAGGGGCTGTAACAGCCACATATTAGCAGAGGTGTCCAGAGGTGAGTGCTCCTGACACAGCTTTCCAGACGGTGTGCTGTCCCATGCCAGCCTACAACAGGAAAATGAAAACCCTGATATTTTCCTGTTGGCTGACCCCTTCCTCCCCCAGTTTCCTTTCTGAATAAAATTTTGACACCAAAGGTTTTAAAAAATAAAGCGGGGTGGTGCCTGGGAAGGAAGGAAGATTGGTCTGTGCCAGCACACTTCTGCTTACCTTCACAGACTTTGGAGGCTGCTGATATCCTGACTCCCATGGTATCTCACTGACAATCTTTAGCAAGGACTTAAGAAACCCCACAAACATTTTGAGTCTTAGGACCGTAAGCAGACAAATCTTTTACCCTACCAAAACAGACAATACATACCAATGCAAAACCCTGTGCTGTATACGAGGCAGTCCCATTTATACACAAAACTTCATGACCGCTGCAGCAGGGGAAGCATCCAGCATCTCTCCAGCACCAGACCCAATAACCAGGAGCAAGCAAGACTGCAGGAAACGAGCACAAACACCATGAGCCTCAGGCTCCTTTTCGAAGCCTTCCACCCACCTCGTCCCCCTTCACAACGTGGCACCAGCCCAACTCTCGCCCCTCACCTTCCTGTCATCTCCCGCTCTTTTTCCCCTCTTAGACACCTTCGAACGACTCGGCGGCTTTGCAGACATTTTCTGGCTACCACAGAGCCGCAGCCAACGTGACACGCAGCTGACACGACGGCTCCCCTCAGCTCTTCCCGCCATCGCCCTCAGGCTGCTCCCCGGCGGCTACCCCGCAGGTCAGGCTCCTCCCGCCCCCCGGCTGCCCACAGGGAAGCCATCCGAGTAGCCTCAACGCCGCCAGGCCGCGCCGTGCGAAACCTGCCGGGGAGGGAACACCTAAAGGGAGAGGGCGGGCAGGTGGGAGGGCTGCCCCTCGCCCCGGGCTCGCTCTGCCCCGAGGAGCTGCCGCCCCCTGAGGGGAGGAGGCAGCGCGGCGGTGGCCGGCGACCCTGTGGCGGCGGGGGCGGTGGCAAAGAGCCTGCCGGGCCTGCCTGCCTTCCCCCCTCCGCCCCTCCGCGGGTCACATGAGAGGGGCGGGCGGCTGGGCCGAGGCGGCGGCTGCCGCCGGGGCTGAGGCAGGGCTGTGCGGAGAGGGACGGGGCAGGAGAGCGCGGCGGCGGAGCGCAGCGGCGGCGGCGGCGGAGGAGGAGGAGGAAGAGGAAGAGCAAGAGCGGCCGCCGAGCGCTGCGGAGAGGGCGCCAA
>VXAA01003889.1:62979-73046 GCA_013399115.1 Anseranas semipalmata | reverse complement strand
GGGTGGAGGCAGGGCGGGCAGCGGCCGTGGGTCCCCGTCCCCTCGCCGCGGTGACAGCCCCGCTCTGGCTCGGCTCCCGCCCGGCGACGTCGCTGCGCTCCCCGGGTGCAGCTGTTCGCCTGCTGGGGAGGAGGGAGAAAAAAGTATGCACCTGGTAGTGTGCGAGCAGTGAAAAGAATAATTATGCTCTGCGAGGGCTTCTGTTTGTGTGTGTCATCTTAATGGAGGCTCGGTGATAATCACGGAGTGGTTCATCCAGTTTAAACAAGGTGAACTGTTCCTAAAGGCAGCGAGGTTCGTGTTTCCAAAGACTGCTTTTAGAAAATCGGGGCTTGCATCTTGGGGGAGCTTTTAGTTTCAGTGCTTAATCTTCTGGAGCCTGGGTTGCATTCCGCCCCAGTTTCAGGAACTGCAGACTCGCAGCCCGCTTTCCTCGTGTAATTTCTATCGCGTTTTGTGAGTGCGTGTGGAAAGCTTCTGCCTGAAATAACCAGCCCTTGTGTGCCGCCAGTGATGGTGCTGGCTGAGGAGCAGCCGGTCCTGCCTGGGGCAGAGGCACTGGCGGAGCAGAGTGCCCTATATTCGCTGCTTCTGGAACTGTGGCTGTCTGCACCAGTGGCATGGCTCGGAGTGAAGAGTGGGGGGGTATCTTTTAAATAAAGTACTAAACAGACCGCGCTTGAATGTGTTGCTTGCTTCTAAATAGGTAAAGTAATGGCTAAACCGTGTATGATTAATAGTTATATGGTGATTGCTAATTGTAAATATAATTACCCAGAACTCGGAAATCAAGTGGGTGTGGTATTTGTTTTGACAACTTGGAAAAAAAAAGTCTGTGATGAATCAGAAGAATAATTCTTCAAGGAGTCGTCTGTAAGCGTGGCCATTTCTCAGCAGGCATTTCTCTCGCTTGGTTTATCAGTCTTTAAAAAAAAATCTGGAAAAGGAAAACAAATGACAAAACAAGCTGGTCTTCCTTTAAAAATCGTCACTGGAAACGATTGAACACTAATTGTAGAGAGCAGAACATTCACTCAACTCAGAATATGTTGTTTTCACAGTATTATGGACTTGCATCTGTAGTAAAGGGAGATGAACATGCTTGCTGCTGGCACTAACCCTGTGTAATGTAGAACTTGCTCACGTGCGAGGCTTAGGCTAGAAAGTGGACCTCTTGCTGAATCAAAAATCACCTTGTTAAGTGTTTCAAACTTGGATTTTCACGGGAGGAACAACACTCAGAACCTCGGGAGGAGTCGGTGTGTGTTTCTCTGCAGGCTGGTTCTGTGGATGAAGAAGTCAGATTTTCATGTAGAGTGCAAGTGAAACTATTCTTTTATTTATAACTTTATATTGTATTAATAAACGTGTTGCTTTTTTGTCAGAACAGTATAGTTTATGTTCCTTCTTAGTTGGCTTTGTTGTAAAACAATTGTAGACTAATTAGACTGTAATTTTTATACTAGTTTCTTGTGAGTATTGAACTTTTTTCTTGACTAGAGATCCTGTCTGGCTTTTTCTTATGGAATGCAGTCAGTTTGGAACACCACGATTAGTTAGGTCATTTCCAGCTAATGAATTGTTGTTTTGAATTGAGTCTTTTTTTTTTCTTCTTCTTTTAAACAATAGAAAGCATGTCGAAAGTGTTGATTTGACAGCCAATTTTAAAATGTTTAGTGCCACTGAGTAGTGAGAGTCGTGGGCTGCCAGGGGTGTGTGAGCAGGGCTGTCCGGTGTTTGAACCTCTGCAGGACATTTGCAGTGCTCAGAAAATTCACGTGATTGACTGGCAAACTCATAAAGCTGAGCTTATCGATGTGCGCAGGTACTTTAGGAAGTATGCACAATTATTTGAGGACTGCACAGGATCACCCTAATTAGAGACTTGATCTAGATAAGCATCTAAATATCTAGGCCATTACACTGTGATTCACAAGGTAAACTGCTATTCCCAGTTCAGTTCTGCCTGCTGCCCTGCTCGTCAGTTTAATTTGCATCCGATGCTTCAGTTCCCTTATTTGTCAAATGGGGTCAGTTATTTTACCACCTCTTGTAAAAACTGTGAATGAAAGTGGAGCTCTGTAAAGTTAGGATTTATTATTTTAGAAACACTTGACGGAACAGAAATGTTAATTACGGGAATCGTTCTTAGCTTTTTCTCTCTTCTCTGTGGAGTCTAAATGGGGGCATGCATTTATTTTATACAAGCCACTTATACACAAACCTCCCATTGATTTCGGTGGAGGCTGTGTGCATGGATTATTGATGTGATATGATCCGAGTCAGTTGGTGTTTGTCTCAGCCTTCTTTTGTGTTCTGATTAAAATATCTCTGTGGTTCACTTGATCCAGGAAATTTCTCCCCCTCCCTCGCCTCGCTTGGTTTAAAATCACATGTTTTGTGATCCGACTGAGGCTTTTCTTACGTGCTTACAGTTGCACAGTGGTTGTACCATTGAACTGAGATCTTTACGTTGAATATTGCAGCAGGTGCATACAAGGCAGGCCAGAATAGTACTCCTCTTTGTTTCTCTGAATTTGAGTTGAGTTGTGCAGTTGCTTCATAGTCCCCCAGATCCAACTCGGCGCTGGTCTGCTTGGAAAAGCCTGCAAGATCAAGTGCGTAGTGACTTCTGTGTGTGCGTTTGTTCTGAGCTGTCTCTATGAAGGGCTCTACACAGGCAAAAAGGTTAAAATCTTGCTTCTACTTAGTGAATACACAAATTATAGCTCTGATTGTGGCAGTGAGGTTTCTGTACTGTTCCCCAGGCTCTGTTCTTTATTCCTGAATTTTGAGGCTTTTTGGGGAGTTAGAGAGCAGTTCAGTTGCCAGGCTCTGCCAGTTGGCCGTACTTGCGGTGATGGTGCCAGGTAGCACTTTGATCTCTGTTATGCAGGCAGGCGCTCATGAGGAACTAGACCAAGAGAGCAGATCGTCTTGCAGAAGACTCGGAAGAATAGATGTGCTGCCAAACCGAATTTAGCAAGATGACTTCTGTTCTTCTACATGGCAAAGCAGTTATACATTTATAGGCAAAAGCTGTTAAATGGAAGAAAAAAAAATCTTAGAAAAATGTTTTTAAAATGATTTATATATGTATCAACTTCAGGCAGTAACCTCTGGATCTGTTCTGTTTTTTTTGCATTGTTGTATCTTTCAAAGGCAGATGTTAAAGATAGAAGAATCCATGTGGCCTGCTCGTGGTTATAGATGTTTGCTCTGCATTTGAGACTAAATTTGCATGTTTTGTTTATAATAAAAGAAACTCATGAAATAAGGAATGTATTTAGCATAGAAGAATGTTAAATATGTTTCACTCCAGACTCATCAAAGTGGATAACTTGTACTGGTGGTTATAAAAAGTTGTCCCAAAACTTCTTTGGAGGAAGGCTTGTAAGCTTTAAATAACACTGGGGAAGTGCCAAGAATATAAAAATGCACCTGAATGTTAGACTAACTGTGCATACAGATTCTAGGAAGAGAAAAATAGCAGATTCAGAGATACAGCACAAAATTAAACAACATAGAAGTCTTCTATCAGCCAGCAGTGCTTCACACTAAGTCTCTTTTTGCTAAATAAATATTTCTCCGTGCTCAACCTACTTCACATTTATACAGATTACCTATTGGTTCAGTAGGATCTTAATTTTTAGCTCTGAACACATTAATATTAATAATTACATTGTAAATATTAGTTATTTCTAATGGTATCAGAAAATGGGCTTCTTAATTGCAATAATGTATTAAGTTTTCTTAGCCTAACGTTCAATATTTTTAGTTGTGGCTTGGAAGAAAACATTGAATTTTTGCTGATGAAATTTCCAGGGGTTGCCGAACTTGACAAATTGTTGAGTATTTGGTGACTGGTGCACAGCAATATAAGCATGGCATGGATTTTAGCGGAGCAGCATGCCTATAACATAGCATCTGCATGTATTATTACATCTAGGAAAAAAAAAAATACCTATAGGATTTACTTAGAGGAACAGAGTGTTCTTTGCAGAACAATGTCTGGGAATCACAGTAATAGCCACGTGAAAGCGGGCTCCCCAAGTGCTGCTGTTACGAAATGGATATTGCAGTCTTTTAATATCGATGGAGCCATAAGGGCTTTTACCAGGTGAGGGGCTGCACGTCGTGAGGCAGCACAGTGTTTCCAAGATACATCCTGCAGTTCACATCAACTCTTTCAGTCTCATCAGATTTATTGCCTGCCCTTCTTTCTTTATAGGATTTTGAACGCTTTTCAAGGGAAAATTGGTGAAATGTCTTTCCTTCAGTTTCTTCTGCTTGCCATCTTTTCCACCTATGTCTCTCCCTTGCTAGCACAAAAGAAAAGTTTTATCTCTTGCCTTAAAAGCTTTGAACTGTTTCGCTTATACTGTAGCTCCATCTTATCTGCTGCTATCTGTTGGTCGCTTCCTTTCCCTCCCAATGCAAACATGTTTTGGTCTGTTTCTTTTTACACCCCATCTTTGGCCCCATTTTCTTGTTGAACTACTGCCCCATCTTCTTTTCATGTTGAAAGGCATCGAATGAGCTCTTTGCAGTCACTGTCTGAAGAGCATCTCCTCCAGGTTCATCCTAGGTCCTTTCCACACTTGTCCTGACCCCTTGTACTCAGTACATTCCCTTCCTCCTCTTTGTCCCGCCAGCTGCCTCTAGTACTGTTTACTATACTTTTCTTGCTGAAATCTTGCTCTTTCTTGGCTTCTTTCACTGTTGTCTCCTCACTCCCCTCCTGTCTTGTTAATCACTTTTTCGTATGGAAGATTATCTTTCTGCTTCCAACTTTTTGTTAAGATTTGCAGGACCCTGTGCTTGCCTTAATGCTCTCTTCCTCACTATATCTTGTTCTGAACAATCAAATTTGCAAATAAAAATCAAACTATTGTATTTAAAGTGATGACTCACAGCATATACTGTCTGCTCTGGATTCAGTGCCATCTGTCCCAGCTAAAATGTTGGCTTTCTTGACATCTTAAGGTTGTATAATTGTCATCTGAAGTTCAATGAGTCTAAAACAGAGCTCTTAATGCTGTTTCCACCCACTGCCTTGCTTAGTGTCCGTGGGTGCACGCTGTCGTCCCGAGTGGTTATTGACAAGTAAATAATCAGATGCTATAATTGATTCTTTCTTAAAAAAGTCTGTAGAAAAGTTGTACAAAAATGGCATTAAAAGGGCAATGCAAAACCTTTTGAACACTTTTGCAATCTTATTCCTAAAGTTAGGAAATAAGTTACATTTTCCTATGCAATATTCATTTTCCTGTTTGAATGCCCAAATAGGTTTGATCTGATTATGGGATCACACACTGTGCTTTCTGCATGCTTTTGCGTGGGGCTAGGCAGCGCGTAGGGTGGTGTCTTGTGATGGCTGAAGCAATCTATGTGAATTCTTGGCTCCTTTTTAAGGTAAAGTGATAGTTAAGGATGTCTGCTTCACTTTGTCTTCCTGTAGTTTGTGAGTACTTAAGCATGTACTGAAAGATTGCATTCATTTTAGTGAAGAGTTTGGACACATTGACCATGGCCTTCTTTCAGTGAGGATAAATATAAGCACTTAGCAGCTAGTCTATTGGAAAAGCTTGTCAGCTTATAGAACTGTAAGGTGGGAATCCAACAGAGGTGAAGAACACGTGATATTTTACTTTAAGATTCATAGAAGCAAAGAAGAATTCCCGTGAACAGCCATGACTGGTGTTTGAGAGTTCTTCACTGTGCATTCGTTTAAAGCAGTGGGTTGTGTAGGAAAGGTATGCGACTTAGATAGTAAAAGTGTGTTTAATTATACCATTTGTATAACTTTAACATCTAGAAAATTGTTTTTAATTGCATATGACTTCCTTCTTTTAATTCCAACAATTTCATGGGAAAACTTAGTATTGCAAATTTTTTGGACAGCAGTGTTTCCTTTTAGTGGGATAGACACACAAAATCCACTAGAAAACCATGTGTTTTGTGGTCCTCTGAGATTTGCCTGAAGAAGGAAATGGCTTGACCTATTTGGTTGCTATGAAGTAAAAACAGTCTTGTTCCCTTTTTTTTTTTTTTTTTTTGTGAACATCTGTGTCACATTTATTTCATTACTTTCTGAAGTTCTTAAAACTCATTATTTGGTATTATAAAGTTTTATTTAAAAACAAAACAACAAATACATAGCTGCTTCCACAACTTTGTTGAAGTTCTGATATCTATTTATACGTAGGTATAAGTGAGTAGCTTTTCCATTACAAGTTGACATGCAAAAAGGCAAATACAAACATTATCTAGTATTTCCCAGACAAAAAAAATGTCTTTGACAAATTCAGTAGGATCTCACGGAGTCAGCAGCAAATGTAGCATGCTGGAAGCTTGTGAAATCTCAGTCAGGACACGAAGTGCTGGAGATCTTTGATCTAATTTTTCAACAGGTTGGACTTCTTGGCATAGTTTTACTAATTAGCCTCATTTTCAGATGTGCTGTTTATTATAAAAAGAAATAGTTACCTTATGCCAGGTGTATGGAAGATTTGTGAAATTGATACTGTTATAACCAAATTGTACCGACAAGGATAGATTTTACTGCAAGACTATTGACTAATAATTCTTCTGAATTTCATAAGAAAATTCTTCTGTTTATAACAAGAATTGGAGATAAGTTCATTTGTGATGGTTGAATCTGATTTCATATCTGGCTTTCCCTATCAGATCTAGCAGCTCAGGTGGATTTTGAGGAGCTGCTGCTGTTTGTGCAGCTGTGGGTCCTTAATACCAGAGGAGAAAACAGGTGTTGATTTTTAGGTGAAATACCTTGATTTTTTATTTTTTATGTTTTAGCCAGAAAGTTGTATGAAAATGATGAAACACAAGTCTACAGAAATGGTCTGGTATCTCTCAAGCTTTGTCTCCTCCCATAGGAATCCTGAATCTTCTTCTTCACGTCGCACGGGGTGGCCACGCAGAGCGCGACTGCGGATCGCTTGCTGCCTGCTGCCTCTCGGGGTGCAGGAGCGGCCGAGCAATGACTGTGGGAATTAACGCTGGTGTCTCTTCTAGCCTCTTACCAGTTCTCACAAAGCGTGTAATATCTACCCCTCGGTCAAATTACATTGAAATTGAGTGACACGCAAGATGTAGTTTGGCAGAAGGAGTAGATGGGTAGGAAAAGAAACGTATCCCATCTCTCTCCTGTTCTCACACACATGCACACGCAAAAAAGGCTGAAAAAAATTGGCATGTGCAGGCAGGGAAACTGCCTCTTGCTGTTTTCTGTAAGAGGAACTGTGAGATGTAATTATTTAATGAGTCACCTCTGCGTTTTTGTACAACTGCCTCATTAATAGTCGGTGTAACTTCCAGCATGGAGATGTGTGTTTTGTACTGTCTGATTCGGAGTGCAAAATACTATTCAGGTTGTTTTCTCATTTGTTTCCAAGTTTTCAGAAGTCTTTATTTGCTGTTACATTTTTGCTTTCATACACTGTAAATATCATGTTCCTTAATAAGATCTTTGTTTAGCTCATAAGCAATGTTGCCTGTAGGGTCAAATTCTGACCCGAACGGGTCCTGTTGCCTCATGAGGCATACCACGAGAGAGGGGAGTCGGCAAAAGGGACATTTGTAATTGCATTGCATGTTACAAAATGAGGGATTATTGTCGCTTGAAGTAGTATTCTTTATATTCAGTAGTCAGATTTTGAGTACTTTTTTTTTTTTTTCTTGCTCATGTAAGTGTGGACTAATGAACTTCCTGCCTAGTCATTCAAATTGACTGAAGAGGAATTTTCCCACCAGGCTGGGTACTCTCTCCGAGTACAGTTCTGACCACTTGCAAATGCCATTTTTGAATTTGTAAAAGTGCTGCACATTTTTGTGTCTGTATCTCATAACTGGCCAGCCAGGGGCTGCGGAGGAAAGTTTTCCTGAGAAGTGGAGGTTAAGCCAAGTGGCGGCTCTGGTATGGAGAAGCTCTGTTCCTTGGGAGGAACCTTGCAAGTTAAATGCGTTTCCTGACCGTGAAAAGCCTCCCAAGGACAGGCCAGGGGCTTGGTCCTGCGTAGGACCGCTCTGAGTTCCTCTTGAGAAGACCACAGGGACCTGACCCCTTCCTTGTGCGTGGGGAGCGCTCAGCCGGCGGGGTTCCCTGCGCAGGAGCTGCTCTGTGCAAACCGTGCTGGCTGATGATCCGTTGTAGTAGATCTATGGACTTCATTGCTTGGGGTGGGTAAATGTGCGTCTGTGTGTTGGTTTGTGGTTCTCCCTTCTTTGTTTTTCTCAATTTTTGGTTCCCTTTTTTTAACTGAAAGGGTTCTGCTTGGGACCGACCCGAAGTTAGTATTTCAGGAGTACACCTTCAGGAGCCTCACTCAGCCTGAAGTAAACCTTGGTGTAACCCCAGCGTATGCTAACTGGGGAAGACTTACTTTGCATGTGGTATCTGTCACATAATGCATTAATGGGCACTTCATGTTAGGGAAGTGTATGTTTATAGTCTCAAAAGTAAATTTTTATTTTATAGAACTTTGTTACTTAACCTGCTCTTCTGCAAGTCAGTTGTGACCTATCGTACCGCCCTTTTAGTTACTCAGATTATTATGTTATGTACCTGCAACGTTTTTAAAGCAGAATCCAGCGTTCATCTGGGGACAAGGAGAATATCTGCGTGCTTTTTTTCCCCACCATCCCTTGTCATTGGTGCTGCTACTCCTGAATTGCAGCTTGTAGAGGAACTGTTTCTTAAGTGGGGTTTGAAGCTGGTAGCCGAGGTTAGTCAGATGCAAAGTTTAGAGGAATGACTCTGTGTTGTGTCTATGAGAACGACTGCAACCACAGAAGGGAGATTAAAGGCTTTCAGGTCCATGACTGGTTTGCTGTTTCTTAGTGTAGCTGATGCTGATGAATTCTGTAAGCTGGGAATCTCAAACTGGTTCTCAAGCCTATCTCCTGCCTATTACGTGAGGTCAGCCTTTCGAGGCAGTTTGTGACGTTGCAGTTTGCTGGCAATGTTTTAGTAAGGGCAGATAAATGGAGCATATGGAGTTGATTTTTTATTTTTTTTTAGGCTGTAGGAAGTGCATTTGTGTGCATTAAGTATAGTAACTTTCTTTTTCAGATATCTTAGAAGAAGCTTCCCCCTCCGTGTTTTTGTTTTTTAAATCAAAATACGTCTAACTCTCTTCACCCTTGTTTTCTGCACAGTAAGTTGGAAGGACTGCAATGTTTAGTCTTGGTTTTGTACCAATAAATGACATAGTCTCACATGAATGTTTTAAAAGATTAGGTGATATTTTATAAGAGCAAACATAAAAAGAAGGCCAGCTTAAGTCCTTCCGCTATGAATTCACTGATTTCATAAGTACAGAGAGTACACGTTATGTCATTGTTCTGAATCGCTGAAAACTTATTTTCCTTTTGTATTGTCTACCTGTGAAAAAGTAGCATGTATTATGAAGGGGAAAGGTTGGGTGAAATTGGTAATCCAAATTAAATACAAATAATACTCTAAAGTTTATGGAGCCTGTGGGTGGGTGGACTTGGCAGATACATCCATTGTGGTATGTTAGACTTGAAAGACCATATGGAGATGATTATTTTCTGGCATTTTGTAGTAAAGGTTTTTGAAGAAGGATTTTTTTTTTTTTTTTTTTAGAAAAAGGGATGAAAAATAGGAAGAATAATTTCAGTTTGCATTGAGTAGTAAAATAGTTTGTTGTAGTAACATATGGAAAAGCAATTTATTCAAAGTTAAGCTGTTAAAAGAAGTTATCCTACTGTTTTCCTATTGGCTTTCTTGTTTTGTGAACGCAGCCAGAGATCCTATGCAGCTGGGACTAATACAGGATCCAGCTGTAACTTTTTTTATTGTTGTTCAGATGTCCGGTGATGGTCAAATCTAAGTTATTGTGTGGAAATTCAGTAAAGGAAAAGGGCAGGGTGGGAAAAAAGTGACTCTCTATAAAAATATTCCAGTAAAAGCAACAGGAACTAGGAGTATCCATTTCAGAACTGTGCCATAAATCCCATCCTGAAATACTTAAACGCCTTCAGATTTTGCTGTAGACTTTTAAGTCATCTAGGAGGGCTTT
>VXAA01003889.1:0-62931 GCA_013399115.1 Anseranas semipalmata | reverse complement strand
TTTTGGGGGGTCTTTTTTTTTTTTTTTTTTTTTGTTAACAGAAATGGAGCTAGCTGAATGGAGTGGGAAGGTAGCCATACTTTTAGATTACTTTCGGGAGAAGATATGAGTTTATCACTCCTAGTACCAGATTTTAGTTGAAACCAAATCCTTTACTCTCTTTAAAGTATTGGTACGAATGCACAATGTTCATTGAATACTTTTGATTTTGCTGACTTCACTTATGCTGCGTTTCACTAGTCTTCATTTTACAGAGCATAAGTATTTCAGGAGGGGAGAAGCCTGATATTTTTCTTCAGAGTTCAGCTTACCTTCGGTGTATCTTGTGCTTTCAACTCTGTAGGTGATGGTTTGGGTCCAGATTAAACAAAATGAGTGAGAAATACAGCAGGCATACTGAATGTGAGAATACTTAAGGATGACCAAAAGAATGCATCCTTTATTCTTTCAAAACAATTTCTGTTTCTTTTTTTCTTTGGTAGGAAGGTCACATTTCTTGAGTTTCTTTCTAATTGTAGCCAGCCGTCCTGCATGTTAGTTACTTGAGAGCAGTGATGCAATTGTAGAACTGCACTCTGTTAGGTCTCTGCCTCCTTCCCAAATCCTCTTTCCACGCTAAATTTGCAGGTGGAGTCCATCAATGGTTACTAAATTTCAGAATTCTGTTAATGCTACTCTGAGTCTTTAATTTTGAGTGTAGTTACTCAATCACTGTGTAATTATGCTAGTGAAACTAATAAGTTTATTAACAATAATATACAAATAAGTCCTAATTGACTGGAGGAACTAGCTTGAAATATTGAAAGTTAGTTATATTAGTAGTGATAGCAAGAGGAATTTTAAAACATTACTGTCTAGAGCATAATTCTGGAAAGTATTAGTGTATACACATTATTAATTCTTTTATTTAAAAAAAAAAAAGAGGGAAAAAAAAAAAAAGGTTTGTGGTGAGCCTGCTGGCTTGCCAGACAGCCTGGCGTTTTCCCCCACCCTGCTAGAACATAACAACAATAACAACAACAATTTATTTTCCTTCCTGAACTAGTAGGAGCTGATCTGTGACTTCAAAGTGGAAGTGAAAAGTGGACAAAACAGTATGCTTTGAAGGCAAAATACTTCTAAAACAAATCAATTGCAGTGTAGAAATCCCTACGATGTTCATGCAGCTATGTGAGATGTAATAATCTTTGGAGTTCTTGAACTTGCTCACCAAAGTCAATTGTAAGAATGAGGAAGTTTTGTTCCTGTGATAGGATTGCTGCACTCTATGGGTAAGTGGCAGTAACAGTCAATGGTATTTGCACGGTGACTGAATTAAGTTGAATCAATGCATTTTGTAGACCTGCAACCAAATTTTTTTTTTTTTAATATGGGCATTTATGTCTTCTTCTTTTTGACTAAGCAAATGGTGACACTCTTTTTGCTGTATTACTGCACTGGGTGTCATGTATTGCGTAGCTATGGTTGGGCTTTGTTGAGATTGTTTCCTGTCCTGAGTACCCCTGTAGCTTATCTTATTTTTTAATACAGTATTACAAATTAATATGTGCAAATAACTTGCTTTCCTTTTTTTATATTACTTCATTTTGTTTTGCAAGAATCGTATTCAAAGTTCTTTTCTTCCATATAGTAGATGTTATCTTAAATTGTGAAAAGCCTAAAGGGATCATTTTCACTGCAGTTGTCTTTTGCAAAATTGGTTGTATGTAGACTCTGCCTATGTCAAAGGCCGTTAAAATACAGCAACTAGAATAAGAAACTTTGCTTCAAGATTCTTTGGCTGCATTCATGGTGTATTTGAAAGGAAATTCAGGAAGTATTGGTGCCTAGAGAATGAAATCTGCCAGCTAAATTGAAGAAAGCAGTGTAATAATGTCTTGAGAGAGAACACTGCATTTTTTAAATTGTTACACATTGTATTTTTCTCTGGAGCTCATATAGACTCAGGAGATGTGATTCCATCACATTAGAAAATCATCAGAAGGTCTTTCTCACTTTTGAGAAATAATACTATGATAATTCTATCAAAGTCTTGGCTTTTCACAGCCTCATTTTACATTTTGAAGAAAGGGTTTCATGCTGAACAAACACATGTTAGCCTGATAGCATTTTCCTGTATTTGAATTGTGAACAGTTAAATGACTCAAAAAAATTTGTTGTTGTAGATACTGAATTTTAACATAGAATGTGCACATACAATAAATCTCTTCAACTAATCAGTCTGCTTCCGTTCCCTCCCACCCCCTTGCAGCTGGACGTTCATCAGCCTCTGCTGCTGTATCTTGCTTCCTCTTGAGACTTTCTGGAGTAGAGTTAACAGTGGTGGCAGGGATTAACGAACAATGTAGTGATTATATTCTGTGGGCCTGTATAAATTGTCTTTTTCCATCACTATTAATTCTTATGGAAGCTATGTCATCTATTTAGTATGAACACGTTATGTGTGCCATGCAAAGTTGCATGCCGCAGTATTTAGTGAAATGTGTGTATCGCCATTCAATCGGTAGGAGATATTTTTAGATCTCACTGGTGAGATCACAAGCTCACACTTAGGACAGTGCAGGATGGCTAGACTTGCACTGATAGTTTGTAGTTAATTACACTTGGTGGTTCTTTGGCATATAATAAGACATTTTTTAACCTACAACTGCAGGAGAATTTGGGAGGAAGATCCCGTTAGAGCTGGGTATTCTGTCATGGAGGTTTACAACTGCTGAGACAAGTGGAAGCATCTCATGTTTTCTAACAGCCTGATTAAAAATGTGTATAAGAGCAATTTTTGTTGACCTCTTTTCCTTAAGGATCTAAATGTAATCTTTCAGAACTAATTCCTGAGTGTTTAGAGATCCTGGTTGGACGTCTGTGGATGTGGCGCTTGGGTGTTCTGGTCACGTTCAAATACTTCAGCCAAGTTTAAGGTCTGATCTGTTCAGACATTGAAGAGATGGTAGGACAGATGCTGTAATCGAAAAATCTTCCCAAACTAGCTTTTGCATAGTTTTGAATTGAACTGTGGACTGCTCTCTGTCTAGTTGTGTGCTGTTGGGATTAGATGACTATCGGTGACAAAAACCCGTGCTGAATAATGCCACCATTATTATTAGCAACTGCTTTTCTGAGTGGGCCAAAACTACTTAAAACAACGAGGAAAGTGTCCGCGAATGGTATTCACCAGGTGCTTTGTGCCCAGTGCCATATTGCCTGCTTGTGAAAGACGGAGGCAGCTCTGAACTGAATGAACAAGTTGTCTCGCTGCTTGTTGCACTAGCTGTGCCCGGATTGTTGCAGACAAATACCCTGTTGCTCCAGACTGCTTAGCAGAAGTTAAAACTTGGTGTTTCTGGTTGCCCTAAGGCAAATTTAGGGTGATTGCAACTATGTTAATAAGAGTCAGATTTTTTTCAGCCTTACACAAAGTTTGTCTTTGTGTAATGAAAGCTCATGCCAGGTAGAGCACTGCTCTGAAGGGAGAGATGAGCTCTTTGGAAGTCTCCTTAGCGAGGCTATGTATAACCACATTGTCTTATGAAGCTGGTATTTGCAGTTAGACATCATAATTTTCTGTACAGTTTACTAGTTTATCAAAAAATGCTATCTTTTATCGGTACCTTTTGCGCTGTGTTGAGGGGTAACAGAACTAAAGTATTTGGTCCCATTCAGTTGTTTCCCAATCGACAAAAATGTTTGCTATTCGAGCGTGGCAGGATGAAGTGGAAATCTGAGTAAGAATGTTTATAAATAGGAGCAGCAGGAGGCGATGGATTTGGAAAGAGGTTGAAGGTTGAATGCCAGTTAGTTACTTACAGCTTTTAAACCTTTCTCTCTTCAGTTTCAGGGACGATGCTGAATTCTATGTGCTGTATGTCTGAGACATCGAGAGTAATAGAAGTTAATTGCTTAGATCTTTGAAGTTTGTTGTAGGGATACAAATTGTTTCTTGTTAAGCTCTTAGCTGAGGAAAAATGATTAATAAAGTACAAAAAAATACATGTTCAGATTATTTTTCATTGATCTCTGGAAAGAATGCAGTGATTTTTTTTTCAATATTAGGCAGGAAAAACAGCTTAGAAAGCGCAGTGTACTATTTTGGCAGATCTGACTGAAACTGTTTGGAAAAGTTTAAATAGAAGATTGTTTTTATTCAAATGAGTTTTTGCTCAGAGTGCCAGAGGGTCTGCTTGAAGTACAAAAAAAATACTTTTTTTTTTTTGTAGCATAGGACTTACGTCTACAGTAAAAAAAATAAAAATAAAAAAATGAATGAAAGTATTCAAACATACGCTGAATGTGCTTTATTTTGGAAGTATGATGACCCAGATTTGGTATAAGCTACCGATGGTCTTTTGCCAAGCAAAGAACAGGAGAGCAGGGGTTTGACCTTACAGTAAGTGGATCCATCTAGCAAACTTCTTATCAGTGAACCAGAGAAAAAACTCTTTTATATCTGGATTAGTGAGCTGTCAAGCTAATTGTTGCATGGAGTGATGGAAACCAACAATTCGCAAATGCTAAATATACTCGTGTCTGAGGAATCTGAAAGTGCTTTACAGTCTTAAACTAAGCCTTACTATTCCTTCTCTAAGAAATCTGTGGCTACATTCCTGACCTCTCGAAGTGCCCTCTTGGGCTACAGGGCACGTGGCCAATGGGCCTGTTGATGTCATAGCAAGATGCTGGAACAATTCAAGCCAAAGATGACCAAGAAGTATAATATTGTATGACCTAAAGTGCATTTTTCTCCAAGTATTGTAGCTCAGCAGTTTCAATAGCAGGTATCAGGGTTGCTTTTTTGGATGAGACTGCAAGAACTTTGGTGGTTTACAGTGTCAGGTATCACATTGTGCACCCTGGAGCTCGCCTTGTTTTGGAGGAAAGTGAATGCTACTCAAGCAGGTGTGTGAGTAGTCCTACCATGGCACTCTCTGGTTGCCGTCTGGAGACCTTCTTTGGAGAATGAAGACTGCTTTCAAATCCAGTATTTGCTCCACTTCCTTTAGCCCGCAACTGATCCTGGAAAATGAATAAATAGAAAGCTTCTGCAATAAATATTGCTTCTGAAATCTAACTCCAGAGCCGTGTCAGGCAGGGGTGGGGGAAGGGGGAAGATGAATTTTCCCTTGCTTTTTCTGAAAATTGGATTTGTGTGCTTTAGAAAGAGCCAGCAATCATAAGTAACTGACTAATGCTCTCCACTAATGAGTGAAGTACGGAGAGCAGCTCCCTCGGTGCCAAGAGTAGAAGTTACTGGAAAATTGTGACAGAAAGACTGGTTGAGCCCCAGATGTTCTGCTGGGAGCATGGTAGGTCTAATGCACTGCGCCCGAATCTAAAGCAGGATTTGAGGGTATTGCTGGCGGGCGGCCATGGGGCCTGGCCTCCAGGACCCCCCTGCAGCTGCTCAGCGACATTCCTGTCGATTTTCCATGCTGTGACTCAAAATGGAGCTGACAGGAATGTCTGATACTGCTCTGCTCTGTTTGCTTTTTGAGCCTTTTTCCAGGCTCTATCCTAGGAAGTGTAGGTGCGAGCCAACCAGTGCTTTCCTGTCCCCAGTAACTGTGGGAAGCACAGCTGGTTGGTAAGGGCAAAGCTGAAACGCATTGCTGCAAAGTTTGTTTCTTCTCATAACATCCTTTCAGAAGTTGAAAGGAGCAGTGTGTTCTTGTTTGCTTCTTCCACACCCAACAGATGATGGAATAATCTCTGCTTTCAGAAGAAGTTGTCCTGTCCTTGGTCCAGGATGCTGGGATGCTGGAGCTGGAAGCTGCCTAGATTGGAAGCGAGACGTTTGTGGTTAGTCCAGTCATTCACAGCAGCTACTGAGAGGTGTGTGCCAGTGGGAGATGCTAAATTGCTGGGGATCACCGCGTATCCTCTGATGTGAGCATGGAGCCAAATCTTGTTCAGTGGTAGCAGTAGCTCAAGCAATCCAGCTTCCAAGTCTGCACCCTATTCCGTGTGTTTGACCTGATTTCCATCAGTAGCTGGTGCTGAGCACTCTACCGTGCTGGTCGGCTGCAGAGCACATACATGAACACTCCTGTTCCCTTCAGGGAGACTGACTTTGGTGATGGCTGATGACCTGGAGGTAGTCCAGTACTAACCATTTCCCCTTTTACATGAAAAGAGAATATAGTATAACTCACAAAGGTGGATATTTGCTGATTTTCTGATCTGGATTTGAACTAGATGATGTCTTTGTGCTGTATAGCATAATATCAGTCTGCCGAAGACTTAATGGAAATCTGTTGGACCTTGTTTACCTGAAATTTTGTCATCTGGCGATTGTTTAAAGTATTCTTTAAATTACTGTCAGCATTGCCTGTATGCTTGGCTCAATCAGAAGCGAGTAGCACTGTCACAGAAATCGGTCATGGGATAATCCAGTCCCTTTCCATCCCATTCTTCGTATGTCTTTGTACTAATATGCTGTGTGATACAATACACTTTTATTGGGCAAAATCATAAATGCCCCAAGTGAAAAGGTACTAAAAGGTACGTGGAACTTCTCCAACTTAAAGGATCTTCCTCTTGGAAAGCTATTCGATCTTCAGTTTCTAATTTCAGTTTTCCTACTGTAGTCAAGCTAAATCCTCTGATCTTTTGCTGCCCTTTCATTGCACTGTAACGAATAAAGGGTTTCAAATACATACGTGATATCTTTCATGTGTCACTTAGCTGTGCATACTTGGCATGGTGGTCTGTTCCTTTCACCACCTAGATAACCCTGAGGGGGAACCCTGATTTCCTTCCCCAGACTCCCACTTAAAAAGTGGCTGTTCTTCTGCATTGCAAGAGGGTATGTAATTTGCTATCGGCTGTTGCCCATGGCCACTCCTGGCATCGTTCCTGGATCGGTCTCTCACTCCGGAGTGCTGAAACATGAGCCAAAATTACAAAATTTATTGTGACCTGGATCTTTCTGTGAAAGTCAACAAAAGCGATTTGGAATCTGCAGTCTTTACAAAGACTAAATTTTGTGTTAACGTTTACAGTAACACTTACGGTAGGCTTTCAAATGCAAACATCAGAGAAAAGGCATTTGATTTCAGCTGTAGCACTAAGTAACCTGTGTTTCCCTGGTTTTGCACATATGAGTGCTCCATAGAGAGGAAAAATATTATTGAGTTCTTCCAAAATTACGTATTTGTGAGACTCTGCCTTGTAGCATACATATTGAGGGGGAAGAAGTCATTTGATTCTGTTTGACAAAGTTTTGTTGATCTGATGTAGTGTGAAGAAAAGGCTTGAGGCCTCTTAATTTTGGAGTTGGAATATCATCTGTATTTTTTACTGGTGGTATTGCTACACAAAGCTGATGTTGATCACCCTTTCCCATTATTCACTGTGGGGAAACTAACACAAGCACAATCATTTTGCTTAAAAGCTGAAATCTAAGTAAGAAAACTTTAAGGCAAAATAAATATATCACTGTTCCTAACACAGCAAGACAATGCAAGAGTGCGTTTTACTTCTAGTGCTTGGCCCTGCATAGTATTACATTTGTCCCACATTATTTCAATGGTACTGTTTTCCCATTTGAAAGAGGACGATCCTGTTAAGGTGATGGTATAATTAACAGTGTGTAGGTGTAACATTGTAATCAGAATGGTGATTCACCAGATTTCTTGAACAGTAGTTGACAATCAATACCAATGAAGGCACATGCTAACTTGGGCACTATTTCCACTATCTGTGCTGATCTGTTCATAACCCTCCCCGAAAGATATACCGCTACGTTGTGACCAACATCTCCCTTTATAATTTCCATGTTAGTTAGCATAAAATTTTGCTGCATTTCTTAAATATGCATGACCATGCATATTTTAACACTATATTATTAATGCCAGTATTAATTTATTTGGGTAAGAGACTTAGAATGTTAAGTTAAACTCAGCTTTCTTTCCATATTCAGTGATTTGTATTTACATACTTTTAAAAAGAAAAGTTGGCCTAGAAGCATCTTCTGATCTTGAAGCAGGAGTAGAGTGACATCAAAAGAAAAACGCGCCTAAAAGGAAATCCACGCTTATCTATTTTTAATATCAGGTTGAACTACTTTTAGGATTTAGAGGATCCAGGCTGCGAGGGTGGGGTTTGAGGGCTGGGCTGAGCTGGTTTTGGGGCTGGCTGACATTGCAAGGGTTGCTGCCCCCTGTGCCTCCCTCTGCCAGGGGTTTCTGCCGCGCCTGTTGCTTTGCCTTGGGCAGCTCTGTGATCCTTCCCCGAGACCGTTTGGCTTGCTAAGCTGGCAGAAAACAAACCCAGAACAAAAAGGGATCCAGGCAGGATTGTATATCCAGGAGCAGCAAGTGGCAAAGCAACACGGGGACATGCGGGAAGCTGGTACCAACTCGCCACCTGTGAACTCTCGCTCGGAGCTGGTCCATGTGTGGTTTTTCTTTTCTCCCCGCATGATGGCCCTTCATGTGCTTGAAGGCAGTTCTTTTACTTGTGTTGTCAAAGCACTTGGTTTCCTAATGGAAATACATAAAAATGAGGAAATAAGGTACATTATTGAATATAAGATGTTGAGGGGGTAAATGTAATGTAGTCATGGTCTTCAGTACTGCCTGTTCACAAAAATAACATGGATGGTAAAAAAGAAATGCTCATTAACTTAAACCTACTCTGCTTTCAGATGGCAGCTATCTGTGTCAGTGGCATAATTAGGAAGTAAAAAGCAAGGCA
Source organism: Anseranas semipalmata (assembly GCA_013399115.1). Classification (NCBI taxonomy): domain Eukaryota; kingdom Metazoa; phylum Chordata; class Aves; order Anseriformes; family Anseranatidae; genus Anseranas; species Anseranas semipalmata. The sequence continues at coordinate 54,240 of VXAA01003889.1, read as the reverse complement.
GTTGTCTCTTCAGTTGTTTCTATCGGTATATCTATATAGCAAGGTGAGGGTTTGAAAGCTGTTGTAAAGCTGTACCTGTTTGTGCTTTGGTGCTGTTAAGGAGGGCAAGTAACAGCAGCAAGGTTAGCCGGTCGTGTGAGCTGTAACAAGCCTTCCTGCGCTCTTGTGTTTCTTTACAGCTGTTGTTGCTCGTGTTATCTAGCTACGCGCTTTGTAAAGGCACACATGGTGCAGGCAGTTGCTGCGAGCTCCTCTTCTGTCGAGTTCAAGAAGTGCATTTACTGTGGTTTATCCTTTATAGACATAAGCATATTTGCAGGCACCATAGCAAGGCAGCTGTCTCCTGCGTGTGATTGGTGAAACCCAAATGCTGCTTTTTGGGAGGCAGGTAAATGGCATGGATTGGATTTTTTTCTTTTTTAATGTTTTTTTCCTTCCCAAATTGAGAGTTTTTAAACCCTGATTTTGCACAGCTTTGAAATTGCCTGCTTTCTGTTTGACTAGGGATGTTAACGCTAATTAAATTATATATGGATAGTTCTGACCAGGACAAAAACATAATCTTGTGTTATTTGAAGTCATTTTTATGCATTATAACAAATAGCGATTGATTTTTGCAAGAAATGAGTAGATAGTTGGCAGCAGTTAGCCTGCTGCCTCTTTTCTGTGTAGAATAAAAATGTATTTCATATTTCTAATTTTTTACACTTCCATTTGTTCTTTCAATAAAAATACATTGAATCTGAATCACCGTTATAACTAAACCTACCTTGCAGAGGAAATAAACAAGCTGTGAATCTTAGAGATTCGTGGGTCATGTTAGAGGGAAACTGTTTCCTCTAAATTCCTGAAAACGTTTTCGTGTGGTAATAGGATTAATATTAAGTTAGGCTTTTTTTGCATGTTATCAGAAGCCCAGAAGGACAGGTATCTTAACTATGACTTGCTTGCAAAGTATCTCCTTGTCCTAGAGGAAGAATGTTTTCAGCAACATCTTGTAATGGTGTGCTTTCCAGTAGTTAAACAATTACAATGATGGATGCCAGTTTGAGGCTCTCTTCTGGGTTTTGCTGCTAATGTGCTTTCTGGTCACAGTGTCCCTCGTGACTGAAGGCTCTCAAAATAGCTCTGCAAGCCATGGACTCGGTCCTAAATTCCTCGTACCGCTAACTGGTAATTTTGTGTGTGAAAGGATATTGTGTACAGGATTATTCTCACTGGTAATGGATGTGTGAGCACTGCTGTGCTCGAACATGTTCAGCGGTGGCTAAATAGCAAAGATTAATGCAGTATGATAGTTTAAAAAAAAAAAAAAGGCAACCGAATCCAACTAGTTTTACTGATTGAATTTAATGCAGATATATTTTGTTTTAACACTGTGAATTAAATCCGTTCAGGAGGATGTCCTCCTACAAAACCTTCCATGGAATTTTTAATAGCCACAAGTGGTCACAGCTTTGTTTATATATCTTGTCTGAAAGCTGGAAAATGTTCCTATAATTAAGTTTAAAAAAGGGAGCGTGTAGGGGGAAAGGAAGAGAGTAGCCTGAGAATATCCGTTTGAGACCAACGTCCTGAGACAATCAGATTTGTTCTCAGAGATGGATGTGTATTATTTTTAAAGGCCAGAAGAAACAGTTGTACAGATTCTGTGGATGGGAAGATAGGTTTGTTTAGTTTTAAGCCTTGCGTTGTGTAAATACCTTCACGCTTGTAAGATGTTTCAATTGCAGCAAAATTAAATTCCCTCGAATCGTTCTTTGCTTGGAATGGACGTGCTTAATACTACTGATTTGGGGCTGACATGGAAGAAGGAGAATATTTATGAAACCAAAAAATTCGTTGAGTCATAAGAGTCAGGTAGTCGTGTTGCTTCATAAGTGAGGTTAGAGAATCGGTGTTTTATCTCCTGTGAGATATTGTAGGAGCTCTTCTGTTTATGGGCTATGGATTATTTCGCTGTTCTCTTGAGAAACTGAGCTCTGAAATCAGGTGAAGTGGTAGGACAAGATTGCATTACATCTTGGCCAGTGAATGCTGGGTGAAAGGCTAAGAAGTGAAGATTTTTAAATGCAGGAGTTTTGTTGGTTCATATAACATCATTGGAGAGCTGGAGAGGATTTCATTTTTGCTACTGGAAAGGATGAAGGTATCAGGGATGTGTATTTGGAAAGTACTAGATTTTTCTCTCTTATTTTGGGATTCACTCCTATTTTGCACTGACCTGTGGGATGTTCTTTGCATGTTGATCTGTTGCAGTTCTTTCTCAATGTGCAAAAGACTTGCTTATTTTTAATCTTTTGTGTCTGCTCAAAAATGCAGCACTTGGATTGATGGTTTTTAGGTAATGCTATTAAGTTTGCTTCATGCTTAACAAATGAAGGAAAAAAATATAAAACAAAGGTAAAACAAATGGTGATGTAAATAAATGATCACGAAACAGGAATATAAAGAATTGCATTTTACGGTTGAATTTTTTTAGTGTTGCTATACCTTCAATGTCAGCATCTGAAAAGTGAATTGATTCCCATGCTTTTTAGTGGGACTTGTTGGGAGAAATGGATGCTTAAGGTGTCTTCATGAACGTCAGAGTTCTGGGTTAATGCTCATGTTTGGATACTGCACTCGTGTTGTTGATAGTGGAAAATTATTGAAGTGGCATCATCACAGCTACAGGACAAAACAGATTACTATGCCAAGTTACAGTTTGTTTTTTTGGTTTTGGGGTGTGATTTTTTGGTAACACATTTAGTGTATACAAACCTGTATTAAAAGTGCCTATTCCAACAAGTATTTGTTTACAGGAAATTCATTTAAATGTATTTAGATCGGTCACAGTAATTGAACAGAGATGGCCCAAGTTGGAATACCTATTTAGTCTTTTTATTATTATTATTATTTTATTATTATTTGTAGTACTAGTAAGATATATACTGTTGTCTTTCGTTCTGTTTTACTACTTGGCCAAGAATATAATTTGGACTTTCAACAGTGTTGTTCCTATTTAATAAAATTATCAGTAGGCAAATTTTCTTTCTATTTAGTAATAGCTGAAACTCTGAAGTTTTAGAAAAAGGAAGGGCTCTCCCTGTAAGCTAAAGGGTTTTCTCATGAATGACTCACATTAGTAATAGAACACTGTCTTTATTTAGAGATTAGAAGATAGCATAAAAGCATGATGCAACTACAGTTTGTTCACTATACCGAAATGCTTTTCCATCCAGGTCTTTGTTCTTTTTCAGTATTTAAATGTTCATGCTAACTCCTCCCATCCTGTCTACTTTGTGTTTAGAATTGGTGAAAGACAAAAAAAAAACCTTGGAAATGAGTCAGAGAAGAGAGCTAGGAAATTTGTCTTACAGAACAAATAGGTGATAGGCACTCAAGGAGCACTTGTGTGTGGAGGGTTATATGGACACAAGCCTAAAAAAAAAAAAAAAAAAAAAAAAGCTCAAGTGTTCCAGCTAGGAAATCAAGGAGGTGGCTTAATGGAAGCGGTCTTGTCAGAGCAGGCATCGCTTGTGGCGTGTGTCTGCAGTATTTGCTTAGGGCTGTAAAGATGCTTTCAGGCGCTGTGGTTGCTCTTCAGCCATCGTTGGTCTCACGTTTGCGTGCCGTGAGTCTAATGCCAGCCTTGGTATCACGCTTTTTGACTGGTTTTCGAATAATAAATATCGAATAAATAAAATGAATATTTCTCTTTTCAGATTGGAAACACTGAAAGTGCTAGTTCTGTTTACTAAGAATGCCTGGGCACCACAACTCCACAGGTTTCCTTTCCAAAGAAAATTATTTTCATTCTCTCACTACAGTGTCTGCGCTGCAGGTTGCCTAAGGCACCTCACACACAAGATGGACTGATTGCCATTCAACTCCAACACCAAGGAAACATTTTATCTGTTTAGAAGTAGGATGCCACTTTTTTATTATGTTTTCTAGGTGTTTTTGAATCACTAGAGATCAATGAAAGGCAAAAAAATAATTGTGAAAAACAGAGTAGATCCTTACTTGTAAGGAGAAGGTTTAAGGAATGGGGAGTGCCCTTTTGCATTAGTGATTTGTCTTTATTTTTTGAGCTGCAGTTGAATATCTTCTACTGCTTCTTTCCTTTTAGATCAGGTAGGAACAGCCAGCAATGTTAAAGTTTCAAAAGCCTTCATTAAAATACAGAAGTGAGGTTGTTAAATTTTGTTTTAAGAAGGAGAATTGAAACAACAGGGACAACAACCATGGCTGAGGTCACAGCCTCTGGAGCAGACACCTGTAGCCTCTGAAACAGCAGGCTGCAACACCATGTGGTCTGCTCGGAAACGTTTTTGGTGAGTTCATTTCCCATTGATGTGTTTCCTTGTCAGCACACACAGAAGTGCTGGAAAAGGGAGCAGTGATGATATACAACCAAAAGAAGGACGAGAATAAGGCAAACGCTTTCAGTATCATCTTCCCCAGCTGCCAATTTATGGCGATGATAGGACTGTGCACTTAGGGAAACATCCCTACAATTAAATCATCCCTTCCCTGCTGCTACTGTGAGTGGGTGTAAAATACTGACTGCACCAGCAGTGGCTGGAACCTGAGTCGTGTGACCCTCACTCAGCTCTAGCCTGGTTCTTTCATCCTTATCGAAGGGTGTTGGGGTCCTTTGGCTCTGATGTTAACACCATTACCTAAAGATGTTGCAGTAATGTGGAGTTCTCGCTAAGTGCTCTCTTCTAAATGCTCTCTAAGTGCACTTAGAATCTTTTTCTCTAGCAGATTTTTCTTGTCTTGCATCTGGCAGATAGATACTTGATGTTATTTCCTAATGCAAAAGCCAGTCTGACTCCATTCGGTTTATTTCCTTTTTGTCTAACAGTATCATTAATTGTGTTGTGAGGGCTGTCTGTTGCTGCTGTGATCAGGAGAAATGAGAAAACCCAGAAGACAGTCTCTGAGTGCTGTAGGGAGAGGACTGAGGTGTTTGATTTCTTTTCTTCACTGGGTAGCCTGAGCACGGAAAACTGTCACAGTTCACGTTGATTCCAACCAGAAATTTGTCCCAGATACTCCACACCTCCAAGCTTTCACTGCATGGTGACTTAAGGAAAAAGAAACTGCAGCAGCACTCACTGGCATAGGCTTCGGGAGGAGTTTGTGGTAGCAGCTAATACAACGATTTTGTAGCTTGGCTTGAAGCCAAATCAAGCACCATCTATGGATTCTAAATATTTAACACCTTAAGATTATTTTCTGTTTGTGTTCTAATTAGTGTTGCTAGTTACCAGTGAAGGTGAGGTTTGCCAAAATGTCTGCTGTGGCAAGAAGTTTAAAAATGAAGGACTTGCTAATACTGATACTGCAAAATCTAATCTAACTTCATCTACTAATCTAACACTGCAAAAAATGCTTTAATGATACTTGAGCATACTTCCCAGCTAAGAGAGTGATTGATTATATGTGTTTTGCCTTTTAAATAATCAACATTGGGTAACAGACTTCATGTTTTGTTGTTTTCAGTCCTCAGTTAACTAATTGGAATAACTGTGGTGTGTGTATGTACATAGTGTGCGTACAGTCATAGGATCCCTTGAGTTTTGATGGTTGAAAGTCTTCGAGTATACGTGTGAGACAAAGGTGTGACGCCTTGTCTAGGCATCACATGTATTTATAAGGTTTGATGTGAAAAGAATCTACCAGTATTTGTGTGAAAGGAATTTTTAGAAATGGGTGGGTTTCTCATCTGATGAGGGGAAAAAGCAGGTAAACATACTGAAGTCCAGTATTCTTTCAACAGAAGACTGTCATTTCCTAAACTGGAAGTAATTCAATCACGTCTGTATCTGGAATAGCTAAATGAGATCATTGGCCATAATTACTTCATGTCTAACAAGCTCTGTTGCCATTTGGATTTTATATTATGATTGGAAACCTAAAAGGAAAGGAGCTTAACCACTGGATGTCAAAAATAATAATGAAATACATTGATTAAGATTTGGACAGAGGCTATGTTTCAAGTGTCTGAAAAAACTCTTGTCAAGCTGTATCTTTGCTTGTGATCCTGTTGTGTCCCTTAAACTTGTATATGACATAAAGAAAGAGCTTTGGCCTTCTCAAATGACTGCACTGTTGGATGTTGCTGTTGGTACAGAACCATATAAATGTCTTAATAATTATTTTTGTTGTTCCATTGGAGCTAGAAGGAAAAGCTGTCCTATAATTAAGGAGCTATTTCCAAGAAAGTGGGTAGCGTTAAAACTGTTATTATAGGATCATTGCAAAGGAGGTGAATATTTGTGGTTGATGTGCTAGTGCTGTACAAATAAGTGAGCGTAATCCATGTCCAAAGAAGTTTCTTGCTGGGGAAAATCTAATTGCTCATGAAAAGCAGAGCTTTTGTGCAAATAACTTTTTGTTTGTTAGTTGTCAGAGACTACAGGGTAAGGGGCTCTTGGTAGGGTGAGTGGCAGTGGCAACCATAGCCATGTGCAGAAAAATTTTGCATCTTCAGTAGCAAGAACTTGTTATCAGCAGGGTAACATATTTGTTTTAGTGTGGCCAAGGAGATACCTCAAATTGACTTAAATACTTCAGACTCGCTTAAGTGGTGTTCCACGAAAACAGAACTTTGTGATAGGCTGTGTTCAGTAACTGATTGTAACTGTAGATTTATTTGTAAAGAATAAAAATGTTTATCTAACTAATGGAAAGTAATTGCTGTTAGGGATGTTAGAAGTATTCTGCTTACCTGCATCTGATACGTACAGGTAAAAAGCAGCCAAATAAAGGGTTACTCCTACAGTTCTGATGTTGTCTGAAATCAGTACCAGGATACACATCTTGGTTTTGTGTAACTTTGGCTTTTCGTTGGCTTTTTCCCCCTGAAAAATGTTAGATGAATGTATTTTGAATTCTAATCTATTTACATGAAGAATTTTGGTCCATTACTAAAATAACTGGAATGACATCAGACTTGAATTTGGCAATTAAGCTGTAGAGCCAAATCTTACCACCCATGATATGATAACAAGTGCCCTTAAATTGTTTAGCTTTCTGCTGGAAGACCAATTCTGTCCCTAGTCATTCATTTGATTACCTTATTTATGATTTTATAAAGTAGAATTTCAATTTTTTTTTTTTTTTCGGAAAAGAATTCCAGCTAAAAAAAAGTTTCATGTAAACTTGTTTTTCTTCATCAGGTTTATTCAGTTTTCTGCTATGAGGTTATGTTTGCAAATGCTTGAAAGACTGTACATCTTGCTCTGTTTCAGTGCCCGATGACCTCTCCATAGAAGAAAGAGAAGAACTTTTAAATATTCGTCGCAGGAAAAAAGAACTGATTGATGATATTGAGGTAATTGATTTATCTGTAAAATTCCTTAGGAGACTACCTCAGTAAATTAAATACAGTAAACTGCAACGTTTTGCTCTATGTATGAATTATAGGTAATGTTTTTAAAAGTGTGTAAATGGCCTAAGTTAAATCTTACTAATTATCAGTAGGGTTTGCAATTCATTTATGTGCTTTTAAAAATGCTAATTTCAGTATTTATGTAATGCATTATATGTATGTGTACACATTTGATTTGTGTAATCAAGAACTCGGGAAGCAGTAGATTTGTATACAGGATAGGAGCAAGAGAGAAATTTGGGTAAATAAATCTTGAAGTCGGTGATGACAGTTTGGTCTTGACGTTCTGACATGAGCATACCCCTGGATGCCACACTTCAGATCCATGTGTATAACAGTGATTCAGTTGTGGTAAAATCTTTAAACTAGATATCTAAGGAAACCATGAGATTCATCACTTTTCTTCAGAAGACTAGTAAATTTTTACGAAAATAAAACCTAACTGATCATACTAGCACATGATAATTTAAAAATGAGTTTTAATGTGGGTTAATTTAATTTACTTCCTTCTTTTGGCAGAGATTAAAATTTGAAATAGCCGAGGTTATGACAGAAATTGATAATCTGACTAGTGTGGAAGAAAGGTAAGTAATGCCAACATACAGCTGTAATTCGGTAAGACCTTGGAACAAGCTCTTCCAGGAACAGAAAATAAAAATGGCTTTATTATGCTAAACAAACATTTGATCACCTTTAGTCAGTCTGTTATAAAGTCTCTGAAGTTTGACTCTATCCCATTCAAGTATGTCATTTGTTTGGATCGAGAATATGTTGGATAGAATGTAGTATTTTAGACTGTCCAATTAATAATGATATAGTTCACTGAAGCTGCAATCACTTGAAATAACTGTAAATAGTAACATAATTTTTCCCCTTATAAAAAGTGAATGTCTCGGTTTTTTGTAATAGAAAATATGAAGTCATCAAAATGCAAATTAAAAGAAACTCATCCAGAAATTGTTCTGTTGTATAAGAATAACTGGTAACTGCTTTTTATTTTTTCCTTTTCTCCATGTGTAGCAAAACTACACAAAGAAATAAGCAAATAGCCATGGGAAGGAAGAAATTCAACATGGACCCTAAGAAGGTAGAGAATTATTATTATTATTGCTTTTCAGGAATCAAGTTCCTGCTTGTAATATGATCTGTGGCAAATACAGTCTGTTTTCTTAAGAAAACATTTGGGATAATATAAATTGTCAGGGCTTCTTTGTATATCCTTTAGCACACTGAGCAGAGGGTTAATGTAGAAGCAGTCATTTAGGCATTTGCCAGTCATGTGTGCTTTTTTCACTTAAGCAAACATTTTTTTTTTGATAATGGAAGATATTAATCAACAATTAAATATGCCACGTATTGATTGAGCAGGCGTGCAGAGAGATTATTTGTACCTGATAGAGGGTGCTCTATGTTGACTTGTCAAACAGTTCTAAAAATACATTGATATTTGGTTACTAGTGAGGCAATAGATTTTTATTTTTTTTGCACCCTTCTTCCAAAATGCTTTTAATGTGGTTAGTAATTATTTCTCATATAGACTCTTATATTTGCATATCTAAATTGTTTTGTGAAAAAGTCATATGTGAACATTCATATATTTGTATACATACATACACATATACATACCTATACAGTCTGTACAAACACCTGCAGGTAGAAACTTTGTTATCAGTTTCATTTAGCTGAGATGTAAAGTAGTTCATTTTTCTGCTGTACCTGTACTTTTCTTAAAGAGTTGTTAATTATCTTGAAAATTAAATGACCTGCACATTCTCTTATAAACTCCCCCTGATATATTTAAAAGAACTGTTTCAACATACTTGACTTTTGTTTCCTGTATTTTTCCCTTCACGTTTCATTTTGCATCTTTCTTGCTTTGTTTTTCTGCCTTCTGCTGTCTTCATTGGAATTCCATTTTGAATTTGTGAAGGATCATCTTTAACATCTTTCTTGAGATTGTTTAAACATTGTTTTGCTTTCAAATTGTGTTGAAGTCAGTTACATTTTGATGGCTTTTCCCTAATGTTCAAGTACAGTAATGGCTGCTGTTCTTCTGGCTATTTTCAGTTTACCAGAAACACTCAAGTGTTTTGTGATATAGAACATTTTTGAAGCTTTTATTTCTCTTTTCCATTTTGGTGGCTGTGTAACTTCAGTTCTGTTGAGGGCAGAATATCCCCAAATATCCTGAGAGTTTGCTGTTTTCCTCCAGCTCTTTTGCCTCCTAGAAGTTTGTGGCAAAATCACAAGATGATGTCAGATGTTTTGTTCCAGTGTTAACTATATTTTGTTACTGTTCTTGTTGAGTGAAATTATTTCTATAAATAGATGCTGTGGCCACATTACTACTGTAACATAATATAAATGTGGTAAGCAGACTTACTGTAGTAATTCCTTAATAATGTTTATGAATCAGTGGTGGCCTGCAGTAGCTGGCTGCTCTAAAGCTGGATTGACTCTCTGTTAGGAGCTGCTGCTTGAAATTCCAGGCAGCTGAAATGTATGTCATTCTAATGTCGTAGGAGAGAATGAACTTGGAGTCATTGTGAAAACAATGTTTTTCCTTTATAGTGGGAGGGAAGATGGTCTCCATATTTAGGAATGTGAAAAAAGTAGGGTAATAATACATGCACGGAATCCCCAAATTTCTTTATAAATTGATTTATTTGTAAATTGATTTCTTTAAAATCAAATAACAGAGAGATAATGTTTTCATGTTAGTGGGAACACGTTGAGCTAATTTCTTGTTCCCAGCACTGGATGTCAGTACTGTCTGTGATGGGCCCAGAAAATGAATTCTATATAACAAAGACAGGGTTTAAATAACTGCAAAATTTGTATTGAAGTTGCTGTAAAAGCCGAAATGCAAGAAAGATTTCATTGCACAGACCTTAAAAATAAATAAATAAATAAAATCAATGTAATATTTGTAGTGAATATTGAGTATTTCTGTAACTGTGCCTTTTGTATGGGGAGGTCGAACTAGTACAGCTGCCTCCCATCTTGTATCAGTGTACAGAAAGAAAATTTACATCAAGACAAAAGATAGCGTAGGAGTTGATGGGGGGTTTGGCTGGCCTATTTTACAATTTATTCCAGACGCTAGAGTTGTCCCAGACATTCCTTTCCTGTCTATCTGACTTATGGTTCTTAAAGACCTGAAGAAAAAAAAAATAAACTGATTTTTGTAGCATGCTAAAATACCTGCTTCTGTGCACAGAAATTTGTTTGCCATGATTCTAGTCATTTCCATTTTTCAGTAACCTGTATGACTTTTCAAAAATTATTCTGGACAGTCTGTTTACATTAAACATGAATAATATGGTTTGGGTGTTGAACAAGGGAATCTGCAAGTGCTATTTGTGATGTTTTTTAGAAGGAAGGTTCTCTGTTGGTTGACAGATCTGAGAAAGCTTTATGAATAACTTGGTATGGGAAAAAATGTTACATTTCATAGTCAAATGAATTTTTTTGTACAAATAATAAGTTATCAAATAAGCTTTGAAGTGATCAGTTTTGAGGAACGCTCAGGTATTTCTACTTCAAGATAAAACTGATATTTTCTTTGCAATGGAGTCATGTCTGTTCTGAAATGAGTTATGAAAATATTAAGTTGTCAGTTATCAGTCAGACTACCAGCATGTCACTGAACTAAGTTTCAGATGATGAAATTGTTATGAGAATTGCATTCCAGAGTTTGTTTTTTTATAATTAAATGATTACTTGCCTGACAAAAAAGTCAATCTTCTGACCTCATTTAACAAAGAAAATGCAGTCTTGAAGCTTAAAAACAAACAAAAAACAAACAACAAAAAACAAAACAAACAAGAAGAACAAAACCAAAGAACAACCAAACAACTGAACTGAAGGATAATTACTTTTTGGAATATTTTTGCAGGGCCTGCTATGCTAGATCAAACAATAATCAAGGTTTTCCCAGTTGTAATGAAATAAAAACTAAGTAAACCCCTCCCATGGCAGGGGGTTGGAACTAGATGATCTTTAAGGTCTCTTCCAATCCAAACCATTCTGTGATTCTAAATATATTCCATTTGCAGGAATTGGAAAACTTCTGGAAATTGGAAAAATTCTGAAATTAACCAATATTCTAGTAGGAAATATTTGGAATAATTTATTAAGCTCTTCTGTATACGCTTGGAATCCAAGACATTAAGGATCCTTATAGCTGCTATTTCTACTTTTTAACAGCACACGGCTCCCAGTTTTGTGAAATCAGCGGGAATATTAACATCTTTGGGTGTATGGTGGAAGGGGGAAGAGATGTCTCTTCATGACCTGCTGGGTGGTGGAATGACATCCTTTCCAGCCTTTATGTAATCTTTATATAACTCATAGCCTCCTTTCTTTACCGCTTTGCAGAAAGCTCTCTGGGCATCCCCAGAGTGGGCAAGTTGTAGGGCCAGTAATTTATGGAAGCACAGGAGTCCAGGGGCTTGACTGAGTGCCCCCTGAGGGACGGGGTGAGTCCTCCTGGCTTTGACAGAAGCTCCGTGGTAGAAGCTTGACTGGTTTTGTGGATAGTCCTTTGTGAACAGTTGAATTCAAGCACAGCTAGCAGTCAGCGATAATCCCGGTGTCAGCATAAATTCTTTAAACTGGTGTCAGTATCTTCAGCCACGTCTTCTACTGCAAGTAGTGGCTTGATGTACTGGGTTGCAGTTTCCAGATGCTTTAGTTTGTGTCATGGTGATAATTAAGTTATTCCTGCATATTTCTTCGTTACATGATTTTACAGATTATGCCTCTGCAGACATGTATGCAATATAGTGAACAGGCCAACTTGCACATTAACTCCACAGAGCAACATGAAATTATTATTAAATTAAAAGAATATTTGATATTTCTGTAGTTGAGGAATTCTAACTGCCACCTAGTACTTCTAGCCTTCGAAATGTGTTCTTGTTTTTATCTGTAAACCAGACTAAGTATTGCTTATCTGAGTGGAAAGCATTCATTTGTTTACTATTTCATCTAAAAAAATCTATAGGCTCATTTAATTTTTATATGCTATGTGTATGTCTGTGTCACTATATTAATGCCAAATGTTATGAGCAGTATTTACATAAATGTTTGTGGAAGAGAACATAACATTCCTTTTCCTCTGCAATTACTTTTCCTAGGGAATACAGTTTCTGATAGAAAATGACCTCCTGCAGAACACTGCAGAAGACATTGCACAGTTCCTTTACAAAGGAGAAGGATTAAATAAAACCGTAATTGGCGATTACCTCGGTGAAAGGTAAAATAAAAATATTGGAACTTTGTTCTTGTTTACAGAGCATACTTACTCCTTTTGGTAGTTACCTTTCCCTTCACAGGCTGCACAAAATAGCTACTACTCTGAGATCTGTAGGAGCTACAATGGGAAGTAATACTAACCTATTATGATTTTTTTTTTCTCGGATTGGTTGTTTTTCTTTTTAAATGGATACATTGTAGAAAAACTGTTTAATTCATTGCGATTTACCATTTTGAGAAAATACCCTTAAATTTGGCTATAGCGCAGAATTTAATACCATAAGCTTTTGGAATGTCAGAGAGTTGTATTGCAACAGTTCTCGTAATTCTTGATACCGTGCCCAGACAAGGAGTGACTTACAATTGCTAATAATTGGATAGTAAAGAAATGACTTACTAAAATTGGTAGTTCCTGGGACAGTAGTTCTAAGAAGGTTTTAGTGTTGTGGTCTTCTCTGCACACAGACTTCCCGTTAGTAAGTAGGCACCTCAAAGAGCAGCTGCACCATAGCTTTATCAATTCTAGTGCAATAAACATGCAACTTGTATATTTTTGCATATTATTGCATAACCTCATAAAAATGCAAACTACTTCCATTGGTGTGCAACCTAGGAATTGATTTTGGAAAAGGCAACAGCAAGATACAGAAGTGGAGAGTGGGTTGGAGTACATGTATCTACGTGCTTGCACATGTTCTGGTTCAGATGCCAGTTATGGAGGTTTAAAAGCTGACTCATTTAGGATCTACTCCTGTAGTGATATGTTCTGGCAGATCCCTTTTGAGACATCTCTAATCTGTTTACAGCATCAGCAGCTTAGTTTGTGCTCAGCAATTTCCTCCTGACCTTAACAGGTTTAATGAAAGTTTTCACTGTGATATATGTATTTGGAAAATGTTTGCTATGAAGTTTCTGTACCGTATATGTAGACATTTCAAAAATTTTTATATGAAAGCATTAGGATGTTCCTCTTGACTATTTGGGCAGTGACCATACAATGACTTGTATGTTGATATCCATAATTACAGAATAGTAACAAAGCTTGTATAAAACAGTCTGTATTCATTTTTGAGAGCTGCTTTCTACCTTCTGAAATACTTCCAGTTTTTCTAGCCCTAATCCTGGAACCTGTGTACTCATGCAGAAAGGTCTTTCCAACATGTCCAGTCCCACGGGCGTAGTCTAGAACAGTCATGTGCCCAAGCTGGGCAGCACTGCGGTCTGATCTGAAAATACTGGGCAACCTTTATTAATATTGAGTATATATGCTGATAAACATGCAATTCAATTGCATCTTCTGGATTTTCTCATTATTTAAATAAGAGAATTTGTAGTGATCGGTCCTGAATAGCAAATTTGATCACGAATTTTTTTATAAACCTGTTAAGTGGGTGATAAGATCTGAGAATTGGAAAAAATTAACATACCGTTCCTATTTTGCCACAAAGCAGAAGTGTATCCATTTTAAGGAGCATTTAAATTCAAAAAAAGAATTTAAAATTACCTTTTTTTTTTTTAAAAAGAAGATTTTATTGAATGTATTCAGTCATTCTACTCTAATTGGTTTTTGCTTGTTTATCATTTCTATGAAGGGTGTACTAATATAGTAGTGGGAAAGCAAATGATATTTCTGTCTTTTTTTTTTTTTAATACGAATCAGGAAGGTGAAGAGATGACAGTTTGATTTTTTTCAGGAATGTGTATGAAAATTTAAAGGTAGGCAGGTCTGGAATGGGAATTGGTTCATCGTACTTCTTTAAATTGCAAAGTTAATTTCCTAGAATCCTAATAATACGCATTCATTTTCCTCTGAAAACAGTTTATTAGCCCTTTAAGTCCTGGGGTAACATCACTACCCTATGATAAGGTAGAATGTGACAGCTGAGGGGGTCTTAAGCTGCTAGTTTTGCTTTTGTGACTACCTTAGAAATGGTGACTTACGCTATGCAAATGGCAGCGCAAATTATAGATGAGTTTTTGTTCAGTTATGCGCTATCTTTTATCAAGGCACCTGGGAGTCTGAGGATGTTCTCTTTTACTTAGCCACTCCCTCCCTGGGGCCCATCATGAAATTGCTTCTGCATTCTAGCTAAATATAGCTGAGGATGAGGCTAGGATAGTCAACAGGATGAAAAATTTGTAGAATATCATGGCATAAAGAGATATGTTTTAAATTGTTGACTTATGGAGTATTACAGCACTCTGCAAACTGGAAAAAGTGAATGGCAAAATGGAACAAGATAATACCTAAAAATGTACAATAAATAAGAGATTAATTGCATGCTATAAAAGATTTAAGATTTCTCTATGTGTAGATAATTCCTCATTTATTGATAAGTGGCTTTCTAGACCTTTTATTGTGTTTGGCTTGTGTCATTGGAGCTGTACCCAGCACAGGTATGACTATTAATCCAGTCTACATTAAAACCTAAAAGAGTGAAAATTAGAGTATAAGGCTAATATTTGTTCTGAATTACTGCAGCTTTATGTACGTGTAGGCAAGATAGATCTTTGGCTTAAAATAACAAAGTAAACCTATTGAGTGCTCTCTTTTATTGTACGCTTATGCCAGTTTACTTCACTGCCCTGCAAAACAACATGAAGCTAAATGGTGTATTACTGAATTTGACAAGAATTGCTTCTTTTTGCTTGATGGAGCTGATTTGCATTTCTGTAAACAATATGGAAACATCCTAACAAAAGGCTTATTTTAAAGTATTTGCTTGTCAGTGTTACAGGTTGGCTACACGCATCTAGTCAGTAATGCAACAGATAATTCTTGGTGGATGCACACCTTTCTATTTTTGGGTGGAGGCTGATATGCAACATTCTGCCTCGGTGATGTATTTAGAGCACACCCTAAGGATTACAAACCTTTATGCTTCTGGCATATGAACTTCGTGACGGTGTAGACTAAATTCTGTCTGTATCCAAATCATTTTGTGTTCATCAGCATTTAAATATTACTTTCTCATTCAAATACTCTTGTATCAAACAAAGCGTACTTTGGCTTATGATGCCAGATTATGCATAACGATGTAAAAGATAGTTGACTACAAGCCCAGTCAAAAGCTATTCTGATTTTATTAAACTTCTTTTGTAACAATTTTTGAGAATGGAATAAGAATGTTGTAGATATTAAGTAGATTTTTTAAAAAGGTGTTCTTTTCTTAGGTATAATTGGTTGAAGTACATCTATTGCTTATTTTTGTATCTGAATTAATATATTGATTTAATAATTTCTGTTCTTAGAGGAAAAAAAAGGATAGTTTATTTTTCCTGTTGTATGGCTAAAGAAATTAATCCTACATTAACTGTTTTAAGAGTTTCTGACACAATTTCTGCAAAAGATTTTTGTACTGAATAGTTTTATCAAATATCTTCTCATATCAAGGTAGGTGCAGTAATAATAAGTACGAAGCAAAGGAAGCCAGGCCATTTTTCAGGTCATTTAAATAAGCAGTACTAAGATTTGTTCAAGTATACTGGCTCTTGCTAATTTAGCTTATTAATGCTAGCAAAAATGGGCAAAACACTAGCAATAAAAATACCCCTCAACTAAATATGTAAACAATTTCTGGTGGTTTGATTTGATCAGTATGATCATCTATTTGTTTGCTTATTCTCAGGCAAAAACAATAGAGATAACTAAGAAGGCTTTGATGTTCAGAATTGTAATTTTCTATTTTTGTCTTTTCATAGAGATGAATTTAATATTAAAGTTCTTCAGGCTTTTGTTGAACTCCATGAGTTCGCTGATCTCAATCTTGTACAAGCCTTAAGGTGAGTAAATTCATTCTGTTTTTTTTCTTCCCTGAGCTTCCTTTATCAAATTGCACGTTCACATGAGTCACTGTGTTGATGTACTCGTCAGAAAGCTGGTCTGAAGTTCAGCGTGGTTATATACTCCACAAGTTAGCGTACACAGCTCTGTTTTAGCACTTCCAATTGTTTGTGTGTATGCTGCCTTTGAAGGTGAAAACTTTAATTATTTTGGACAAATACAAACAAGTGAACTGTAGCCGTGGCTCTTTGGTGTGCCTGCCAAATGTGGACATTTGAAGACACATTTGATATCTTAGCACAGAGATAGGTTAAAAACAAACAAAACCCTGAAACAAATAAATCATTTTCTTTGCTGCCCTCTTCTTTCTCCTTTTCTTCCACTTTACCTTGTTCCTTTGGGTGGGTGGGGGAGTCCTGCTGGCCATAATTAGTGATTATGTACAATTGCAAAGAGATAAACTTTGGAACAAGTAATTTCCTCCTACTTACTTCATAGCTTCCCAACTGCCATGTGAAAAAAAAGTGTAATATCTTAATATACTTTTTTCCCTTGCTAAGTTAACAGTTTACTTGATTTCTCTGGGATGGCAGCGTACAGTGACCTTGTGAAGTCCCTTCTTGTCTTGGTGGAAATCCACAGTTAATCTAGCAAATTAAGTTGATATAGACAGTTCTGCCAGTTTCATTGCCACAAGTGACTCCCTCCTGACACCAGATAAATTGAAGTGTTCGTGTGATCTTTGTCTCTGGTGCTGTGGAATCAGAACAGCTTTGCTATGGTTGAGTGATGTGGTGATGATAACCTGAGCTGCCTGAGGCTTGAGCTAAGGCTCTATCTGCTGAAGCTTGTCTGGGAGGCTTCATATTCCTATCTCTTTTACCCAATTTAACATTAGGCTTGCCTTTATTCTTCCTTAGCAGCTGCTACTATTAAATGTTTGTATTTTGGTAGCTTACAAAATTCGTGATCTGGGTTGGAACCTTGTACGAGGTGAGTAAAAGACAGTAAATAGAACTGAACAAGCTAAAGATGGCCTGTGACACTTTGATATGATGTCCTAAAATGAAAACTTATGAGGATGGGAGTAAATGAGTATTATATTGGCCCCCAGTGTACAGGGAATATACAGAACTTGTTTTGCATGGCAGAGCATGTAACTTTGCTGGTTTAAGTCCTGTTTTAATTTAGATAATTCTTTTGCTAAGAAAGAAAAGAACAAGTGATCCAATTCATTGAAGCATTTTAGTTCCACAGTGTGCCAAAAGTGAATTTGTGAAGACTTCTATCCTGTATGCATTCCAGTGTACCTATATGTAGAAATAGTAAGTTATGAAAGTAAAAATTCTATTTCAGTTCATGCTGCTAAACAGGAGAACAGATCTCCTGCATATATTACAAAATTACTGAGATGGTATCATGAGTCTTTCTTTCTAAGATCTGGGTCTGATTCTTGTAGGGTGAACTTACAGGCAACACCTCTCTCAAAGCACTGGGATTTTTCTTCTTGTTTTTATTTTTTAATATTTGAGGAATTCAGGTAAAGATGTTAAGAGTTGTTGTGTTCCTTGCTTCTCTTCCCTTCCAGAAATATTTTATCTACTGTGTCTTTTTACATTGTAAGTAAAGTCTAGCTGAGTGTTTATTGCTTTTAGTAGCCAGGAAACGTAGGAAGGATTGAACTGTTTTGTTTCACCCTAGTATTCTCATGGCAAAATGGGATGCATACAGAAAATTGTTTACTAGTCTGGAAAATAAAGAGAGTCTCAGAATATGAACTGCCATATTACCTTGCCTGATAGCATGCAGTGTTGCTGGCTGAATTACTGGGCTAGCCATCTGTGCATGTTGCTTTATAAGAGCTCCTGACTTGTGTGTTGAGAGATTGAGAACACATTTCTAGGACATTTTATATAGACATTGCTGATTTTTGTTTCTGATTATTAGCAATAGATGCTTAATATATAACTATTGGAATGAGTCTAACAACGATTCTTCCTTTCTGTAGGCAGTTTCTGTGGAGCTTCAGACTCCCAGGAGAGGCTCAAAAAATTGATCGTATGATGGAAGCTTTTGCTTCACGCTATTGCCTTTGTAACCCGGGAGTCTTTCAGTCTACAGGTTAGTTAATTATATATATTTCTTGCTTGATATTTGTTCTTCTATATCTGGTGCAAGGAAACAGTGGCCAATTTAGAAGTTCAGGATAAAATAGTATGTGACAAATTTCTGAGAACTGAGAAAATGCCACTGTCTAATCCTATACTTTATGTCTAAGAGGTGCAAGCTGATGGTCAGAATTAATTTCCATTTATAAAACTTTACCATTAATATATAAGCTAATTAAAATCTTAGTTCTCCGATTCCCAGCCAAAAATCTCTGGTGACATTTCTAAAGTATGTTTTATGCTCTAGTGTTAGATATCTCACTATATCCCATAAAATAAAAAAATTCCCATATTTTGTAAGCAGCAGTTTCAGTGATGACCCAAGAAGATCTCGATGCTTTGACATTCTTTCAGAATAATAATGTGTTACCTGTGCCTCAAGAAACATAAAAGGAAAAGCAAACCAAAAGTAGCAAGTGATTGATGGTGGACAAAGTTGGAAAGACAGAAAAACTAACCAAACAGTAGACGGGAATCCTTTAAAGCAGACATGCATATAATTGGCAGAGCAACCTGCAGGAAAAAAGATTGAAGTTACAGGAGATTACACAGGCTCAGGGGCTCAGCCAGGAGAGACCTATAGGTTGAGTAATCTGATCTGTCGGTTATAAGGACTTTACACCTGAATGTCTCTTTATCAGTCCACCTAATATGTGGCGATAGTATATTACCTAGAAAGTCATCCATTTTTGCCTTATGAGGACTCTATCCTTTCTCTTTAGCAGCCTGCTCATCAGTGACTTACCTTAGTCTTCCATTGAATTACTTGCTTTAGAGTTACTTAAGCCATAAAAAGCTAAAAAGGCTCTGCAATACTGCACAGAATGCCCTAGCATTGTAGCATCATTGGTATCTTTTACTATATGCACGCATAGCTTGCTGCTGATGGCTTAATTTGAGGAAGAAATAGGCAAGGAAAAGGTTAACATAAAGCAGGTCAGCAACAGCTACAGAGGGAAATCCTTATTGACAACAAAATGCTGAAGATGCAAACGCATCTTTCCTTGATTTCCATCCTGCTTTTTCTTACACAGGATCTTGTACTTGAATTCTGGGAGAATTTACTAGAGTCATAACCATATCAAGAGGCATGATAAAATCTGTTTTGTTATCCTTTGGTATTGTCCAGTGGTATTAACCACCTCATGTATGCCAAGAAATTGAGTCAAATGTTATTTTCAGTCTTTTTAAGCCTGTTATAGGATCTACCAAGTCTATTACATGATCTGTGCAAAGTCTGTGTGCAGAAAACATAAATTACAGTTCCCTTAAATTTTGCCCAGAGCTTCAGACTTTCAAGTGAATTGTTAATTTAAGGTGATAGCAATGATTTCAAAGAGTTTAAAATTTTTTCATATTCTCTTCTTCTATTGTGTTTCTCATACAGGCTTTTAATTTGAGTTGTTACTTTTTTTTTTTTTTTTTTTCCTTAGGCTTACTTCAACAGTTCAAAGAAAGATTTGAGACTTTGGTTTTGTGTATAGTGCCTAGTATTTTATTACTGGCAGTTTCTTCATCAGTCAGGATGAGCTATATATTCACTTTACAGTTTTCTGTAAACATAGAAAGTGTACATAGAAAACTAAATCATTTTTCAAATCTGATTTCAGATACATGCTATGTGCTATCGTTTGCGATCATTATGTTAAATACCAGTCTGCACAACCACAATGTAAGAGATAAACCAACAGTAGAGAGATTTATTTCTATGAATCGCGGAATTAATGAAGGTGGAGACCTTCCAGAAGAATTGCTACGGGTAAGTTAAATTGGGGAAGAAAAGGGGTTGCTTTGTGTTTTTTAATAGGAAACTTAAAAGCATATGCGACAGTTCTCAGACCGATTTGTCAAGTGAAGTAAGAAGAACATTTCCTAGCATGCGTAACCATTTGAGAAGCTGAAAGAAGCATTCTCTGATATTCTTGGCCTCTCTGAGTTAGTGACTCTGTCCTCGACCTTATGTTGAGGAGAGGAGATTCCAGAGGAAATACTCTGTATAACTCTCAGTAGTTTGTTTATGGCAAAATTCTCGTGCAATTGGCTTCTTATGAAAAAATAAAATTTCTGGATAAGTCAGAGAAAGTAGAATAAATAGTAAAAATCATTGTTTTGTTATTGCTCTTTTTTTTCTTTCATAGAATCACAGAATGGTTTGGGTTTGAAGGGACCTTAAAGCCCATCCGGTTCCAACCCCTGCCATGGGCAGGAACACCTCCCGCTAGATGAGGTTGCCCAGGGCCCCATCCAGCCTGGCCTTGAACGCCTTCAGGGATGGGGCATCCACAGCTTCTCTGGGCAGCCTGTGCCAGCGCCTCACCACCCTCACAATGAAGAATTTCCTCCTAACATCTAATCTAAATCTCCTCTCTTTTAGTTTAATACCATTCCCCGTTAGTTTAAAACCATTCCCCCGATACATTTCCATGTATTTTGTGGAGCTTCCTCTTGTCCCCTGAGATACCAGTAGACATGCTTATTTCTCTAAGACAGTGTGATGGTCTAAAGTAGTTTCTGAAAATCCAGATTAATTTGGCCACACTTGTACTAAATGAGAACTGTTTGAGAAGCTGAAACATTTGAAATACTGAATTCTGAAAGAAAAATGTCTTTGTTGGGATGTACTTTTAAAATCTGGAGAGAGAGAGACTTGTTTATAGATGAAGTAATTTAAAAGCAGACTTACTCAAAGTGGTGAACAACGATTGAGAAGGGGTGGTCCAGAATTTTATGCACAATATTTCCTTTGTTTTTTATCCAAATAGTCTGAGAAGCAGTAGGATATCCTGGTTGCATTTTCTGTTAGACATTATTAATGAGGTCTTTTTCCTCTTTTTTTTATTCTTCTAGAATTTATATGAAAGTATTAAGAATGAGCCGTTTAAAATTCCAGAGGATGATGGAAATGATCTAACGCATACATTTTTTAATCCAGATAGAGAAGGTTGGCTGCTGAAATTAGGTTAGTTATAAGGGCAGTTTTGCTGCTATATGTTTGTTTGTTGTTAGCATGTCTGCTCCTTCTGTGTCTTACTGCTTTCTCGTTAATGTAATAGGATTAATCTTGTAATTTGTATTTAAAAATGCATACCAAAATAAGTAACTCCTTTACAGCTGAAGGTTGTTACTTCTTATTTTACAGATCCAAATTAGCAATCTTACTTCAAACTTTGGAGTTTTATTTCTGATATTTGAGAAGTGAAAACTCAGCAACAGAAAGGAAACTCCATATGATATTTGCCACGTCTTGACTGATAAATAACATCTAAATCTCCATAAAGTCATTTCAGAAAATTAATGTGAAATTTCAACTCAGATTTCTGTGTGCAAAAAGAAAAGGATTTCTCTTCAAATAGTTATTTTTGTATGTCTTTATTTTTCCATATTATTTGTGAGTTTCTCTTGGTTTGGTTTTGGCTATGATTTTTTAATGAGTGGTTTAAATGTGCCTTCTTGTTTTCCTTATGGCCTATGACCTATCACCTTTCTGTTCTGTGACTGGCTGTCTCTGCTTATTCTGCATTAGGAGGTACGTATCTGATTGCTTTCCAGTCCCCTCTTGTTCAGTTGCTCATTCTTTTATTTTCTTCCTCCTTCCTCCTGTTTTTTCGTTTTTTTCTTTTCTTTTTTTGTCTTTTTTTTAATCAAATTTATTGTAGCATTTTGCTTTTTCACTCAGTGTCACTAACAGTATCATCAGTGGTATTCTGTCCACAAAAAACTGGTATGTCAGTGTCTAGCTCACATGCAAGTGTCTTCTGCTAAAAGAGAAAAATAAAGATGACTTTTCAGCGTACTTTTCACATTCACTGAAGAATATAACAAGGGAAGAATAATTTCAACTGAGAGAAAAAACATTTATCCTTGTAACCAAGTTCCAGGGTGATTTTGTTACACATACAGAAAACCCAATATGTACATCAATGATACTAGATTATTGAAAACATTGATTACATTTAAACTATGGGTATATAAAAGTTGTTCTTTTTCCTATTTATTTTCCTTTGTAAATAATAAATGTAGCTTGCTTAACAAAATCTTAAATGAGCATGAAGTTTAAGGTCGCTGGAACCTTTGGTAATTTGCAGTCTCCAGGCACAGCTATCTCAACAAAAAAGGCTTTGAAGATGAAGTAGATAAGATGCATTTTCTGGAGAAGAGGTTGGGAATAAGCTCTTGTTACGAATGCTGTGCATATTCATCCATTCTCTTTCTGTTGCCAATACTCCTCATAGAATTATACGCATACAGAGAGTGCAAGCAAGAGTGCAAGTGTGTGCGTAGAAGTGTACCAACCATCCACTGTGGAAGAAATTGTCAGTAAAATATGTATGAGTGATCTTAAAAAAATAAAGAAGGGAACACAGAAGTTGAAGAAAAAAGGTGACTGAAAGCTGCCAGGTACTTCTGCACCAGTCACGTCCAGCTCTGGCAAGCGGGGCCAATGAAGCCAACTTTTCATTGTGTACAGTGTAAATGAGAGACAATGCACAGGAAATCCAACAGCAAAAGCATGCATGAGACTGCAGGGTGTTGCCTGTGACGCTCCCACGGCGACAGGGTTATTTGAATAAGGAAATGAAATGTGTCCGGAAGCCTCCAGTGAATCAGCCTGTGAATGCGTGAAGCTGCGCTTCCTTGAAAGACCACGTTTATTTTTCAGCAGGCGCAGACTGGTTACAGATAAATACATTTTGCTAGATTAGATGCATTGACCAAAAACAAACCTGGCAATATTTCTTTCTCTTCTTCTTCCTTCTCCTCTTCTTCTTCTTCTTCCTTCTCTGCCTTGAGTTTCCTATTTGCCAGGAGGCTTAAACTGTATGTTAGAGAGTGCCGTCTTGATCCACACAGTCTTCATTGCTACAGCCCTTTCTGTTGGGAAACTATTATTCTGAAATTGATGGAGTTCCCTTTATTTCTGGAAGATGTGATTATTTAAGGTTTTGGTATTGTTGAAAAGCTGAGGAGATTCTATTCCTGTGTGAGAGTTTAAGTGCTCAGTCGTGTTAATACTAGCTTAAAATTTGAAAGTTTATATATACGTAACATGACTAAGACAAGACCTCAAACCTCGAGTCTATCAAGACACTATTTTATATTTCTTATGTAGTATCTCTTCCCATTTGTCTGCCTGTGCCCTTCTATTTAGCGTTGCAGCTCACTGTTGATTATTCTCTGCGTAGGAGATGGATATCGTGGAACTTTCATATATTGTAAAATTCACCTGTCCTAGAGACTTCCCTAGCTCTGTGGCCAGGCATTGTGTTTTAGAAAGCTGTGCTTCACGAATGCTTGCTTTTGTCAAGATTGCTGCTCTAAATTGTTCAGAGGTGACTTCAGTGCAAGTCCAAGTGCCAAACCAGGCAGCCAGGCAGCACTTCTGGTTTTATCTTTCTAGACTCAGCTGGTTCTTTTCTGTAGATGCTTTTAATCTCGGTAAACCTACATTATCATTTGGTTTTACATCTTTTGAAGCATGGTTTAATGAAAACAAATGTTACAAGTGAAAAAACCTGAAAGCTGCTGTGCGCTTTTGAATCCTCACTTCGCAGCTTGAGACATCATTAGCTTTTAGATTTTTCTGCATTATGATCGTTAGTGGTGTTTACCATGAAATTTTGTACCATCCAACTGAAGGTATTTGAAATTTCTGTCTGGGCTCTCTGTCCTAATTTCTAAGTAATAATCATTTTGCTTAGGGAGGGCGTTTCCATGTCTAAAACAGCTTCTCTTGGCAAAGAGCTTGGTTTGCGTAATTTCTTTTGGTTAGAGGGAAGCTGTGACATTGCTCTACCAAACTGGAAAGGAAATGATTCAAGCCCGACACATGATTGTGTTGATTTTTTCTGCCAGTCAGGCAGCTACCGAGAGCTTGGAGATTGTCCAAAAGCCTCGCTTCTAGGCCCGTTCTGCCCATGGCGCTTATTCCAGCGCATCTGTCCTTGGGAGGATGTCGCTGCTTTTCCTGAATCCGGGGCAAGAGAATAATGGTTGATGATCAGGAAGCTGATGCTTTCCAGTACCTGTCTGGGTCGTGTGGATGCTATTCTAGTTTAAGGCAGTTAATGTTGCTGTTGAGGTAAGCTTTTTCGAAGAAACACAGACTTTGATCCAATCATGTGTAACTACAATTTCTGAGTCCGTTCACTGAGTGGTATCTGAATGAACTGAGACACAAAACATCATTCTTGATATTTCTGTCTGCCTGTCTCCTTTTCCCCACTAAAACTTTACTTATAAACGTGCTGAAGATTTGGGTATAATTTTCTGACTTTTAGATACTTTGCTGCCTTTGGTTGCAAGACCGTTTTTACTTTTTGAAATCAGTGTTTCCTAAGTCAGTGTCAGTTGTTTTTCCCTTTGGCGTAGGTGGTTTATTTTACCTTGTTCTCTAGTTCATACTTTGCCCAGAGTTGAAAAAAAAATCCTGTGTTTAGTTACATAGGTGAAGAGGATTTGTCTTCCTCTTTCTATACATTTTGCCTTGTTGTGGCCTTTTTTTGTAGTTTCCTTAGATTTCCACCGACAAGATACTATACTTCTTCATTTTGTTTTGTCCTTGCATTTTAGCTAATCAGCTGGATCTTTGAGAAGTACATCCTCTGCATCTCTCCATTTCTGTAAAAGTTTATGGATTCGTACTCTGATTGTCTTGATCCTCTTCTGATAGCTTAATTCCTTTCGGTTTTATTCTTTAAAAGGCTGGCAGCTGGAATAAGATATGAAGCACAGTACTAAACCGCTGTGTTGTTGTTTTGTGAGCCTACAGCAATCTCAGCCAAGGAAAATAATGTTTTGTTATCAGTAGTTCTTACCATTAATCTTGTATGCCACGCTTATGGGCCGCAAAGCCTTATCAGCCAGCTTCTTGGTTTTTAGCCCATTTTTAAAGGCATATTAAACTCATGTTATATGGTGACCCCTGCAAACTTGAGGAGTGCAGATTAGATTGCCTTTCAAGCTTTATTAGAGTTTTCTGTGCTGTTGACAGCTGCAACCAAGTGGGTGGGGATATAGAGATTTATATATGAGAATAGCTGCTTATCTTGAAGAAAAATCCTGCCTCGCTGCTTTTTTTTCTGGAAGAGAAGAGAAGAATAACTCATAGCTTGGCTGGGAGCAGGGACCTGTGCTGTTGTTCCACAACTCGCGTGCGTGCAGTAACCTGGTGAGCTGCTGGCTGGCTGAGGGAAGGGAGCAGCAATGAACACTGCGATGAACCTTGGATTATGTGAAAAATACGTCGTGAAAAATACGGTGATAGGAAGGACTGCCCTGGCAGTCATCTTGACTTGGTTGCTGCTTATTCATTGATCCAGAAGTGAATCAAGCTAAAGTTGGCTGGCTTTCCGTTCCTAGCCCAAGTACTTCCCGATACTTGAACCAGCTCTTAGTCAAGGTGGTGGGAATTTCTCTAGTGACTTACGTGCCAGTTTGACTGTTTCTACAATGCTTTATTTAAGGACTTGTCACAGTGGTTGTACTAAAATGCCACCAATTCTTCCCTCACTGTCTCCAGTTCACTCAACCATCCATTCTGTCACGGCTTCTGCATCTTGCACTATTTTGCCTTCTCTTATTTCACCACACCTGCTTGCAGATTAAATTTTTCTTGACATATGTGTGCGTGTAGTGGAAATACACAATTTACTGAGTGCATTGAACATTGCAGGGTGTTAGTACTGTGTTATCATGTAGGTCATAAAACCAACTGAAATGAAGATACGGCATGCAACGGGACTTGGTCTGCAGCGCAAATGCATAGTAGAGTGGTATAAAAAATAGTGATATTCCTAGAATTGTTCTTTAACTTAAATACAGAAACCCAGACCATATCGACAGAATTCCAGCTATCTCAACGGATAAAAAATTATGCTTGTCTTAAATTTAGTTATATGACTTTAATTAAATTGGGGGCCCTGTGTATATTAACAGTACTCTTTTATGCAAGGATGTTCAATAGCAAGATCAACTATTTTGAGACATTTGGGTTAATGAGATTAAATCATTGCTGAATGGATGATGCACAGGTGGTGACATAATCCTGAAGTCATGTAACTATGGTGGAACTAAGCCTGTATATTAATAACACGTGAATTCTTTATCTACTATTGTCTTTCCTGGAAATGAGTCCTGAAAATAATAATTGTAGAATTCTGGAGACATTCTGAGGTAGCACACTGCAGAGCAATAGGTGAAAGGTCTGAGACAATAATGTGTGTTTCTAACAGGATCAGTCCCATACAGCATGATATTAACAGGTGTGAGAAAGAGCAGCTCAGTAGTTGCTGTTTTCTAAACCACTAATGTAGGGAAAAATGGTATTTTTAGAGCAGTAGCTATGTCTTCTCTCAGGTGTACTCAATTATATATTTCCCCATAAAGAGCACATGTTTTTAAAACAATAAATTATGAAAGGTAACTACAGATAGTACATTTTGGTGTAGGATTTTCTGCATTTGCTCCTTGTTGATGACTCATCAGATTTGTTCTGCTTGCAAGCAGTGATGTTTGTAAGCATCTGATGCACTTGATGTTAAATCTAGAACTAGAGAGAGGTTCTTAATCACGTGTATGGTCATGAGTGGAGTGCAAGGAAGGTGATAAAATGCCCTTGATTTTACTGATGAGACCCCTTCCTTGTAAAAAGGCAGGCTGTGGTGAGGGTTGGTCCTGTCACTGAAACCCAGTTACTGGGTTTGCTGGTGTTCGGCCTCCTTTCCCATAGCAGCACTGGTTCTGTATTTCTGAGGGCTGTACAGTATTAATATTTTTGATGCAGTAAATAGCTGTGACTACGTAGACAGAGGGAGCAGGCCTGGCTGGTAAACTGTTGGATTCATATGAACCTGTAAGAGAGGAGACATTTACAGCTTTACACCATAAAGCTTATGTGGCTGGTCAGCAGCACCATCGCTAATGCTGTCTCAGGAGTTTGATCTTAGTACAAGAGTTACAGAAACACATTCCTTTAATCTCAGCTCATCTGTGCCAGATCCATTTGCAATTAAGTAGTTAAGCTATATCTTGAAAAACAAACAAAACTAAATTACTTTCTTCCTATCCATTACTGAAGCCTTGACAGCAGCACATGTCTAATTTATTGATACCTTTTGATTATAGGGGGAAGAGTAAAAACATGGAAACGAAGATGGTTTATTCTGACTGATAATTGCCTGTATTACTTTGAATACACAACAGTGAGTATATATTGCAGTGAACTTCATTTGTAAGCCAAGTATTTAAGGGGCTAATAATGTGATATTTTCCTTATTTTTTAGGACAAAGAACCTAGAGGGATTATTCCATTAGAAAATCTTAGCATAAGAGAAGTTGAAGACCCTAGAAAACCAGTAAGATATCTTCATCATCATTTTTTACTGAAGGTGTTTGTCAGTTGTTTTGCTTGTTTTTTTAATTTATTTTTCCATTTCTACCTTCCAGAACTGCTTTGAGCTCTATAACCCCAGTCATAAAGGTCAAGTGATCAAAGCCTGTAAAACCGAAGCTGATGGTAGAGTGGTAGAAGGCAACCATGTAGTGTATAGAATATCTGCTCCCACCCCAGAAGAAAAAGAAGAGTGGATTAAATCTATCAAGTGAGTTTAGAGTCTTAAATGTCTTTCAAAAATGAACTGTAAGCTCTTTTCTGAGTAAGATATTAAGAGAATTTGTACTCTAACTTGTTTAAAGAGTTCTGATGTGGCAACATCCTCTGGGATTACTGACAAGCTACATGGGGTTGATAGATCAGGAGAAGTCTCCTGTTATTGTCTGGTCCTAAGGAAAATAGTAGTGCTACTAACTCAAATGAGGAAAATGTGGATTTTTTTTTTTTTAACAAATTTAAAGCCTTGTGTGAATCATCTTTAACTCTGATTTTATTAAATTCTTACTTCAATTAATAATTAACTTCAGTGACATCTGTCTTGAGCATGTTCACAGTACAGCTTTGAACTTTTATAATTTGGCTTCATCTTACAAGATTTAAAAAGCAGCCCCACACTTAAATCTTAAAGGAATAAATAGTGTTCAAGATGAAGATATGAACTCTTAACAAATCACAGCTGAATCTTTTTTTTAAAAGAAATATTTCTGATGCTTAGAGGCCTGCAGCTTCTTCACAACGGGCAGCAGAGGGGCAGGCGCTGATCTCTTCTCTCTGGTGACAGCGACAGGACCTGAGGGAACAGCATGGAGCTGTGACAGGGGAGGTTTGGGCTGGGTGTTAGGAAAAGGTTCTTCACCGAGAGGGTGGTCGGGCACTGGAACAGGCTCCCCAGGGAAGTGGTCACGGCACCGAGCCTGCCGGGGGTCAAGAAGTGTTTGGACAATGCTCTCAGACACATGGTCTGATTTTTGGGTGGTGCTGTGAGGAGCCAGGAGTTGGACTCAGTGATCCTTGTGGGTCTCTTCCACCTTGGGATATTCTATGATTCTACATCAACAATCCATTATCTTGTTAGAAGTGTAGAGTCATTCACAGGGAAGAGAGAACAAAATAGTTTTAGTTTTCAAAAACAGATATTCGTTAACCAAACTGATGATTCCTTTTCTTCTAGAGCAAGTATCAGCAGGGATCCGTTTTACGATATGCTGGCAACAAGGAAACGAAGAATTGCAAACAAGAAATAGAACTTGATCAGCAGCTTGTATACATGCATCAACTTACAAATGAGCATACAGTTGAGTGATAATGTAAAAATTGGACAAACTAAATGAAGACAATAACTGTAAATTTTATATATATATATATACACTTTACTATGACATAAAAACTCGGCAAGACCTTCCAGGGTAAATAGTTATTGGCATATAATGTGAGATAAGCTTCAAATCCCAGAGGATTATTTTATTGGAACTTTATTCAACTGAAAACATGGAAGCCTTGTTTCTGCTTGTATTAGTTACAGCTCCAGTTTACTTAGGTTGGGAGGGAAGGAATTCCAGGCTAACAGTAAAATATCCTATACCTGTTCCTTGAGCTCATTGTCCATAAATGGAGGAGCAATTGTAAGTACTTTAATCTCAATTAAATGCAGCACTAAAAACTGGAGTAGAGGGTGATCTAGCACTTAATTTTTCTGTAAGCAGAAACCCCACAATCTCAATAGCAGTTTTCAAGTCTTGTGTGTCTTGCAGTAAATGAGCAGCTGAATGAGGCTTTCATTTAGAGTATGTGCTCCTACCTTCTATGGAAATAGCTTTTCTTCTTCAAAAGTGCAACTGAGTGGTAGACTGGCAGCTACATAGTTAACTAGTTGTGCCAAAGGGTTTGGTTGAATGCACTGAAAAATATGTAGGTCCCAACAGTAAAGGTTTGTCTGTAGACATGACAATGAGTACAGATGTGGTTTGATATTTGCCAGTAGGCTAAAACTCATTCCAGTCTGCTCATGCACAATAATCAGTAAGATTTAATGACTGGTTTCATCTGCTTTTTATATAGTAACATCCTTCTTATGTTTTAGATATGTTGTAGTTTAATTAACACTAAGTTACTACTAAAGGAATAAGATGACAGGGCTTGCATGAGTTGCATTAGGCTTTGCATGTGAAAACACCCCCAAATAATTTCACATGCATTTCATGTTTTTAAAGGGAAAAAGCAGGAAGGTGTAATCTTTCTGTAAGATACAGCCCTAGGTAGTTAAGCAAGCAGCATTCATTCCTTTGCTTGATAACAAACTTTGAACATACAGAAAATTTCAATATTTACATTACATTCTTAAAGGCGATTTTTCAGACCTGTGCTTCAGTCGTTGAAGTTGAAAAAATGTGTAGACATCCTTATTTTTACTTAAAGAACAAAATCTTACACATCAGTGACCTAGCGCAACGAAATTCCCACCCTCACACGTGTTTCTTTGTAACTTGTGGAAGATCTTTCTGCAGTCCTACTTTGATTGTCTTTCAGTAACATACAAACTGCTGTGGCAGATTCTATTACAGTGCTTTTCTATTGACAGCGTGCATAACACTCAAGGTAAAGCCCCTCATTTCACACTGGGGATAAAAAGTGGTTTTTTGGACCCTACTGCTTCTGTTAGTACTCAGTTTTTTCACAAACTTGTTGAACCTGAGCTGTGCCTACTGTGCCAATGAATGCTTTGGTGACCCAGTATTTTGTCAAAGCAGTTTTGCTTCTTGGAGTTACAGAAGCATCTCTGGATACATTATAGGGAATTGTGCTGCACTGGCAAAAACACAGACACTAAGTTGATCTATTTCAAATCTCATTTTAACTTTAAAGGACAGTCAGTTTCGTGGTTCCTGTCTTACTAATTTGCCTTGTTTTGCATGGGATGTCAGCCTGTGAATGTTTTGCTTTATTGCATGCTTCAAAAAAAAGGCTGAGAGGAAGAGACTGGAGTAAACTTTTCTATATTATAGATTTTTCCCCAGAGAGTGTGGAATTGCAGGCGACTTGGATGAATGTTCGAATGTGAGTAAGGGAGCAAAACTCAGCCAAAGGAGGTAGAATCCTTGTTTAATAATAAGTATCAATGTGGGGACATCTTTGCTTAATGGTAGCCATTTAAACTCTTTATAGAAACAAATTAAGTTATATGTCTTATGTCTGGAAAGCAGCATGATTATACAGCTGCTAACATAATGACTTGAGTCTTCTGTTCTGTAACTTCAAGTTTTGTTTTCAAGCAATGCATACATCAGTTTTAGCTTTGGACAAGTAGATTTGTAATGCAAATAGTGATAAACCAGAATCAGTGGTACTAACGAATGTACAGGTGAAATGCAGCAAATAAAGTTCTGGAGAAATGTGAGATTACAAAAACATTAATAAGCCATGAAGCACTTTTTTTTTTTTTATAAATTCTTATCTTCTGAAATATCACCTTCAAGAAAATCTATTTATCTAACCAAGTGAGGATGTCTACCTGAAAGCGTGAAGGAAATGCCTTGAGAGTTCATTTGCTGTATTTAGTTTGAAATTCTTATATCCTGCAGAAATAATTATTTAGAGTAACATGTAACTGAGGATATTGTAGCAGGAAATATATTATTTCTTAGCATTAAAGTGCGACATCTAAACCAGCTATTTGTGGTGCTCAATATAACTATTTAATTTACCAAAGCTAATGGAATATCATTCTTTTGTGTGATAATATTTGATTTCAAATGTTTTTTTTGTAACAGTATTAACGGGGAGTGAAACTGGCCCAAAATTTCCACTGGCCACGAGGCCAGTAAAACAAAGTGGCTTGTGAAAATTTTGGCCAAGTCAGGTACTATCCATGAGGGTGAAGAAAAGTCTCTCAACCTTTCCCTTTCTTATTGGGCTTCAAGGCCAGGTGTAGCTACTTAAGACGAGCTGCTCTGTGGCCTAAAGCAATATCTGTTACAGTTTGGCCATGCTGAGGAAAAGTCCTCCGGGGACAACAGACTTCTCCCTTCCTGTTGCGCTGAAATTTGCATAAGCTTCAGCTCTTTGTTTTTAACATTGCCCTTTGAAACTACAGGGGCCAGCAAGAGCCGCTACTGCTTCTGCCACACGTATGGCTTCTCTGAATATCTGAACCATTTGGCCACTAACTTCAGCCAATTGCCGGTGCAATCTAGGGAGAGAACTGTATATAATACTTAAGCTCAGCTGGACTGACTTAAATTTTACAATATTCTGACAAAATAAGCTCTAAATAACCTAACATTTTGAACAGTTTTAAACTGGTACAAAACTGAACCTTTATAAACCAAGCAGCATTTATAATGCTTCATATATAAAAACAATGCATATTTTTTAAAATTTATTACATATCTATGTAGATATGCTTGCTGGAAAAGCTAGGTCTGTTGTAGACCAAATGCTACAAATTAAGACTTGTGGCTTACCAGTTTCATTTCTATATTTTCTTGGAAAATGTTTCTAGTTAGAGTTTAAATATAAAATGTAAATACTGTACAGATATGTATTGATATAAGTATTACTTGGTGTACACAAGTGATTTGCATGACAAATACTCTGTATCAATCATTGTTAAAAATGTAATGTTCTGTGTAAATCCACTGCAATATTAATGTTTTCATTTATCATCAAGATCTGTTACTTAAACCTGGACATTCTCAAAAATAAAGTGAGAAACTATATACTGTTGTACAGCTCCTCTGTTATCAAGAATACATGCGAGATAATTGCTCAGATTTTTTTCTAGAGATTGATTCAGCTTTATAGCATGGATGGTAACTGCTCTTGTAAGTGCCCTTCTTTTAGGCACATCAATTTAAATGATCAGGTTAAAGAGAGAAAAACCTTTAACTGCAAAATAGATTCAGCAAAGTATGCTACAGCTATGAATGAATGTTAATTCCGTTAAGAGCTGGAGATTTCCATTTCCTTTGAGAACCACCCTAAATTAGCGAAAGGATCTAACAAAATATTTCCTCAAGTTTCGGTCAAACGTAACTGGGGAAAAAAGTGATCTCTGCTCCTGCAGGAGCTGAATGAGACCTCCCCCCCAGCAGAAGCAGCCAGCCCTGCTGCGGGTGCCAGTCTCCTTCTTCAGAGCTCTAAGCTGAAGCCGGGGCTCCCTGCCCTCCCGCGCTTCCTGCTGTCAGCTGGTTCGGGCAGTGGTTGCGAGCTCTTGATAGCCTAAGCACGAAAGAGGTACAGCAGTCAACAGTCGAACTCCTCTGATACATTTAGCCCAGAGTTATTAATCAGACAGAAGACAAGACCCCAAATCTTGGAGCCAAAGGACAAAAGAGGAAAAAAAAGCCAGATACAGGACAGGTGTGTGTTTTCTTTGTCATGTTACTTTATGTAACTTAACATAACTGTTGCCATAGGAACATTATGCAGCGTACACTTATGGTTTGGCTTTATGGTGTTCTCCATGTACCAAAATATTACTTAAAGTATTTAGTAAAACATTAACCTTGCTCCTTTTTTTTTTAGTGTCACACACAGTGGAAAGCTACTGCTGAGCTTTCAACCTGTTGCCTGCTTTTGGAAGCTTTTAACTTCAAAGGAGAAAGACTTCTGCATTCTTGTCTAGGCAGTTGACGTCCCAAGTTACTTATCTTCTCTGGGTCACACCAACAGCATCTTCTCACCTACCACTGAAAGGAAGATCTGATTTCTTGATTATCAAACACTCTGAAAGCTGTCAAGTCACATGACATATTGCATGTTAAATAACTCAAGTAAAACTCAAGTAAAAATCCATTTTAACTTCGCTGTATTTATATACTATATAAATTTTACATGCTATATATTTACAGTGGGGCAAGTGCTTTTTATCTTTAAAAAAACAAAGATCAAACTTTAGACATCTCTGAACAACACAGCTTGTATAAACCAGACAGATTATTCAGATGAACTGTATTTAATACAGGTTCCCCACTCATCTCCTGATGCAGGACCAGTGAGTAATAAGTGCATCACAGTTTGATAGCATTTAATAATAAAAATAAAAATCACAGTATGAATTTGTCTGTAACTAGAAACTTTAGAGGGACAAAACAGACAACTGAGACTTAAGACAAGTGACACTGTATTAAAAAATGTAATAAAAACATATGGAAGAGTATACAAATAGTCTGAGAGATACATTCAGAACTGCATATTCTGATCATTGTTCCACAACGTTGAAAAGCAGAACATTCTTCCGATCTTGAATATAATTAAAATGTGAAGTAAATTAGTTTCTAGTGTCAGACGTCACAAAAAAGATGAAGCTCTTGCAAAACTCTTGTTATTTGAGAGCTTGTGAAATCTTAAATAAGTCTTTAAATTAAATATACAGACTGTCAGTTGCAAATTTTATAATTCTGTGGTTTTCCTGGTCGCTCTTGTACCAGATGTCTAACTTGGAGTAACATTACATGAATAACACACAATCAACCTGAGTCTGTAATTAAGCAGCATTTGAGATGTTCTATTCCAGGGCATTGTTTTCAGTGAGATATTTACTTGGTAATTTACAATGTTCAGCAGTTGTAGAAAGTTTCCACCCTTTTGGATTAGAAGTACATTTTAAAAAAGAAAGTCTCAAGTTAAAAACTAAAAAAAAGTTCTTTCATGGTAAAATCTGTACAGAATCTGAAGCACCACTTATGATTGGATTTTGTTTTGACGGTAATTTTATTGTTTTGATAAATTTTAAGTTTTGATGGTTAGTATTGTATTGATAATGTTGAGTCGTCGCTTTTGATGGTGAAAGGTCGTCGCTTTTGATGGTGAAAAGGCCAGTTTTGATGGTGAAAGGTCGTCGCTTTTGATGGTGAAAGGTCGTCGCTTTTGATGGTGAAAAGGCCAGTTTTGATGGTGAAAAGGTCGCCGGTTTTGATGGTGAAAAGGTCGCCGGTTTTGATGGTGAAAAGGTCGTTGCTTTTGATGGTGAAAGGTCGTTGCTTTTGATGGTGAAAGGTCGTTGCTTTTGATGGTGAAAGGTCGGTGGTTTTGATGGTGAAAGGTCGGTGGTTTTGATGGTGAAAAGGTCGGTGGTTTTGATGGTGAAAAGGTCGGTGGTTTTGATGGTGAAAAGGTCGGTGGTTTTGATGGTGAAAAGGTCGGTGGTTTTGATGGTGAAAAGGTCGGTGGTTTTGATGGTGAAAAGGTCGGTGGTTTTGATGGTGAAAAGGTCGGTGGTTTTGATGGTGAAAAGGTCGGTGGTTTTGATGGTGAAAAGGTCGGTGGTTTTGATGGTGAAAAGGTCGGTGGTTTTGATGGTGAAAAGGTCGGTGGTTTTGATGGTGAAAAGGTCGGTGGTTTTGATGGTGAAAAGGTCGGTGGTTTTGATGGTGAAAAGGTCGGTGGTTTTGATGGTGAAAAGGTCGGTGGTTTTGATGGTGAAAAGGTCGGTGGTTTTGATGGTGAAAAGGTCGGTGGTTTTGATGGTGAAAAGGTCGGTGGTTTTGATGGTGAAAAGGTCGGTGGTTTTGATGGTGAAAAGGTCGGTGGTTTTGATGGTGAAAAGGTCGGTGGTTTTGATGGTGAAAAGGTCGGTGGTTTTGATGGTGAAAGGTCGGTGGTTTTGATGGTGAAAGGTCGGTGGTTTTGATGGTGAAAAGGTCGGTGGTTTTGATGGTGAAAAGGTCGGTGGTTTTGATGGTGAAAAGTCGTCGGTTTTGATGGTAGGTTTAGTTTGAGTATTGAAGGCTTCCATCAGTAAGCTCCGCATCTGAAAGACAAAGGGAAGAAATGTCATTCCTTGCTGTGATTCTCAACATGTAACTGTCTGGATCAGTGGTTTTATTTCTAAACAGAGAAGTCACAAACCTGCACATAGCTTGATCTGCTCTGTGACCACAGGATTGAACTGACTGAAGAAGTCAGCTTCCAAAACCCTCACATTAAACTGACTGCATTTCAGTTCTATGCTAAGATTGGTGAACTGTACAGAATATTAGGACAAAGCTACCTGCTTTAATAGCAAATGGTAGACCTTAGGTAAATTAAATTTATTTGAAGGTTTGATTGGACAGCATCTTTGTTTTTACTAGTGATCTTGTGGTCAAGCTGACCAAATCTTAGCCACAAAATCAGAAGCTTTCAGAAAATTGCTAGAAAGCACATGTAGGAATGCAGGAATTTAAATGCTAGAGAGAACATGTAGGAATGCAGGAATTTAACTGCTTTAATACTGCTCCTTCTCTTGCCTGTTTGGAATTTCCTTAATCACAACTTATCACTAGCCATCCTTGTTAACTTATTCAAAGTAACATGAGTCCAGGTGAAAAGGCACAACCTAGCAAGTCCTCAGTTGTTCCTAGTCTGTCCCTAGCTTATTTGAGAGGTTCAATACTCTAAAACCACACTGCTGAAGTGGCCTTTTTTCAGATTAGATTCCATCATTCAGAAAATCCTGCTTAAGAGACACTTTTGCTTTTCTTTGAAAGACTGACCTGCCACAAAATGAAACTAATTAACATCCTTAGACTTGATGGAACACTGAAATTCCTAGACTTAACGCAATTGCTTTGCACAGCCCTCCTATTCTGCTTATATTGCAAGTAGTATATCTAAGTAGGGTTCTATTGTTTTATCAACGAACATCTCTTTCACTTATATAGCCCAGTAATCTTAATGCCCCTGACTGTAATGGGATGCAAGACATTTACTTTCTTACTATACTTTTGACTGGTTTAGAAAAAAACAAGTTTGCCATCTGCTGGCCAGAGAATTCACTAAAGTCCAAAGAGCATTACAGCAGATGCATTTTCTTCTGAGCTGTTCCTGATTTATGAGCTAGAAGAGATACTTAAAATTTAGTACAATCAGGATTCTTTTGATTTAGTATCATAAAAAGTCTGTTTTTATAACAATAATAGTTGAAAGACCTCAGTTCAGTCCCTAATTTTTCCTCGATAAAGGGACAGATTGTATTAAAGTTTACAAGAATGTGTGAACAACCAGCCTCCCCTCCATATTATATTTTAAGATTAAAACTTCTGGTTGTCCACGTCTCAAAATACAAACATGTTTTTCACCAACTGCACTTCCTCTTCATCTTGAAGAAACTTTTCACTGCCAAAATCTACTGACTGTGGCAATTTACCTCACTAACAAAACCACACAGAATTTTTGAAAATGAAAATCTCTTCCAAGATTTAACTTCTCCAAATACTATATAAAAGGCATTCAGCTGTAAAGCAAGAAGATGAATTCCTTTGTTTTCTATGCCAGAATGACATTTTCAACAATGAACAGGATTGTCACTGACTGTTAAACTAATTGTTAATTGTGGCTAGGTGTAAAATGTAGAAAATGTTTAAAAATAAAACTTGCCTTTGGATAGTGAACTGTCTTCTTCGGGGATTACTTCAGTCATCTGTAAGAGGAAAACAGATGATTGGGGGGTTGTTTGTTTTTAAGAACAGTTGCAGTCTTGCCAGTAATTTAGCTGGTATTTTTCAAAGAGAGCTTTTAGAAACTCTACAGCTCTGTTGAACCAATATGTCTCTATAACCCTACAATTAAATCAAATAATGCTAAAAGATGCAGCAATTTATCTTATTGCAAGTGCTTATTAAAATATCTGAGTAACTGGGACTGTGGCTTCATCTCAGGTTTTGTTTTTTTTAATACTAAACACTTCAGAAAAAAATCATGGAAAATGGCAAATTTGAGTTTAGATGTTGAATTTGTTGCAGTATGCAATCTTCTTCATCACATGATTCTTGAGCGAATTAATTTAAACCATATTATCTACTAAGAGCCCACGATTATGACAAGAAGAGCAGAGAGTTCATGTGAATTCAATCAGGAACTCAAGTTTTTATTTAGTTTTCTATAAGAAGATGTACCAAACTGGCTTTTTTCTACTAAAAATGGGGAAAGAGCTATTTCATCAGCCCACTTCTCTATATTTTTAAGCCTATACTAATGGGGGGGGGAATAAAACCCACAAAACCCACAAGTAAGTAAAACAATAGCAGGAATTTAACATACTCTCCAGGT
Organism: Anseranas semipalmata; assembly: GCA_013399115.1. NCBI lineage: Eukaryota > Metazoa > Chordata > Aves > Anseriformes > Anseranatidae > Anseranas > Anseranas semipalmata. The sequence goes on along the minus strand of VXAA01003889.1, from coordinate 16,222 downwards.
GTTAAATTGCAAAGCGTCCTCTGGAGGATTAATAACTGTGAATTCAGTGTGCTTAGGAGAAGGCAGATCTACATCTGAAACAAAAATATTTCAGTATTATCACCAACTTATGTTACTCTGAATAAGCAGTCAGCACTGTTTCTATGTTATAAAATAGCTGAACATAGTATTTTATTTAAATCAATTATTCTGGCAGTCTTTTTTAGGAAGATGGTATTTTACTGTAACATTACTAGCCTGGAAGTCTCATGTCATCATCTTCCATCTCAACTACTGAACCTCCTTTCTACCTACTAGATTCCTTTCCAAGATACAGCTGTCCAAATTTTCTTAGTTAGTTGGACTGAATTTAGTAAGGCATCTTGCATCTCTCCCTCATTTGCCACTTAACTATGAAATCAAATTAAAATTATTTGTCTTTCAACCTCTTTATTTCAGACCTTCCTTCCTAGTGGTCATTCAAAGATGGGAAAAAAATAGCATATCAACATTTTTTTTTTTTTAAATATTCGTGCAGACTGTTCAGAAGCCATGATGTACTACACAGATTACATCAAGCATTTAAAGACTGTTTTAAATAATCTCTATATTAATAAAAAAGGAATCCTGTAAACATCCTGCAGCCCCTTACCTTTAATATACTCGTTGGATGGGATGGAGCTGTATTTCTTGCCTTCACCTGCACCGGAAGGCTTCCCTTCCTTGTAGGGTTGTTTACTGCCCTCGTTTCTGTATTGCTCACATGAAGAGCCATCTGGAGGATGGGATTCTTCCTTCTTTTCCCGTGTTTTCTTCTGGAAACGAGGATCTAAGTATTCCAAGAAGCCTTTCAGTTTCCTGATGTGTTTCTTCTTTTTCTTCTTTTTCTTACGTTTGCGATTGTCATTGTCAAAGTGGAGCACAGAGAAATCCGAATCATAAAGTCTGAAGGAAACATGCAAGTTAAAAATAGAAAAAAAGATGTGGCACTTGATGCATATATAAGACTTTATTTATTTTACCACAGGTGATGATTTGCAGCATGTCAGCTATTTTGTGGTACTTTGTGCACATGTAACTTACTTTAGATGCAGCAAACTTAAGCCCTCAGCTTGAAGGACAATAGGTCCTGGTTTGTACAAAAATCATTAACAATGGCTAGTGCTGGAATATGTGCAATTAAAAAAAGATTGTTGTAACCTAAACAAGAATGGTGTGCAGATGTGATTCTAACTACATGGTCCTAATCTAGTGTTCTAACACAATTCAGCAATATCTTTACTGTCTTCACTTGATCAACCTAATGACATCATCCCCAGCCAGACTATGCTATATAAATAACTTAGAAACAATGAAAAAAAGGAAGACATGAGAAACACCCAGAAACGAATTAGGAAAAAATTGCTGATTATGCTGGAATCCTTGCTTACTTGTAATCCTTCTCTCGATGTTTATCTTTAGACTTCTTTTTCTTCTTGATCTTCTTATATTTTTTCATTTCTTGATCACCTAAGACCTCTTTTTCTATCTTTCTGCGTTTCTTTTCTATTTCGCTTTCACTACCTTCTGCATGTGTATATTTTCTTTTTCCAATCCTTTCTTCTTCATTTTTCTGGGGAGAGTCCTCAAATTTTGAATGAGCTGACACATGTGGAAGTGCATGTCTTTCACGAGAATATTTTTCAGATTGCTGCTGAGGTACTGAGCAATGATGATGCAAGTCTGCTCTGTGGCTGCTAAAGTGACGTACGTCTTCCTCTCTAGAGAGTGAACCGTGAGGCCATCTGCTTTTGTAATGATAATCCTTATGTGACCTGCTGTTGTAAGCTTGACTCAATTTGTCAAAGTCTTTATCACCATGAGAGAACTTTCTCTCTCGACTTTCTCTTGTTACATGAGATGAATAGTAATCACTGTAATATCTACATTTTTCCCATTTCCGTGGTTCGTCTTGATAGTATCTTTCTCTGCTCCAAGTTCTCTCCCCTTTGGAATGATAATATCTATTCCTATCTTGTTCTGATCTTCCTCTGCTTCTAGATCTGTAGTGTGAATATTTTACTGATCTTCTTCCATTATCAGGGCTGCTTCTTTCACTATAGGAGGATCTGTACTTGTTTGCATTGCAATACTCCTGTTTATGACGATTTTGCTTATATACTTCCACACTCCGAGAGCACCTTCTCTTGCTGGAATGACTATCTGTTTTGCTTCTGTTTTGCTTCTCTCTTTCTTCAGCATCAGAATGTTCCCTCTTTCTTCGGTAGTGCTCTTTGTCAGTTTTCTTAGTCTCGTATATTTTTTTCTTATCTTTTTTCCTATGCTTATCTTCCTCACATTTTTTATTGCTTAGTCCCTCATTTTGTCTAGAAAATTGACTCTCCAGAACTTTATCTAGCTTCGTAATAGAAGAGTCATTAACAGGTGGTACCTCTACGTAGTTATTAGATATGTCCTTTGTATCTTGGCATTTATCTGCAATAGCTAGGGATGCAAGATTTTTAGAACTACATTCAGTGTCAGACTTTATAGAGGATGTTTGCCATAATTTCTCATCTGTCTGAGGAGACTCTTTGATGTACAAAAGATTTTCTTTTGAAATGAGTTCAGGTTCTTTTGATCTTCTTGGTTTGTCTTTGTCTCCACGGTCCTCAGACCGGTACTGTTCAAGGAATTCATCTTCAGTATCAAAGGATCTTTCCCTAATCTTGTGCTGACCATTGATATTGGGATGTGCATTATCAGCTTTTGTTATAATACTTTCAACTTCTTCTTTGGTAGAAATGGTTTCAGAATCTGATTGAATAAAGAGATTCTCAGCCTCACAGCTAAAGTCGGAAGGAACTTTCCTGGCTTCTTCATAGACCAACAGTGCTTCCATCACTACAGTTTCCATAAGAGCATCGTTCTCAGTAGATTTCTGAGGTCCAGGGACACTGCACAAAATAAAAACAAATTTGTCACTTTTGCTGAAGGAGATGAATATTAAGAGTAAAATCTTGTTAAGTAAAAAAACAAAAACTCATTACTACTGGAAAACTCTGAGAGACGTTCCACTTAGAAACCTATCCTATGATTATTATACCTTCCTCAGCTTCCAGAAAAAGTGTTTTTTTTCCTCTTGCTTCTGAAAGTATTGCAGTAAAACAAACAAACACAACACATCTATCTCCCTCCACTTGCTGCTCTGAATAACATCAATAGCCAAAACCACTGTATTTGCTCTCCCCCCCATAACTGAAAAAACAACAGTTGAAACATGGATTTCTATCTCTCTCCCACATGGGAGAGCTGCTGGTGAGAATTTACATTCACATATCCTAGGACTGAAAAAAAAGAAAAAAAAGAAAAGGGAAACAGACAATGTTTCTCCAGACAATGAAGAAAAATGGAAAAATATTCTATGAAGAAACAGAAGTTTTCCATGAGGCGCCAACCTGCATCAGAGTAATACACACAGTACTGATCATTAGTTCTGTTCATAACACTAGACATACAGTACAGAATTCTCTCTACTGATTTAAATCTTTCCATTAAATGGTATTAGTAGACAGGTAAAACCACAATAAACTTCCATAAAATCTTGTTTTAATCAGACCGGGCTCACTTTACCTTATTTCCTCTGACAAGCTGTTCAACTGGCTGTACGTGAGGGATTCTAAGATTATTTCTTGAGGGACTGGAGGCATAGCTATAGGCATCTACAATTAAAATGTAGAAGTCAACAGGCAGAAAAAAATACTGTTTGTAGTAGTATTGCAGACTAGTGTTATCAGAATTTCTACATTAAATGTTAAACAAGATCGCTTTGAGTTATGTGCATTATCTACACTTCAAACATAACCCCAACTCACCCCCAAAAATATACTTTATGAAACTTATGAATTTTTATCTCAGCTGAACTTAAGTTGACAAGTTACAATGTCAGCTCAGCTCTGCCAATTCTAACGGGATAATATCACAAAGTGCTATGATCAAATCTGTGCCGTGTGTTTTCTCAGTATTTCACATGAATTAGGAACATTATAATACTCCTGAATACATCATAGGTGAGAAGTTCTAGATGGTACAAACATAACTCACTGTTTCAAGCAATCCATTTGTTTTAGAAAAGAACATCTCAGAAGGTTTAACAGGTTGGACTTGGCAAGTGGAATCATCAAGTTTCAGTCCATTTTCTTTAGGTTCATTATCTAAACTAATAGCACCATTTAGTGAATCATTTTTTGGCAGCTCATGCTGGGATCTTTCTTCTTCAGCATTCTGACAGGAAGAATGGGAATTCTGCAATGTACGGACTACCTTTCCGATCAAAATTCCATTGCAATTCCTTTTAAATAAGCCCTTCGACTCCTCCTCAGATTTTCCTGAAGATTCTGCACCGTAAGGGACTGTGTTATCAGAGCTGAGTTTAGGATTTCCATTCACTGTTGGCTCAACAAAAATTTCATCAGGAACTTCTTGTTTGGAAACATTAGTAGCAACTGACATTGTAGATGGATTTGAGGTAGACTCTGCTGCAGAGGAATTTGTAATTGTGGATGAAGGAACAGACTTGTTGAGATCTTCATCCTCCACAGCACTGCTAAGACAGTCAGGCTGCGACACAGTCTGACGAGCAGGCAATTTATTGTGAATACTGATAGTGATCTTCTGTTTTTTTGATGGATCAGTAATTGAAGGCCTGGTAATTGCCCAGTTTTGAACACAAGCCGTTGGTGGTGCTGAAGATGGCCTTTTTAGGGTGACACCAATGGTATTTGGATCCTCTTTTAAGGATCCATTTCCATTTAAACGACTTGAATTCTGTATTTAAAAAGAAGAGATTGCAAGATGGATAGATGCAAACACAGTATTTAAAGTTTTCAAACATGAAATTCTCGTACCAAGTATTTCTACAAATTGTCTTAACACCTAAAAAAAACCACCACTCTTCAAATACAAATGCAAATCCGGTAAGTGTGTTTAATTCCTTCTTTTGGTTTACTGCATATTGGTATCAAATGAGCATCATTTTTGAAAAACATCCGAACAACTTAACATAACTTAAAGCTATTCCCAAATATATTTATTTTCCCCTTTAAACGTACCCTGAAAAGCCTGGAATAATTGTTCTCGTGCTCAGGAATAAGACAATTTCTTTTCACTGTCTCAGCTAAAGTGACACTGACAGGAAAAAAAAGTCTTTTTTTTTTTTTTTTTTTTAAATGATTTAAGGATTAGTAGACTCTACTTATATTGTCTAAGAGCATAGTTCTCCATGCATTAGAAAGCTGAGTTGGAGGTATAACGTAATGAAGTAGCATGGCTGCACAATTTAGGATTAGCCACTGCTTGAATGATTCTGGCTGTAGCATGAGGGCTGTGAAGAAAGCTGCAGTGTGGGAAGGAAAATAAAACTAAAAGATGCTGAAAAAACAAACAAAAAAACCCACACCAAACCCCCAAACCACTACCAATTTGGTGCCATTATCTGCCCCCCAGCTCCCCTAAATTACCTTAATCATATGAGGAGGAAGTCGTGGTCCCATAAATCCAGCCTGCTTACTATTAGCCCCCCGCTGACCAAGGAATGAGCGGGGATAAGATGGTGCCGGTAAGTAAAAAGCACGTTCTCCAAGTGTCAAATCATAGCGCCTTCAGAAAAGAGCAGTGATCTTAATTTAGAGTTTTTCCTTCAGCCTACTCTTGGATTAAATCCCATCCTATAATTTTATAGGAACAGCTCACATGACACAGAAGAGTTATATATAAAAGACTTAACCGAGACTACAAACTAAAAATTAGATAATGGTCTTCCTACAATGACTATCCCTTCCAGAGCAATAACTCATCCTTACACTACATATGACCTTAATTTCTCCCCTTCTCTAAATTAGCCAGCTACATATAACAGATACATAGCAATTCACACAAGTGCAGCAGTTTAAGGCCAAGCAATGAAAGATAATAAATGACACAGAGAATTTCAGGCTAAACAGAACTGAATTGCACAAATAATAATATTTTCCTAGGATGGAAAGAAAAACACTTGAGGAAAAAAAAAAAAGGAAAATATCAACAACAGGAAAGTAAATATATTCTGAACACATTTAATATTTTTTATTACCTGATATAAAAAAGTACATAAGCTTGCTGACCAAGAACTGTTTTGATGTCAGTATGTACTACATTAGCATCGTTCATGTGATACCAAAGTCCATTACCAGCCTGCAAATAAAGACAACAATATCTTTAGATGAATTGCATGTTTTCCAAATGAAATCAGAGATAGGACACTACAGAACAAAATACAGACAAACAAATCAAATAAACATATAATGAAATCTTTTTCACTAGAAACAGTGGTTACTAATAACATTTTAATTGGTTTGTCAGCACAGATTTTACCCTGTTAGAAGTAATGTTGACATCTACCTTTATGTAGCATACATAGTGTCCTGCATGACAATTTATGCCATTATGCACCAAAACTGCGTATAAGGCATATAGAAGAGGCTCCCCTATAGCCTGGGACATGTAAGCTCGCAAGTCTAAATACTCCGGATATTTCACCTCCTAAAGAGAGACCAAGAAGATACAAAAGTTATTCCAGAATCCTTCATGGACTAGCCTGAGAAAAACACTTCCAAAAAACATAGACTAGAATTATATGAATATATTTTTTGATTCATTAAAAGTAAGTCTTCCCATAAACAACATTTAATAATTTAAGTTGCAGAGAACTGTTTTCTGATGAATTAGCCTTTTCAGCAGAAAATATATGCTTATTGTCAAACAGGAACTTTATTGATATTGAGAGAGAATAAGCCATAGTTGTTATATTGACTTTTCTTAGACTATAGTTATTAGTCTATAATTATTGTCTGCAAACATTAACAATTTTTAAATGAATACTTGGCTTTGGGAAATGTCCCATTACAAGAAGATAAAGTTGCATTACAGCTGTAAATATACCTTGTTGATCTTTCCACCTGTGAAATTTGCAAATCTTTTCAGTGATATTGTGAGAACGTTGGATGACCGATGTATTGTAAATCTCTTTGATGCGGGAACCATCTTCTTACACCTTAAAAACAAGCACAGACAACTGTTTAAAAGCATCTTCTTTTTCCCCCAAAAGTCAAACAAGTTTTAATGTCTCACACATGCTTATGCTGTTTGAATGATATTTACTTGTATAATATGTTTTTTTCTTTTCATAAATCCATACACTGCATTTCAGGTTTGTTAATACAGAGAAGATAGCAGGATATTAGAGGACAGCTCTACAGAACAAAGAATAAAGGATTTAGAACATTATTTTTTGATAGCCAAGCAAATGTCTGAACATGTACTTTTGTTATGCCAAAAAGGTAAGTTTTCCCAACAACTCAGAATGTAGTGGGAACAGGAATCTCTCACTAAAGCATATCACCAGATTATAAGGCAAGGTACAATTTCTTGTTACACAGAAGTGGCTATTTTGAACTCATGTCCTAGATACATTCTTTCAGCTTTCTAGTGAAATACAAACACTGAAAGTGAACAAGGGAACCTTGGTCCTCAGGACCAGAAACTGCAAAGAATTTCCAAAACAGATCGTCTATAAACATCAAAAATACAACAGAAGCATATAGTCATTCTACAGGAGGGAGACATTTAGCAGTAAAAAGTCTTCATGTACTGAGGTTGCCTGGAAAGACACTGAAACCATCTGCGATCCTTTGAAACAAAATTGTTAATTTTGATACATTGTCCACTCAAAGGTAAGACCTACAGTGTAGCAGTGAAATTTAACCACTAGCACAGAGAAAGACTGAAACTTGTCAGTTTACATCAAGAAAAACACTGTTGATAGCTAATAAATAGAAAGAAGTAAAGTATCTCTTTTCAAATTCTGATGTCAAAATACAAGCCAATGGAGAATGAGAATTCCAAACCAATGGAGAATGCCTATGAACAAAAAAGACTGCCCCCTCAAAATAAACAAAAATCCATGTGTTTTATAAAATTCCTTGAAACTTGTGATTAGATACAAAGTTTTGAGGCAGTCCTCTTTATTAGAAAAATTCACAATAGAAGATAAAAGGAAAATGTCAATTACGAAAAACTTAAAGTAATAGGATAGTTTATGAGTAATGGAAAAAGTACTGTACATGTGTGAGGCCTTTCTTTCTAAACTCACAAAAAGACTGAAAATTCTGGCTTTATGTGCAACTCAACTGATCACACCTCAAAGAGCACGTTAATGAAGGACCATGCAATTCAGACGTGAGGTGCTTATTACAGTTCTTACTCCTCCTCAGACATAAGTTAAGAGAATTCTGAATACACTACATGTTGCTTTCTAGGATCCACAGACTAAAAGGAACCAGGGATTAAATTGCTTTAATAACCTTTTGCATGCTCTTTATTCAAGAAACAAACTAATTTACTTACAGTTTTCCAACAACAAAAAGTGGATACTGCATTTTTCATTTAGAAGGATCAGACAGGAATCCTACAGAACTGAGCCTGGCATTCTTTGCTTTTCTGAGTGTGTGTTTGAATAATAACTTGTTTTGTCAAACTATCTTATACAAACGTTCGATTATTTCTTACATACATTTTACATATTGATCAGCATATAGGACGCCTTAACTTGATATGCTTTCACTGAGCATAGGTTAGGCTTAAGGTAGCTCATTTCAGACTACGTTAGTCCACAGGTTTTACAATTCAAGAACTGTGCAAGACATTGTTTAGTGAGACAGCAGAGGCTGCTAACATTAATTATCAAGAAGCTAGCTCGTGTTCACTGAGACTCAATCTAATTTTGTTTCACAGCGAACGCTAGGACCTTCAGGAACCTGTTGTTGCCTCCCACCCCAAATCATTCTCCATAGCTCCTTGCTTCAGCTCACTACTACTTATTGGACGTGTCTTTTAACTTCTGGCAATATGAATATTTCAGCATGCAACTTCACACCTAGGAAGCTCAACAAGCCATGGTGCAGACAACGCTAGGAATAAAAGCCTAATGTCAGCTAATAGCCTCGCTTTTTATATTTCCAATACAAACGTAATATTTTCAGGTTTGGGATTAGTTCAGTGCATTAGTTGCTTAAACAAAATGAAGCAACAACAACAAAGGAGTTGTGTCTCATTATTTCTAAATGAAGTGAAAAGATAACTTATACTCTAAGTCATGCAGTACATTAAACCAGTATCTAATATTAAGATGTAATTAGTAATAATCTTACTTGCTACATTTATAGCAATTCTCTCCGTCCAGCTGTTCAGGTTTCACAAATTGTTCTAGGGCTCTGGTAATAGATGAAACTGCCTAGAGAAGTAAGAAATAGCGTAAAGTCAGTGTAAATTCAAAATTCCAAAGACTTACTAGTAGTTTATGAGAAAATCTTGGTAACTCGTACTTAAGAGATCTACTATGAGCCCGCAAGCACTGTGAAGAAGGAGGCAGAAAGAGTACGCTTAGCATTTAACTCATTGAAAGTGATTTTACTTTGAAATAAATAATTTTCCAGTAACACAGACAGCATCTGTAGTGTGCTTTGTCATCAATAATGGGAGCAATCAAGCCCACCAGTCTAACAATTAGATGTATACTGAGGTAGAACAACAAAGAAGTATGAAAGTATCATGATTTGTGTAGATATAATATTCTTCCAGCTTAAACCCAGTGCAAATGTGGAGATGATTTACATGGCTTCCACAAAAGGACAAAGTCCAATCCCCTTCCCAATCATCACCAAGCTCTTATGTTTTTAACATTATATGTTTTTTAAGTTAAACATGTTTATTTTAGAGAGTTATACATGTACTTAAACATCTTGAATTATATTTACAAAACATCTTACCTTTATATCCAATGTGATATCGAGGAATGCCTCATATGTATCCGAAACTGCTTTGCAATTCAAGCACTTTACTGGAAGCAAAATACAAACGTTTAACAATACGTGAAGGAGACTAACCATCCAAATTTAAGCTGCTGATAGATACTGCTTTAGTCAAAATACAACCTGCTTCACTACAAACAGACAAAAGACAAAGATCAGTTCTAAGAGCAGGAATATTTTTAAAAGTACCTCTAGATCTTAGAAATCCTCCAAATATTTGATGAATGATGGTGGTAGCTTGAGAAGATCTGTCCAATCTGGAAAGAAATTATAATCAGACCTCAGAAGATTTAAGGCACAGAGTTAACTCTTCAAAGAGTTTTCTGAAAACCACGGACATAGACTTTCATTTATGATAGTAAATAAAGGACTAAAAGGTGCTAGAGAACATATAAAAGTTAATTTGTTTATGCTTACTTGGTGCTTCCATTCAAGCATGCTTTCTGCATAGCATCAACAGTATAGCGCAAGAATTCATGTGCGTCTTCTTGACTGCCAAAACGGAACTGTTTTCCTATTCCTAATAAATAAAAAGGTTATAATATTTACCTCATATAAAAATTAAAGAAAATTGATATTTCTAAAATCTCTTTTCCTTATTGTATCAAAACCATTTATACACATCAAATAATTCTTTGAAGATTGAAAGATACCAAAAAAGAAAAACATCTGAAATCCCTTACGTCTAAGATCATTGATAACACGCGTAGGCTTGATGGCATCAACAGTGCAACACAGGGCCTGGTTAATGTGAGTCTCCATTGTGCACATCATGCAAAATTCTTTTGCACGACCTGAAGAGTGAAAGAAGAAAGCATCCCAGTCTAGTGAAATATACATAGCTACAAATAAATAAGCAAACAAGCAAACACATAAATAAAATTTAAACTGTAGATACAATATCCACTCTCCATGCTACATTCTATTCTCCTAAGGTGCCAACATCCCAACAGTCTTGTGACATTTTATTTCACAAAATGTTATAGAATAAAAATATCCATTAAGCCTGTATTCAAATGCATTTTCTGATGAGAAATCTAAGACTGCTGCAAAGTCAGTTTTTTCAAGGCTGACAGGAATGTGAACTCCATAGACTGCAGAATATATGAAGAAAGAATATTTGACATTGATGATACAGCATTAACAGAATGTGTGTTATTTTCAGCACAGTGCTGTCAGGTGAGCTTCATGATACAGACCTAAGAATCCTTTGGGAGAAAGGAACAATTAAAGTAATGTATATAATGGTACTTCTACCCTCCTTTTTTCAACAGGATTCTTAACTGAAACAATTTTTATATATAGTAAGAAAACAGTTAAATCTCTAGGAATAAATACTAAGATACCAGGCTAGAAAGCATACAGGTGCCTTTGTAAAAACACACATATGACTAGAGGTTCCTAGGCTTAAATAAATTCAAGTACAAAAATTAAATTCGGAGAATACAAATTCAAGACTTTAAAAAATACAATATTTTTACTTGGGACAAAATCAGTCTAGATTTTAATACAGTCCCACAGAAATTTCTAGCCAAGTTCATAAGAGACTAGCTCATATTGCTTTCTACGGTGTTTTTTTTAAATTGGTTCAACAATGAACATACCATTTATTGTAGTACTAGTGCATTATGGAATCTAGGCTCTGAAGACTAAGAATCTATGATGCCAACATCCTACATTTTATCACCTTTCTACCAGCAGGAAGCCCAACTGCCAAATGTTCATTAAATCCATTACTTTCCAATGCATTTCGTTATTCACATGAAGCAAGAAATGATTTTTTTTTTTTTTTAACCATGGTGCACTGAATGCAGTCCATATGCTATTCTGAGCCCACTGTTAATGCAATGTTCAAAGCCAGCTTCTACAGGTAAAATCGGACAAGTAAGTTTTCCTCACAGAATCACTGTTGTTCTTTCACCTTCAGAGCTGTCCAACAGATTTAAAATAACATTAGAAAGTACTCACATGACTGGTTGTGCTCAAGAGAAAGCATGTAATTGGCGAGTGGGGGTGTGTAGGTCAAACATTGTAGAGTACAATTAAGAAAACATGTGTTGCCAAGATTGTACAGTCCAACTCCAACACTTTGTGTTTGCTGCCAATCCATACATATCTTCTCAGGTGGAAAAAGAATCCTTTGTGGCGGAGCAATTCCATCATTAATGACTGCAAGAAAGTTATATTTTAAAAGAGATGTTTTTGTTTGTTAGTTTCAAAAAAGGAGATTTAAAAATAGTATTCTGCAGGAGCACCCAGAAGAACCAGCTACAATCCAAAACAGAAAAACTTATTACGGACAGCTTTAATACCGCCACTTGAATTTGCTGGTCAACACATTGTTTTGGGAAAAAAAAGGTTTATTCAACTGTTTGAATTTTTCTAAGGCAAGACTAACTACCGTTCTGTTTTTAGTAACTAATGCCAAGTTCCTTTAACCTGAGTAATTCAATTACTGTTTTTTTCCTTATTGTAACTTAAACCACAAACTTGTATTTGAAATTATATAGTAATAAATGTAAGGACAATGTAAAAACAAGTAACTAGCAAAGATAACCCTATAGATATCAGATCTTTTCCTGAGCAATGTTATCATTCAAAACCTTGTGAATAATGGAAGCTGTGAATAGCAACAATAAAACACACTTTTCTTTGCAAAACAGAAAAGACATGGATGAATCTCTGTATTACAAAAAGCTCCCCATATTTTACTGTAGATTGTAAATACAGCAGGATTAAGTTCTGCAACATCAGTCACTTCCGTTGTCTTAGGGGATTCGCAAATTGAAGTCTACTTTCGAAGTCTTTATTCACACTAGTCCCATTTTATATCAGTGCAACTAGTAAGAACTGCATTTTCTACTTGTTTTGTTTTGAAGAAAAGGGAGGCAGGATAAAAAACACACTTACTTAGATCTCTTTGGGCAAGAGGCTTAGATTTTTCAGATGATCTACAATAAATAGCACCTCCACGTCCTTGGGCCACAGAGACTTGGTTTGGATCCTCTGCAGGTGGTATCCGGCCCCAGTTTGCGGTGCGTGACTTCATCTTTTTAGTACGCGGTTTCTTGGATTTGCCAGACCGCCTTGAAGATGATTTTTTAGACTTTGAAGATTTTGGCTTGTTAACTATGGTCATTGTTCATATCTGCGATAGAGACAAAAGTTCTGGTTGACATAAGAACATCAAGAAGAATTCCAAAAACAAAAGAATAGTAGTCCTGTCACTTAATCTCAAAGAAAAAGCCTGAAGAACTAAATAGCTGATATGAACGATTAAAAAAGAATCCCCAAACTAAACACACAAAATAAAAATTTCCATCAAAACCGTATCAGTATTACTTTTAGCTTCTGCAGAACTGGTGACTGATGACATTTCTTTTACTTTCACAGGATTTTAATCCATTACAATTATGGAGTCTTTTTTTTTTTTTTCTTTTGTTTAATATAAAAATGCATGACATTCTCTGAGGGGAACCAGTTATTTATCTATTGATGGTGTTAGTAACAGAATACTATTACTTTATAGCCTTATTTTTTTCTGTTTTGTATGCACAAAGGTACCTGCATTTAGCTGCTACTTTTGTGCTTTCTTTCCAGTGCTCTCTGTCTCACTGTCTACTGCATCAGTCATAATGGGTTTCTTGTGATTCTATAATGAGCATAACTTTTAAACACTTTTTTTTTTTTTTGGCATCAGTTTGTGACTCCAAATTAATTTGTGAGGGCTACTCAGTCTGTATCGTGAGGTCCCTTTTTCCAGGCCAACAGGAGCCGTAAGCGGCAGTACATTCAAGCCCTGGCATGTTAAGATCCAAGAGGAGATGTTTGGCCCTCCTTTTCACTCCTGGGAACCATATACCTCAAAGCCACAGAGGATGGGATATATCTCAGAGAAATCTTGGGAAAGGAGACCAAGAAAATGTTTGTAAATTTACTTCTCCCTGGGTTTCTTCTGCCCCTCCAAGAAATACTTGTTTGGATATAACTTTGGCAGCAGTACTTGTGGTATTTTGCACCTATCACATTTACAACTCCTACTATAAACTGAAAAGTTAGACTAAAAAGCATCTGTTTCAGTTCTACTTTGTAAAGTTGCACATTTCCCTGATGCAAAACAACAGAGGAATGTAAGCTATAAAAGGAAATGCTGAATGTAAAACAAAACAAACCCTCATCCCTCAAGCACAATGTCAATAACTGATATTAAGTCCTTTTTAAAATGCTGATTAGGTTTCTAGATGATACCACTTTAAATAAGTGTAATTGTGTATGCATAGTAAGAAGCTGAATAATGACATGATGAATTATCAACTTCTATAGGTAAATTTTTGCTATTATCTTACTGTAGCACATAGGGACTTGTTTAGTTTAGGGAAACTACTAACCTAACTGAGGGTTTAAAACATAAGCTAGTTTGTTATGCTGAAATGACTGAGAGAACAAAGCATAAAGTGTTTTCAGATTTATGGTACAACTTGATTGTTATCGATAAAACTTAAGATAGTTTAAACAAAGCACAGTAAATAAGAAATAGTTCCACAAATGACAAATTGTGTGCAAAGCCTGTAATTAGAACTTTTTCCCCTTTAAACTTTCAATCTAAAATCCATTTAAAATCCATTCTATACACATTTTCCATTTCTGAGAAAATAATACACAAAACTGAAAAATTCATTTAACTGAGAAACGAAGACATCGTTGTCCTATTGGAAGACTAAGATGACAGCTCTTGGGCTCAGTGATTTCAGATAAGATCCAGTCTTCAAATTGCAGATACCAGTGACATCTCCTTTTTTTCTGATTGAAAGGGAAAATGTTTTAACAACATATTTAAAACATATTTGAGGGACAAGAAACAAAGACTGCAGTGAGAAGGAAAACAGAAGAACATTACTGCAAAAAAAAACTTGTGTTATATTGACCAATAAGGTAAGCCTTTTTTTTTAATTTATTTTTGATAACAGATTGATACGTTACCAGATAGGAAGCACTATACAACAGCAAATATTAACACTAGTAAGAATAAATCAGATCCACCACTTTTTCAAAATACATTGATTTCTAATTTGGATATAACATCTCTCTGACAAAGAAGTATAAAAACTATAAATACTGATATTGTTTCCTCTCCCATTGTTCCATACACATACTGATCCTGTTCCTATACCACTCTGAACATAAACTGATGTTGGCATGAGTATCGGGTGTTATTTCTCTGTACATTTGCCTTAAAAGACCCTTCCCCAGTACATTGAAAAGTAAACCCAAGATTCCAGAAGATCAGTTAAAACAGTTACTCTCCCCCCATTTTGAGTTCCGCATCAGCACTGTTTAGATTTTTCAGCAGTTTCTTTACGAAACACTGTCAGTTATGACCTCGTTTTAAGTAGTTACATGTTTGGCCTCCACTTAGCATAGAGCAAGTCACAGCTTAAGATTTTGTGCAAGATCCCATTCACGAAACTGAGTTTAACCAGGGAGCAGTCATTCTGCATGTATCTTGTTACCAAACGAACATTTTCAGCAGTGGTTGTAAAAAAAACGAGACACACACACACACAAAGAACTAGGTAGCGATAAGGAGCGATAGAAAACTGCTATGGCATAGATATTACGGCCACGTGTGAATTACAAACTGCTGTTCCAATACTGCGAAGCCACTGTAAGCTAAACAAAAACAAACAAGCAAAAAAGACAGACACACCTCAAACACACACATGCCACACGAGTTTAAGTTTCATTAAATAATAAACCAGCAACCAAGCCAGGAAATAGAAATTAATCGTCACTTTACCCTGAAGTGGAAGCCAGTTATGCACGTCAAGTACACAATAGCCGAGTAGCTTTAAGTATTTCTCAGTCGGTGTCCGAGGAGCCGGCAGGCAGCTTCCCGGAGCCACGTTTCTGCCAGGAGGAGATCTCTCCCGCCTGGGAGCAGCGAGCGCCGGAGGGCCGGGAGCAGCAGCGGCAGCAGCCGCCGCAGCCCTGGCTCCCCCGCGGCAGCTGGGCCGTGCCCACAACTTACTCCAACGGACTCGGAACGCCGCGGAACTTGGAACTCCGCTATGACGTATTTTTAAACCCGTCATGCTACTCCCGTCTAAAATCAAAGCATTTTCTCCAGGGCGTTTTTACTGTCGGTGCTGGAGCGCCAGATCGGTCACCCTGAGCCCTCCCTTTCAGGAGAGCTTTGGTTTCTTTCACGCCGCCTCCTGAAAAACGTTTTGACACCGACAGATAAAAGGCTGCTTTTGTGGCCAGGCTCCGCACGCCTGCACGCAAGATGTCTGCACTCGGGAGCAGCATCTCGCCCGCGGTAAGAGCCCAAACACACCAAACAAAACCGACTCCGACAC
>VXAA01003888.1:815805-837996 GCA_013399115.1 Anseranas semipalmata | reverse complement strand
TCCGGGCCCCTGGCGCGGGGCGGAGGCAGCGGGCAGGGCCGCGGCGGGCTCCTGGCTTCGCAGCTGCGTTCCCAGAACCCAGCCTCGCCAGCCCGGCGGGGCCCCGGGGCGGCGGCGGCGGTGGTGGTCCCGGGGGGAAGCTGGGGGAATAAGGCGCTGGTGGTGGGAGGACGAGAGGGTCTGAGCACATGGAGGCTTCCCGGCCGTTTTGCGAGGCTCGTACACGAGGCTCGGTGGAGGACGTTAGCAGTTGTATCAAAACTTGGTTGTGGCTCGTGGGGNCGTGGTGCCATTTGCCTTGTAAACTTGCCCAGCTTTTTTCACACGTTCCGAGTGCTTGGCTGTAGCGGTAGAAACTTGGATAGTGTGAGGCGTTACTGAGGCCTGGGCGGCTTTGTTAGGGGCGATAGGCGAGGCTGGATGAGTGGAGACTTTGACATTTTGATATTCTTTGTTTTTTGGATGTATTGGAACCATTTGGTAAGTGGGAGAGAGGTTTTAATTCCTTCTAGAATTACGTTTTTTTTTTTTCCAGGTTGTTTTTCCTAGCTGTGTTTTTATTTATTTTTACTACCCTTTTCTTTTTCCATTTGGAAGTGAAACATGTATCTGAGATAACGGAGACACCGTTCCTACCTGTCAGGGTAGCATGGCCTAAGGTTGGCGTGGCTACTGTGTAGCACAGCGTGCATCCGCTGCCCCCGGCATTGTTTCCTCCGGCAGCACGGATCTCTGCTACTTAGAAAAACTTTCACTTGGGGTGTCTGATAACTAACAATTACAAGGCTTACAAAGCTTTGCCGTAGTTGCCATCCTGCCCCGTGAGAAAGATGGATCATCCTGGTTAGAAAAAAGAGGCTTCTTTTATCCATTTAGAAACAAAACCTGTGCTTGGTTCCTTTTTAGATGTGCATTTTTACAGATGTTGGGCAGTAATTTGGTATCAGCAGATCAACATCTAACGTGATACGCATTGAAATCTTAAAACATTAAAAAGAGAAGACAGAAGAGAAACATACTATTGTTGACAAAAATTGCACTTGAGGCTGATGGGTTGTAACGTGATTGTTGCCTTCGCTGAAGATGCTTACAGCAAATCCTTAGGTAAACTTCAGTCAAAAGAGAGGTGTGCTTTTTGACACACAACCAATAACTTGTTCTCTTCCAAAAGTAATGCAGAGCTGAACAGTTTTTGTATTTTTTTAATAGTAAGCTGCCCTTTACTAAAATTAATACTTCTTATTCTCAATAACTTTTTTTTTTTACAAGACTTCTTGGTATCTAATAGAAATGAAATGCTTCCAGTGTTTGGGGATACCTCTCTTGAGATCACTGCAAATTGATACGTCTTTAATGCTCCCTTATTAGAAAAAAAAAAAATCAGGTTATCTTTAACTTGAATTGATGGTTCATGATACAGGTTCTATAAACTTGTATCTCTTTTAGGTTACTATTATTTATGCTTGAAAGTATATTGTGTGGCACTGGTAGAGTTGAAAAGTCATTCTGAGCTTGTGAGATCACTCGTGTTCGGTTTTCAGGAGGGCGGTGTTTGGATATGCAAGGGATGGGGAAGGTGAAAGGTGGCTGTGTTCGCCTGTAGGTAAGGCGGACAAGGGGTGAACAGCGTCCGCTGCTCAGAGTGCTTAGGAATGAAAGATCCTCACAGCAGAGGAACTTCTTGGCTGCTTTTGGAAAGTGCGTGCCCTGCAGTGTTGAGCATTAGCTTCACAAACAAAACATCTAGGAAGACTGTACGTGCTCTCCAGGATGAGATGAATAACTTATTTTTTTTTCTGTATACGTAGGATAGAAGTTACCAGTTGTCAGAAGATGCCCATTAGCATTTTCAGAATTGGTATGTGTCACTTACAGTGGTATATTACAACAGCATTTTAATTGAGCGCGGAGATAATTCAACAGTAGTATCATTTGCTAGGTATTTACCAAACCGAGCTCTGCAGTTACTGCATTCACTACTAAAATAGAAGGGGTGCCAAATAAATTCCTAGATGAATGCCAGTACAAATTTTCTGTGGAAGGTAAGTTGTGCTTTTGTCACACTGCAGAGTGAATAATAGATGATTATTCCCAACCCAGCTTTACTACTCCATAATAATAGCAAATATTGAAAGTAAGTATTAAAACTTAAAGTAGCATTGTTGCAATGCATAGCCCTATCAAAATCATACGGGTAGTCAAATGTCGTATAGTCCAAATGTGTATTTTGTAACTTTATATTAAGATGGCAGCTGATCTGATTGATGTTTTTTTTAAAAAAAAAAAAAAGATTTTTGTGGGGGAAAAGGCAGTGCTCATGTGTTAGTGTATTTATTTTGGGGTGGCTGCAAATAAGACTCAGCAGCTAGATAAGAAATTTATTGATCTTTTTTTCAGAATTGGGAGGCTATCTTTGCTCCAGCATTTGAAGTAAGTTTGAGAGACAAAATGTATGCATTGGAGATGGACGAAACAGCATCAGATACGATGAGGACAATCATAGTCTAATGTCACTAGGACATAGGTGCCAGGAGAGATGCGCTGAATTTGACTTAAATTGATCGGTTAGTTGGTGTGGTCCACTGGTGTGATTTGGTCTGCTTTGGATGGACAAAGATGGGGTATTTTATTAGTTCATTTATTAGTTCAGCTGAGTTTGTATTTTAATAATGCTACATTTTCTGTTTTTTTTCTTTTCGATGCATTTAACATACTTGTTTAAAAGAATAACAGCTGACTATGTTGGCCTGATTCTAAACAAGCATTACATTATTTTTGATCCTATGCTTAAAATTTTTTGATGTTGGGTACGATTTTTATTAATATAATTGTAAAAGTATAATTGTTAATGTGGAAGTAGTCCTGCTCATGTAAATAAATATGTTGATAGAAGTTTACATTTCCTAATAATAGTATAAGCTATGGAGATAAGACTAAATGATACTGGTCTAAGGATAATGTAATATAAATATCTGTGTATGCATTGGAAGCTAAAGAATTCCTAATTACATTAATTTAGTTGAAAATGTGTATATCACAATACCTTCTGTATATGTCGAAGGTGTGTTTTGACTGACCTGACATGTTTTGGGAAAAATGTTCTTGCTTTCCTAGTCAGGTTGGCCAAACTGGCTTGTTCATTTGGAGCTTTCAAGAAATACTTAGATCTGGTATGAGAACCAAATACACGTTCTAGATTTGAATAAAGATTTTCAGAGAGGGTATAACTCTTACTTACCTGCCCGAGGGCCATATGCCTCAAGGAAAAACTGTTCTTCAGAATTTCACTGTAGCTGATGTTGAAAGGCAAACACGAGGCTCAAATTTACTGTCTCATTCTTACTTCACATTAGTGCTTTTGAATGTGTATGACGGTTGATGGTTTTGAATAAGAGTGGAATAAACACCGTTTTTTTCTGTAGTGAGTCACTTTTCACTTACCACCCATTATATCCTTAGGTGGTTATTTTGTTTTTAAAGGTGGCATTAAAGATGGTTTGGATGAAAACTGGTACTGCCTGTTGGGTCCTAAACCTGTGTAATTGTCTCTGTGACTACATCACACCTGCAAGTTCTTGGCTATCCAGATCATGTGGCAAAATGTCTCATTTAAAATCTACTTCTCAAGTAGTGTCTAAAACAATTCACAAGAAATAGAAGTTTAATTGTAAACACCCTGTCCACTGAAGTAACACCCTTCAGCTCCTCCAGTCATTTATATGTAGGAAAGGGCATGCTCGCAAGCCTGGCTTCACTGTCTGCTCTTTCTTCCCTACTTTCAGCTCCTTTTCTCTCTTCCAGGCCTGAGCCTTCGGGCATTCTTTCCTTCACCCCTTTTTACCTCTACTGTGTATTGATTTCTGATGTGACTCTGGATCTGATAGTTCTTTGCTTGTGCTGCATGTGGGCCAAAGGAGTTGTTAGTGATGCAGGTTCATAGCAGCAACAGCAAGGGGGCAAAATGTCTCTTGAAATCTAAGTAGGCAAAATACTTGTCTTAGAATGTTTTCCTTTTTTTTTTTTCCTGAAAAGTCAAACTCAAGTTTGTGATCTTTTGTTCTGTTTTGTTTCCCCACTCCTGCTGCTGCTGCTGCTATGAAGCCTTTTGAATATCGAAGGTTCCTGAGTCAGACTGAAGACAGCAATAGCTGAGGTGGATTAACGCTGGAATGTAGTCAGGGACTGGAACACTTGGGAGCTATGCTTAGACAGAAAGGGAAAGAGGTAAGAAATGTGGAGCGGTAAGACTGATTTTTAAGCTCTTATTCACAGACTTAACCCAATCATTTTTGGTAAATGCTTTACCCAGCATTTGTGCACAGCGTGTGTGAAGTGGTAAGGCAAAGGAAAAACAATTAGCATCAGCCTACTTCACAGACTATTTTTACATTTTAAATACTTAGATGCTAGCCAGTTGGCGAGATCCCTTCAGTATCTAATATATCCACTATCTGAGAAAACATGTATTGGCAGGGTTTTAGATGAGCTTGTAAAAGTGTTTGTATGCTCTCTTTTGTTTTGTTGATTTGTTCTGCCACTTATACCAGCATGCAAGCAGTGCATTTTACCAGTTAGGACACACTAAGGGATGCAGTTTCACTAGTGGTTTAAATATATCTATGCCTATGCTGCCTCTGCAAGGGGTGGTACAAGCCACACTTCCTGCCACCTTACTAGCCCTTACTACCAGTCCTAGCGCTTCTGTTTGGAAGTGTGGAGGAACTGCTCTGGCTGAAAAAGACAGCTTTTCAGTTGAATCAGTTCTCTGCTCTGACTGCTGCACAAGTCCTGTTGTTGACACAGTGGTGGTGTCAAGAAAACATGATAGAAGATAAGACTACCAGCGTTGGTGTCAGGAAAACATGATAGAAGATAAGGCTACCATTTGCACTTGCAGTCTAATTTCTGTTTGCAGTTTCACAATCAGTGTAATCTGATCATAAATTATATGTATATCGATTACGTGCTTCATTCTTGCACATTTTACAGAGACTTCTATTATATGAATGTTTTTTTTGAGCTTTGGATTGAAAATTTCAAGATGATTCTTGGTTTTATTTAATTTCTAACTGCAAATTCACAAAACGTGCTTATATTTCCAAAATAATTTTTGTTCTGGGATTGTTCATGTTTAGCTCCAATCCAGATGAGGATCATGTTTGGAAATTGTAAAGCATATTCGTGCAGCCTTTTTTTTTCCTGATCGCTGAAGTGTGGATATCATGGTGTAAGCAAATAATATCCTTCATGCTTCAGTGACCTCTAGTCTTGATTTCAAATTTCTGTAAGATGGACAGGCTTTAGTACATTTCAAATAGAAATGTTTAAGAAATAGCCCTAAAGCAAGGCTAATGAATTGAGCATGTATATTACATATTGATTTCACTACACATATGTGGATTCACATAAATGTTTATCTTTAGAGATCAAGAACAGTCACAAAAGATACTCAAGAAGGTAGTAAGTGGGGAAGCCTACTTCTTGAGCTGCTGGTGCCTCTAATTTAAAATTTCCTATGCGCCGAAGTATAGCGTGCCCTAGAGAATGGATGCAATTTAAAACTGCTTTTCAGAATGCAGCAGAGACTGCAAGAATTGCTGTTTTTTGTCATGTGTGTCCCAAAGATCTTTCTTTAGAAAACATTCACATTTAGCTAACGACATTCTGTTTATTTTTTAACATCAGTCTGTGTCATCAAAATAAGAAAATCCAACAGAAATTCCTGGCAGAGTGTAAGGTAGCAAATTACTCATGAAGAAATAAGGAGTTACTGTTCCTAGAGCAGTCAAAATTTGGCCATCTCATATTTTACATTGGGGCATAGAAATTACACAGTGTACAAAATCTATACTACTAAGCAAAAGTTGATAAGGAAATAGTTAATTTCCTTTTAGCTATGCAGTTAGTGTACACACCCACCAGATGGAGCTTCTGGCAGCAGTGGAAAATTCCAGAAATCAAGCAAGAATGAGAAGTGTGTGAATGACTTAGAAGATCCCTGTCTGCTGGACTGCAGAAGATATTTTTTTAACCTTTAGAAAAAAAAAGATGAATGGAGAGTAAGAAAGATCAGCCTTACTGAGTCTTCTCACTAGAACCATCTTCCATAGAAGTTCTTCCTCTGTGATGGGAAGTTGGAGTTGTTAGCATCAGAGTCACTGACTGAAGATAGACAATAAGCTCCCCAAAAAAAGAGAGAAGTTTCATAAACCCTTGCTGAAGATCACATACATTCACAGAAGCAGTATGTTAAGGTCATTAGCCAAAGCATTTTCTCCAAACAAATGTAAGGGTGGTTGGTTTTTTTGCTTGTTTTTTAGTACTACATTTTAGAAAACCTGATGGCCAGAGAAGTGGTATGAACAGTCCTTTTTCTTTGACACACTGATTTAATCTCTGAAGTGATTTTAAAATCTTTTAAAAGACTTTTCCTGACAAAGGAACTTTTAAGAAATAGACTGTTTGACTGTGAGGGGGAGTCAGGGGTTTTCATGTACAGAGGTCTGCAGAAGTTTTACAATGCATTGACCAGATACCAAATACACTTGCTAATTTCCTTCAGTTCCAATAATCATAGTTTTAAAACACCATACCAGATTTTTACAGAGGATTTGATTTGGGTTTTCTGTTCACTTTACATCTTTCTAATGTGCCTAGTCCTGTCTTAGATATAGACACAAGTTAAAGGGCTGGGGGGCTTGTGCTTGCTGATGTGCTAGCTTAAGGGTCTAACGTGGCACTGTACACACAGAGTTGTCTAGTTGGAGTTGAGGTGTTGAGGCAAAAGTTAGCTGAAAGCCGTCATGTGACATGGGCAGAAGCCTGGTGTTGCAGATGGTTGAGCTGATAATGCTGTGGAGGTGCTCTGTGTTTAAAATGTTGCCATGAGAGTGCAGCGCGTGCTGTTGCAAAACAGCCTCCATCCTAGGATTATAGCAGACTTGAAAAATGAGCCCTTAGTTGTCTGGCATTTCAGATGTGCTGTTAAACTGTAAATCTCATTACCTTCACGGGAGATGCAGTTGCACAGCCCCTCTGAAAACTAGGCCAGAAATGCTTAAGTAAGAAGAGTCCAAATAGAAGAAAGTGAACATGCTTATTGTAAGCCAGTGATAGCTGTGTCAGGAGTAGACTCTGTTCAATCGGTGCACAGAGGAGAGGTATTTAGCTGCAAATCTTACCTTCTTAGGGAAGTTTTTGTTAGTTTTTAGTTCTCCCATCTTCTCTGTTCTCCCTGGTGTTTCTGCTCCTGGTATTTTTGGTTTGCTTGCTCTTCCCTGTGATACCTTTCTGCTTCCTGACTGTCACTTTTCCTTGCTTTCCTGGAGTTGTCGGGTCCTGGAGGCCCAGCCTTTTCCTTGCCAAAGATACAGGCCATCATTGTCTTAATATGAATTTCGAATATTATACACCTATATGTAGTACTATATAGCATCTTTTAAGCTGTGTACGTGAAGAGGCTGCGTTGCTGCTGCTGCAGGAACCACAGGTTA
Organism: Anseranas semipalmata; assembly: GCA_013399115.1. NCBI lineage: Eukaryota > Metazoa > Chordata > Aves > Anseriformes > Anseranatidae > Anseranas > Anseranas semipalmata. The sequence goes on along the minus strand of VXAA01003888.1, from coordinate 830,503 downwards.
ATTTTCTTGCATATTTTTCTTGCATTTTTAAAAATCTCAGTGTTGCACTAACAGCCTTGTGTGCAAGTCTGTTTTATGGCTGGCTTTTTAAAGCATGCTACTAAATGCAATTAAGTGGGCAAATCATTAAAAATCTTATTTTAAATGCAGTTGGAATAGGGAGATAAAAAGCAAATTACCAAGAAACTAATAATCTTATTTCACCAAGGAACATGTAGCTGTTGTCAGCTCTGATACATGCCACTCTGTTGCATTATTATATGTAACCAAGAACTTCTCCAACTTAAAATACTAGCAAAATAAGGGCTAAAATGAAAGCATTTTTGATTATACAAAGCAAAAAAATGCCAGAAGCTTGGTGATTCTGGTTGGCGACACAATGCAGGGAAATAATAGTCTTTGGGAGGCCCGGTATGGGATGAAGTACTTCTCTGTGCTCAGTGTTTGCATCTTCAGACTGATACACTAATTGACACTGATCTGCTCTCAGTCCTGATGAGTCCTCATCCAGAAATGTCCTTTCTGCAATGAGGATTCAGTGGGAGAGAGGTAATTTGGACTTGATAGAGATACAGAGACATACATTCTCCTTTCTAGTTGGGAAATAACCCAGTATGAAACAAAATGACCAGTCATTCTTACGTGTTTGAAGATATGGCTAGTGGTCTTGTTAAAGCATATGCAGTGTTCAGTTTTGCCTCACTGTGAAGTATTTTAAGAATGTTGTCTTTTTTAATTTCTTAAAACATTTTAGTATCTTCTGTTGAAGCCAAACTTGCTGAAGAAAAATGATCTGTACTTTATGCTGTGGATGTTCTGTCTGAATGATCAACAGAGAGAAAAATCTAACTATTTTAAACAATGAAAACTCTATAATAGTAAACTAATTCTAAATGACTCCACAAATGTTGCTTTTGTAAACTTTGCATTTGTTTGTTCCAGTTTTAATGGTACCATTGTTGTGTCTTGTGTTCCCTATATTTTCAAAACTGAATTTCTGTCCATGGGTGATGTGAGTTGAAGAGATATCAAGTCTTCCTAGAGAAACATAATCATTTACATGCCATTACTTGGAACAGTTTACTTCACATCCTACTAGTAACAGCCATATAACCAAAAACTTTAATCTGAATACTTCCCAAATGAGTGTATTTCCCTAGGGTTGTGTCTGGCAGCCGTGTCACCTGTTTGATCTCCCACAATCTTGTAATTTGAGGTGGGACTGTACTTGTATGGGAACCTTATAGGAAAAATTACCTGTACGAGGAGGTGTTGGTATTTTAGTAAGTGTGCTTTGTCTATACAAGGTGCAGCTCTGCTGCCAGTACTGATAGCTCAGATGCGGTATAAACTGAGGCCCTAGACACTTAAGTCAAAAGGTTACACGAAGTGTGAATAGCAGCATTCATCGTGATATCCTGCTGGATTTCTGACTTGGGTAACTTAATTGAATTCTGAGTACCAAAATATTCCTCAGGTAACGTTACCTAAAGAAATCTGTTTAAACCACAAACCTGCTAAAACTTTCTGCAGCACTCTTAACCTTGCTGGATTGCACCCCACAGTAGCTCCGTGTCAGTAAAGGTACTGTATATGTGGTTTGCAATTAGTTTTAGAGTCCTTCACAATGAAACGTACGTTATAAATGTAAGATTGCCCTTACTACATTTCTTATCTCTTGTCTTTAACACTTTGTTTTGTACAGCAGGATATGATCCTTCTTCTATGTCCGGGCTTTGGCCTCACACAGTAGGTGTAATATAATCGCTGAGGTGGGCGTTCTGGAAGGAGAATTATTTTTGGAGGCTTTTGCATGAAACTTGTCCAATGAGTCTGAGACGCCCAAGCACCATTAATTTTGGAGGTAAATGCCTCATAATATGTACTGAATAGATTGGGAAGAGTTAAGATTTTGATTTGGTGAAATGTGGGCAAGAAATAGTTGAAAGGATAGTTCTGACTGCTTGCTACTGACATTTGGACTTTTTGAACTTAAAGGAACACCAACTTGAATTCTAGAAAAATTGTGGGCTTCGGGAGCTTTGAGCTTAAGCACTCTGGCAGCTTCACTGGATATTAGTTAGTTTCCTGGTTTAAAGATATCCCCCTCTTTTGGTTTATTATGACCAACAGAGGCAAAAGTCAAAGATAATTTCTACTACAGGAGAACTGCCAGAAGAGCTGAAACAAACTGGGGAAAAAACTGACTTGTGATATGAAAGTTAAAAGACAAGAATATAATTTAAGTTGGATGTACCTTTAAGTTACTCCTTTGAACCTGACATTTCTTATTTGAATCACAATTTAAATGTTTAATTTTTTTTAATTATTGAGATATTTTCTATCATTTGTCCATAAATTGGTCTGTCAAAGTGGGCTGGAATATGTATAATGGGAGGGGTGGGAGGAATACTCTAGTTAAAAACAACAATGAAAAAATAAAGCCAAAGGGAAGAAAAAAACAACCAAAAAAACCACCAACCCAGCAACAAATGAGAGAAAATACAACAATTATGTCCCAAAAGGTTTTTTTTTAATGACAGATCTGAAATGTCAGTACTTGCCTGGGGGGCGGTGGGGGGAAATTATTTGCATGAAACTATGACTTAATTTAAAATTTACTGATGTTATTATGATTGGAATAAAATCGGGTTACTGATAAAATTGTGAAGATAAGGTAGTTAAAAGTAAGTTTGCTATAGTAAACAACAGTAATGTGGTACTGGCACACAGCCGATAGAGAAATTTAAACCTATTTCAAAGATTTACAATGTCTGGGTTGCACTGATGATGTTGATTCTGGATTCTCATTGCTTTCTCATTTTAATGATAACTGTTACTGAGAAATATTTAAAAACAGGCTGTCTAGTAGAGAGGTATCCTATAGTTTTTAATGAAGTAATGTTTAGCATAATCTGAATTTTATGCACTAACTTGTTACCAAAATGCATGCCTTTTTTTTTGTGATTATGCTATGTTTCACTCTGCTGCAGCCTTTCCCTTTTAGTATTATAGATACTAAGAAATTTGGGTTTGAATTATTAGAATGAAAATCATGGGATCATGATACATACCTAACAAAGTCAATGGACTAGAATAGTGGGTTTAAGTGGGGTGGTGGGATATATTGCACAGGGAAAAGGAGGAGGTTTTTAGAATAAGGGTTTGAAACATTGCTTTTTCTGTAGGAAAAAGATGGAGTATTGCATGCTGGGAACAAGTGCTTTCCATAAGGTAGCTAAATTTTAAAAGTACATTTGTTTCATTTTGTTTTAGGCTTTGCTTAAGTATTCTAATCTAGTAACTTTGTCCTTTCTGCAGTTTTCATTTTGATTAGATACCTCTGCAAAACTCTCTTCTAAACAAATTCAGAAACCAAACCAAACAAACCTGGGCCACAGCTGCAGTTCGGCAAACTTCTGAAATGTTGCTCAATGTGTATGGAAGAGTCTTTAAAGAATATTAGTAGCAGTATAAATTCTTTCTGTGGTCTGTTTTGTTTTCCATGATGTCAAAATTGCCGATATTAACATCAGTAAATTTAAAGATGTAAATGTGTTGGATGACTAAAGAGAAATGTAAAGTAAAACGATTAGTTAAAAGGTAGTCTTAACTGACACCTCTTAAGAAAACAAAACAAACAAAACTCATCAGGCATGCTGTTGGCAGAAACTGCAAGTAAATAGTTGCATCCTTTTTTCCTCTACTCCTGTGAATAGCGAGACATAACATACTTGGAAAAAGTTTGAGTTGATGAGTCAGGACTTACTTCGTTAACTGCAGTTAAATGTTTTGGCCAGGTTTCCCGAGGAAACAAAGCTTATATAATTTTTCAGATTGTGGCTTGTCTCCTATTGCCCTCTCACTCCTCCCAACCAAGAAGAATGTTGGGCACTTTCAACCAAATTTGCTAGAGATGGAGGTCTGAAAAGATAAGTAAGCACCTTTAAGCTTCATTAAAAGTAGATCTCCGGTAAGAGAAGAAACTAAGGTTTGAACATTAACAAGTGTTGCCTTCACAACTCTCTCCGGTCAGCCTGTTCTTTCAATTGGATGTGGCAATGCCAAGTGGCTGCTAAAAACTCTGTGGGAGGAGTTGTAAGGGGGAGGGGAAATAAATCATCCTGCTTAGGCCCAGGATTTCAGGGGTTTGACTTCTCAATATTGGATGTGCGCCGACTGCTGAGGTGCCAGTTAGGTGTTGTGCCTGGAGCTGAATGTAGCAACCTGCCTGGCATTATCTAATATGGAGCTAGCAGAGGGTTATGGAGGAGAGAGAAGAAGCAGTAAATTATCTTGGCTTAGTATTTGAAGTATTCAGCTCCAAATGAGAGTTGTTGGTGCCTGACTGAGTGCATGTATAGTATATTATTCCATGGAATACAATATTATTACAGGTACAGCAGCAGCTCATGATGCCCCGTAAAGCTTTTCTTTCCCAGAAAGAAAAGCAGGCTCGTGCCAGGGAAAGGGATATGTTAAAAAAGAGGAGGAGGCGACAAGACTATCTCAAAAGAAGCGTGGAGCCGCAGAAAAATGCAGAAACAATAAAATGGCACAGGGATGATGAGAAGAGGAGAGAAAATGAGCAAGTTAAGGACAAAGATATCAAGAAGCGATGGAGACAGGATGAGAGAGAACGACGAAAGAATGTGGACGCTATGAATTGGCGCAGGGAAGATGAGAAGAGGGAAAATGAGCGAGGTAAGGACCAAGAAGGCCAAGAACAAGCAAAGAAAGGATGAGGAGGAGAGGGGAAAAGAGCGACGAAAGGATGGACCTTTTGGTGCAGCAGAGGGATAAGGAGGGGGAGAGGGAAAAGGAGAGTAAGAACAGTTCCATTTTATAAATATGTGCAGAAATAACAGAATATTAGTATCATTTAGTTTCAAATTTATCTGCTTTAATGAATTGTATTTCTTGCAGAGCTAATTATTTTAGTAAGATTGATCCGAGTATAGATGTATACAAACTCAAAAAGTCACAATGGGATAGAAAAGTCTGGGTTTACACATTGCTTTTGAAATTGTCTGTTTTGCACGCATGCTTACACCTAATACTTTCTTCAACAGTGCAGTTGGTAATACTGTGTTTCAGATCACCAAAAAGTTCAGGTTTTCTCAGTCTTCATAATATGAATAAATGACAGCGTTAGGAAGGGAAGGGTCTACCAAACGTGCACATGGAAGGTAAAACTGATGTTTTATTTTATTTACTTTAATAATGTGCCCAAGAGATAGTTGTCATTGCACACTTTTTTTTTTTTTTGAGGTAAATTATTTTAGAAAAGTTGTATGGAAATATAAATTTCACAGAATGCTTTTAAGAAGTAGTCAGTTCAAGAGATGCATGTTTCTGTGTTACGAGATATAAGGTGCTGACATCAAGACCTTGGCATCAAATCTGTAAAACTGACAAACAGTAGGTGTTTACTACAGTAGGTAGGTCCCTTTTTTAAAATTGCACTTTTATTAAATTTTATATAGGACTTCATGTGGAGTTATAAAATGTTTTTTCTATTAGCCCCAAAACATTTACTGTCGGTTTATGAACTGGCAGTGGGTTTATACTGGATGGTAGTCTAGTTCCTTGGAGTACTCAGACTCTCATCTACTAGAAATCCAAACCAATTTAGAAATTAGAGCCCTTGGAGTAAAAAGGATGGTACCTTTGCAGACACGGTAGTTTTTTTCCATTTTTACAGCTGGAGATGTTGCAGCACTTCTTGGAAGATCAGGCTGCTTTGCCAGCAGGGTGTTCAGAGTAAACACTGGGGGAAGGGGCTGTCACACTTAATCTTTGGTGAAATTGTGCCTCTTCTAAATAGTAGTAAAGATTTAGCTATCTGGAAATCAGATACTGATTCAATTGTCTGCATCTTCTGGATTTTCTGTCTTTAACATACGAGGAGCAACCTGGAAGCCACAATAATAAAATGAACAGTTGTGTCATTAATAAGACTGCTAATTGCTACATAGCTGTGTACTTTTAATTTTGTTATTCAACAAAGCCAAAATGGTCAAGATACTGAATATGCATGAGTTGTTTTCTTTTTCTTTTCTAGTGCTGATCCTTTCAAGCCACAAAATAAGTGTTTATAAAGGGGAGAGGCAAGGGGTAAATGTCTCTTATTATGAGTAACTTCATTGTGAGGGAAAATGCTCTCAAAATGAGTTACCAGCTTTCTAACCCTATGTTCCTACAGGCTTTTCATTGTAGGCCTGGGAATCATCAGCTGGAAAAATGGAGTATCATTGCAAATTGATAAATCTTATGTCAAGAAAAAATATATATTGCTTCAAGTAGCCTTGTTTTTATTCTGTAACTTGTTTCTCTCTTCATTTCTAATTTTCACCCAATAGTCCCTAGAAAGTTTGATTTTTGTAGTCTTTATTTTCTTGATTGAATACTTGTTCTAACTGTTCCTAGTTCTGAGAGCTTAGATAAACATAGAACTATGTTCATAGAATTCCCAAAGGAAATCAGTAGAATAGCCAGATAGTAACTTCCCAGTTCTTCTAGTATCACTAGCAATGTTGACATCATGTACTTCACTTGTATTAAAAAATAAGGTGTCTTTCACTGGCTTGGTTCCCCCAGTGGACAGTTACTTCAGAAGAATCAATGGCCATTGCAAAGAGCATTAGGATGCCTAGCTTACAAATGCAGGTTTAAGGTGCCTAAATAAGAATAAAATGCAATACAGACTAGTTTTTCTTTACACCTTTCAGGGATTCCATAATTTTTTTTTTTTTACTTGCCATTTCACAGTGATGCTCTTTATGAAAGTTGTTGAATGAAAACACCTTCCTCACTTAAATCTTTAGGGTCACCTAAAATTCTGTGCTTGCTGGTCATGGAAGGGTTTCCTAATGGTACAAACTGACAGTGTAGTGGTAAGGAAATGGTGTTTTCAGTTATGCATAAAAAGAAGAAAACCTAGAATAATCCACTGATGCTGTCTTGGTTCCTTTACAGCATAAGATTTTCCTCCAGATTATTTCTTGAGGTTTCTAAACTATTTCTGTATGAAAACCACAATTTTACTAACAGGACTGTGACATTAGTAATTCATTATACTTGCTGCTTGTTACAGCTGTAGTAAACCTCAATCATCAAACAAGTACATTAAGCACTTTGAATAATGTTGCCCAAAAATGACAAAAAAAAATTAAGGCAAATTTGAAATATTTGTTGAAGACTGTAGTTCAGAGAAAAAGACCGTCTTCATCTGGAACTGATGCATAATTTCCAGAATCAGAATAGCAGCAGTGTTGCCTTGTGGGTTTTCTGAAGCTGTATACCAGAAGACCCTCCATATCATTGTTCTAGATGAAGCTGGCAGAACTGAAACAGTCTTAACATCTGTTACCTGATAGTATCACAGGCAGTAGGCTGCAAGGCAGCCCTTCTGATGAGGTCCAAAATACAAAAGACCCACTGGAGCATTAAGTTTTTAGTTGCACCAAAATAGAAGCAGTTTTTTGGGCCTAAAGACAGGTGGAAACTTTTCCTTGTTTTCCTTTTTATCACCTCTGATAATTTGACTGCTTTGTGGGTTGTTGTTGTTCTCTCTCCCTGTGTTCCTTACCCTCTCTCTCCTGAGTGCATACTTTCCTGTAAGGTCACAGTTTTCAAGTTGTGAATACAGTGTATTATGTGTAAGATCAGTATTGCCCTCAGAAGGGACGACTGTTTGCACTGAAAAAATTATGTAGCATAGGAAAATGTTAACTAGTTGTTGCAACATAGAATTCTAAAACAAGCATGCAGTATTGCATTTTACATTAATTTTCCAGATAATTGCACAGTAATCCTTGTTTTTTCTTTTCTATTTTTTAGCTCCTCTTTTGACTTAGTTTTCTAGGTGGTTCCAGTCCCTTGCTAACGGATGTGTCAAAGGGCTGAACTGCATGGCTATGTTAACTTGAAGTGCTTGAAGCTGATACAGTGAGAATAGTTCACTTTTATTAAACACAAAAAGTAGTCTAAAAATCACTCAGTAACATAACAGCAGGATGTGTTAGACTTCACATTCTGGATGTTTTCAAAATAGTGGCTGCAATTGTTTCCATCTGGAATTTGAAGTGCTAGGAAGGGTAGCTAGTTGGTGAAGACATAATTTGGAGTTGAAAGTCACTTCAAATCTATCCAAATACTAAAATCTGTTAAAAATAAGATACACCGAAGAGTTTGGGATTGGTTGAAACTTTTGTGACTACGCTGTAGTCAATTTTTGTGTTAGACCTTGTTTTCATTCTGTTTTTTTCTGTTGTGTCATAACAATGAATAGTCCCGATCTCCTGTATCTTGAATATTTGCAATGTTAAGTTGCTAAGCTAAGCAGAAATTTTCTCTAGTAATGGGTCTGTCCCTCCTTTTCACTTGAATTACGTTTTTTCCAACGTAGCTCACACTGGTGCTCCTGAGAGCATTTCCAGGTGATACACAATTTTTTCCCCTAGTATTATTTTATTCCACCAGCTATGGCTAAGAAGCTCAGAAAATTAAGTAGAGAGAAAAACCCCTTTGCTGTGAAGCAATACTAACCTTGAAGTGAGGTCCATTTTCTTTTATAGCTATGAACCTGAGTTCTTTGAAGCCCTTGATTTTAAATGAACAATGTGAAATGTTGCCTCTTTAGGCCTGCAGTCCTAGCTGCTTCCTAAAATGTGCTTATGATTATTACTTAAATCAATCAGCCTGTATTATGTTTTGGCCCATTCCCATTTCAGGATGTGATTCTATTGAATGGGCTGAGCAGCTGGTTCCTGTAGACTTCTCCAACCAGAAGTCTTTGTAGTCATTTTATGCCCTAATTTTGAGGTTACAAGATGCACGTATCAGAACTGCATTTGAGATTAAATTCTTCCTTCCTAGGACTCCAGAGGCTGTTAAAAGTCAAAAACAGTGCTTCAGTTCTCACAAGCACAATATCGTGCATACTTTGAGTTCTGTGAAGTCACCTAACTGTTGTTCCTCTGCTTACCTTGCAGATATTCCTTGTTTTTTCACAGAGCTTTCCCCACCCCTTCAGATTTTTGGATGAACATTTGGGAGTACTTCATTCAGACCTTTTTCTTAACGTGTGTGTAAACTTGTCTTAGCTTTTGTTCGTGCTTTGCATAGTGGCTGTTATCCATAGCAGTGGACTGGTACTGCATGAAGTTGGTCTAAACTATGTCTTTGTATCTCCAAAATGTGACCGTGAAATGGAAACTGAAGTACAGAGTTTCTAATTTAGTAATGATATTTTGCTCTTTTATAGCTCATCTTTTCTTGCTTATATTTGGCCACTGAGTTACTCTGGGAATTGATACCTGGCTGTGGACTAGACCATTATGCTAGGTACTGCATAAATACAGAGCAAAAGAGGGTTCCAAACACTTCTTATGCAGTTATCTTGTTTATTTTACAATTATTTTGTGGCTGGTATAGTCAGACCTTTTGTGTGTAAACACACTAAAGATGAGTGGTATCTTATTAAATCAGTGTTTTTTCAGAACTTCTTATAACTAGGTTAGTAATCCATTTTCTTAGGCACCTGAAGATACTACCTGGATGTTTCTAGTAGGGAGACTGTTGGTCTTACGTAATTCAGCTTATGAACAAGGGCTTCCCAATGTATTTGTAGGTGGGACCCGAGTCTAGAAGGAGGAGGCAAAAGGGCAGAGGCAAACTGAATTCTTGTGTCTGTTGAATCATGAACTTGAAAGTAACTGGTTGACTTAGGGGCAGATCCCATTGTTCCTGTTACTATATGGTGATTAAAAAAAAATACTCATGTTACTCTGTAGAATTATTTTTGCTGAACGTATATGTGATCATTTTGGCTTACTTTTCTGTGAAGGTGTATACAGATGCGCAGTCCCTTACAAAGAAAAATTCTATAATGTAGTAAATACATATCTATGACTTTTTATGCAGGAATGAATAGGATAGAGTAGAACTGTGCAGTAAAATAATAAAAATTAGTCACACCTTAGTTACCATAAAACAGAATACATGGAAATGCAGGGTGCCCCACTAACTGGAATACTGTGCTGGAATTACTGGTAGATAAGTGGTATCATCTCAGAATAAATTAATTCCTCCATTAAAAAAAAGAAAAAAAAATAATGCTGCTGAGCTTCCCTTGAAAGCTACTTTGAGATCTCAGAAGTTCAGTATTGAATCTATAGTATTAGGTAAGTGGTGCTTCTGTAACCATCAGGAATTGGTGACTGATCGATGTGTAAAGCTTGAGCTGCTTGTGCCTTGTATTTGTCTTCACGGAAGCGCAGAGTATTTAAGACTGTTCTCTTTTAGCATTTCAGTAGAAAAACAGGAGAAACAGCATTAAAGTAAACTATTTTACAGAAGTTGTGAGGATTTGTGAATCTGTATTGTGGGCATCCTTCCCTGTTGAGGATGATGGATGTAGTGATAGCTTCAGTGCCAGTTCAAAGCATTAGTGGGTTTTGCCAGTACTGGATGCCGCAGCACCAACTGTTGCTTTCTGTTAAAATAATTCTTTGGATCTGAGCTTTGGAGCAGGAAGAAGTCTTGTCAGTGAAGCAGACATGTTCCAGGTGTCCTGTCTTGAACATCAACTTTTTGACAGATGAAAGATACCTTGTTTCAAGAATAGCATTAATGTCTAAACGATTATTTGAGAGACTTCTTAATTCCAACTGTTTTTAAGTCTACATTCAGGGATATGCTAGTAGGGTGTTGTGTATATTGCAGTTATAATTTGAGGTACTTGAAGAGAAATGAATGGAGATGCTAAAAGCTCTTTTTGTAGTCACAAACCATAATGATATCAGGCTGTATCTGGCTCTCCACTAATTATGTCAAGAAACTTCCTAAATTAAATGAACTATATTAACTTAAGGATGAGATTTTTTAAGATTAGATTCTGCTATCAAGCAGAATTTGCAAAGTAAGGTTGATCTTCAGGTTTCAGATGTGAAGATCTAATTATATCCTGTAGTATGATGTGTTGTGATAGGAAGATCTTGATAATTTCTTGTCTTTAAGACTTGGCTATGAGGCAGGCGGAAGGCAGAGGCAAGAAGATGGTGCAGATATAATCAAGATCTTGTTTCTAGGCAGTCCTAAATCTTCATCACTTGTGTTTATAAATATCATGGTATGTTTGACATGTCCAAGTGTATTGGGCACAATAATTAAGAGAAAACATTTTATTGTTTTGGTGAAAAAGTTGTTAGTGGCACTTTTTATTGACATAAGCAATTTGTTAGTAAACATTATATAAGAATTGTAGCTGACTTTCAAATTTAGAACTGGTTATTGCCTAAAGACAAAAACACAAACTGATTCTCGCTTTGTCTCGAGGTTAAAAAAAAAAAAAAATAGTCTCTTTAGGAGCAAAATGAGTAGATTCCTTAAGCAAGGACTTGGATTATAGAGAAATAGCACAGCTTGCTAGAAGCTTTACAATTTAATGTTTGCATGCAGTAATGTTTCTATAGTTGATATTAAGAACTGGAGTTATTCTGGAATAAAATTACTAGGACATTATCTCCTTGGATTTGAAATTCATTTGGAAATGTTCATTCAAGTCCTGAACATACCTGACTATGCTGTTTCTTATATTTTTTGATGAAAAAGTTCAGCATTCAGGTAGTTACAAAGAAGCTACTGAAAGCATAGTGAAACAATACACTACAGTTAGAGCAATGCATATTGAGTTGCCTTTAGAGAAAATAAATTAATGGAGCCATGATTAATTTCTTGGTAATTTCTTGGCTACATTCATCGCTTTTCATTCTTGCTCTATGAACTGCAGCAACAAGAGCTTTTAATAAATGGATGTTCTTGAGTTTAAAAAATAATAAATGGTTATGCTGTGCTTTGAAAGCAAACCTGTGTTAACTTTATTGTAATTTAGTTCAGAGCCATGTTTCCCAATTCCGTTCCGGGAGGAAAGGGAATAGAATATTAAAGACTATTTTCTTTCCGTTTTGGGGGGGATTTGTGTTTAAGGATAATACATCCAATCTGTGCACTGTCTTTGGAGATATGGTGGTGTCATAATGGCCCGCCTAGCCATACCTTGTTAATATGTGTTATTCTTTGCTTTCCTATTAATGTAGTTTTAGTATCACAAAAGTAAGATTTCTTATTAAATCAAGTCATGAAAAAAGTGACAGTGGGCTTAGCACTGAAATCTATTTCATAGTGACTGGCCTAGGAAAAGATACTGCAGGTTGGAGTTGCTTTTTCCATCTGGAAATGTTAAGCTTCACTTACTATTTCAGCCACAGATCAAAAATAGAGGAAAATACGACTTGGAAATTGCAAATAGGACACAACCTTACTATTTGCATTGATCAATAGTCTAGTTAGGAGTTTCAATTCTTAGCCAACAGCATTTTTCTCCTTTTAGTCTTTACCATCTGTTTAAACTCAGTTGTTACTAATACTTCAGAAACTGGCATTGCTGATTCTCAGTCCTGTTGTTAAGTATTACAAATTCCTGTTTGCAGGGGAAATATCCATTGCTATTCTCAAATGTTTTTTCACCATTTATGCATTTATATTTTGTCATAAATGGTATTATTTTTATTTTATGTCATCCAAAAGCATGCCAAGTGTAGTACTAATAAGACTCTATAGCCTCTGCCCAGAGGTGCTTACACAGTAATACTGATACCACAGCATGGGCAAGGATGGGTAGAGAAGTAGACCAGGACTTGGCACATTCTGTAATTATTTGTCAAAGCCTAATACGCAGTACAGAGGTATAAAATTTTATGTATGCTGAGTGTTTTTCTTAAAAGCTTTGCTTCAGTGTGTGCCTGTAGAAATGGCTCTTAATGAGAGAGAAGAAAGGGACATTCAGAATTTGCTCAGAAAATCTGATAATGGAACCATGAGCTTGAATGCAGATTTCAATAAAAGAACTGGTTTGCCTGAGTCAGGTTTCAAAATAACAAGCAGTTAGAAACTCAGGTTCAAACCTCATTTCCTTGTCCCTTATGAGGATTAAAAAAAAATCCCTAGCCAGGAGTGAGTAGCATTCTGAAAGGATGACATGAATCAATCTAGTTATTTGAATGATCACATTCGCTCTTGCAGGAGAATGTCTTAGGCCTGGATATTTTTTATAATTGCATATCAGATACTTGATTATAAAGGAGTACAGATGAGAATGGATACAGCGTAAAGAACACCAGTTCATGATTTTCCATATGATGTTTTTAGAGGCAGTAGCTGGGAACAGTGTAGTTTACTGCCATGATCTGTTTAATCCTTGCCTTCTTGGAGATGGCAAAGATAGCTGTAGTAGAATCTGTAGTAGCTCTTCAGAGCTTGGTTAGGGTTCGCATCTCCAATGTGGTAAATGAATTATCAGACTTGTAAGTGACTCTACTTATAAAGTGTTTCACCTGAATGGTAATTCTTCATATTTTTAAAGTAGTTTGAGTTTCCCTCAAATGAAAGGTGCCAGATTACATAGTGAAAGCAACTTTGTTTTGTTTGTTTTGTTTTGCTTTTTTTTTCTTTTTAAATTACTATCAATAGCAACTTTGCATGATGTCTCCAAGTGACATCATTATTGTAAATACTTCTAAGTGAGTAGCTTGGAGATCCCTGAGATTTATGGACAAAGTCAGATTTTTTTTTCTTTGGTTTCTTAGTTTTTGTTTAGATGGTGTTACAATGCAACTATATTTACTTCTGGCAATTTGTGGCAGTGGCTAGCCTCATACAAGTACCAAAATACTTAATTGATCGGAGTTGTTTTGGTATTTCTGAAAATTTTCCTGTAGATCCTTATCTAAACTCAGTCTTGTTTCCTCTTCATATAATGACTGTAAATTAGAAAGTAATCCTAAATATCATGATCATCTTTCTGCTCTTACTCAGGAGCTGTTTCAGAATTCATTGAATTTGAGGAGACTAGAGCTTAGCGACATGCTAGCAGCACTGCGTGCTGATTGCGAAGCTGATTGAAGTGGTTTGTATTAGCACTGTTACCTGCAGAACTTTTCGCTTTTGTCTGTTTCTGAAACTAAGCAGTGTAGGTGGTGGCAATTACAGAGTAATAAGTTGTTAGTGACTAGCTTAAGCATTACCTAATACAGGTTGGTAGGAGCATGAAGATTAAAAGGCTAGTGTGTAAACAGTCAAGTCATACTTGGACTGTGTGTGACAGTGCATATAGAAGGGCTCTGTTTGATCAGAGACACTTGGTGATTGTAGTCACAACCCATATCCTTTGTACTCTGAGAAAATTTCTTAGTAGGTTCCTTGTAACTTAGATTGCCCTTCATCTCATGATAAAATGGGAGTTTTTTTTCTAACAAATGTTTAATTGTTGTAAACTTCTAATTCTGAATTCTAGACTTTGGCTTGAAAGTGATTAAAAAAAAAAAAAACAACTTTCATGCTTCTAACCAACAAGCCCATTTTTAGATCATGTAGGTAGTTTTTGGCCCTGCAGTGGATTAATTAGTTGATAAGAATCAAATCATTTATTGTTCAAACAAAACAACATCCGAATTGGCTCACAGAAATATTAATAATAAAAAATGCAGCTTTATCCTCTGGGGTGATATTCTTTATGCAACAGGCATTGGAGCATTAAAGCCTAATGAACTGGATAACTCTGACACTTTATTGCTGTTTAAGAAGCTTCCTCCCTTTTTCTTTGAGAAAAACCCTGCCTTTTTATTGCTGCCCCCCC
>VXAA01003888.1:760838-815788 GCA_013399115.1 Anseranas semipalmata | reverse complement strand
CCCCCCAACAAAACAAAACAAAAACTGTACGTTGTCCAGGACTTCCACATTTCTGCCGTTTTGCACCTTCCTAAAGTGCAGCTGACTTGATGGTTCTGTAGCTGAGCAAGTGCTTACTATAATGGTAGCAACATGCAGACTGAGAACTCTGGTATATGCAAAATAAGGCTAGTTATTAGCACTGGGAAGAAATCTTAGTGCTAATGGTTGAATCTGGGAATCTGTGTATTTTAAAAATTTAGACTTTCTTTTAGTTAGACAGCCCCAGGCAATAACATACAGTTTAATTGGAATTAGCTACCTGTATAAGGAAAACTAAAAGGGAGGGTTGTCTTGTAGGTTGAAAATACCCAGCAACATTCTAAAAGGTGTTAAGCCATCTCTTGTATTTTTTTTCCAGTGACTTGTATCTCTGAAGGGCTCTAACCAAGCTTTCAGGTGCAATTTTATTAAAAGAGTAATGTATGCTGAACAGCTAGTCAGCCATTCAGCCATTTAAAGCTATAAATACGGGAAATGGAGGAAACTATTATTTTTTTGCCTTACCTCAGTTTTCTTCAAGGCATTCTTAAGTAACAGTCCTGCTTTAGCATTACATTCTAAAGCTTTTCCCTGGCACCTAAGTATACTCACAGAATATGTTGTTGTGGTATTCAGGATTCCTAAAATAAAAAAAAAAAAAAGGAAGGCTCTAACTTATTTCATAGACCAATGTAGAATACTAAGAATTCATGCATGACTGCAGTTGAATGCAAGAAGCATCTTTCTTCCTGGAGATACTATTAAATCTATTACAAGACTGATGCAAATCTTAAAGCTCAACTTGCCAATTTTCAGATCAGTTAGAATGTATATGCATAAAAGATAATTTGTGTTTTTAAGTGGCTCAGCATAGGGGGTAAATGTCATGTAAACGCAACACTTTTTATAAAGTTATTTCCAGATGCAGCTGATTACTCCTGTAGTAGTTGTTACATCTGTTTGTTGTGTTTTTGGTTTTTTTTAAGTGCTCTTTTAAGTTTGTCAATATCTAGCTTTATGGCCAGCCTCATTTAAGAACAAACCAGACAGAAAGTGTGGTAGTTTCCTTAGTTAATGGTACAGCTCTGATACTGAGTTATGGGTAAAATGAGAGAGAAAATTACTAATAATTAAAAGTGCAGCTCTTCATCAGACAAAACACATTTGACTTAAACCTTTTCTCTTACTTTCTTTTTCAATAGAAACTATGTTCCAACTTCCTGTCAACAACCTTGGCAGTTTAAGAAAGGCCCGGAAAACTGTGAAAAAAATACTTAGTGACATTGGGTTGGAATACTGTAAAGAACATATAGAAGTAAGTATGATACTTCCCAAGTGCTTTAGAGCTAGAATGCTCAAACATTAGTGGGACTGTGAGGTCTTTGGTGTCTGACTTTTTTGGGGGGGCTGTTTCATGAAATGTTAAATTTTTACTGTAAATTTTGAAGGGTGTTTCTGGAATCCCCTGTATCCCATTCCCACACCTTACTCTGTTCTCATCAGCTTCTGAGAAAGATTGTGGGATTCCTTTTGAGCCTTGTTGTTCAGGCATTGCTACCTCTGCACTGCTTTTTAAGTCCTACACAAGGTGGGATTTAGTTAATAACTAAATGCTAAAATGTACTTGTAAACACTTCTTAGAAAGTTTAGCAGAGACAAGATACAATTCAGGCTATATATGACTGACTTGATATATCTTGAAGATAGGAATCCAACATAAACAAAGGACAATCTAAAAATAATATTTGCTACCTGAACACTTCAGAATAAAGCAAGAACTAGGTGTTGTATAGGATGTTCTTGCTGGGCAGAATATGGTTCTGAGATTTTCATAGAATGTTTCTCGGTGCTGAACCGTAGGTCATCAATTTAAAGAATCACTTATGTACCTGTGTTAGTTCCTAGAAGGGAAAGGTATTTGTGCTGTTCTGCTGGACAAACTTTGTAACTATTCTCTCAAAAATGCAGCTTTCTCTCCTGAGCAAGACGTTCAGTATGGTCAATTCATACACTTGTTTAGAGTACCCACCAAGCTAGGACTTGTTTGCTTTGGCTTTTCAGTATCTCTTTAAAGAGCAGTAAAGTGAGATCCTTTAAGAGAAATAAATACCTGTCCTTCCTGATCGGGAAATTTGTGGATCAGATACGGTTTTTAAGGGTAAAATTGTGAATAGGGACAATGTAACTTTTAAGTATTTATTTCAGTGGAAATACTATTTTTGAGTCCTTACGTGCTGCTGACTTAAATGTCAAACACGAAATGAAAAGTACTTAATTAGGTTTCCTTTTTTTCCTAATACGAATTGGGCTACTTAAACATCATACATGTAGTCAAACTTTTATCTGAATTCCTGTTTGCAATGAATTTAACAAAACCAACAACAACAAAAAAAAATACACAAAGTTTGTGGTACAGGACCCATATGAACCTAAATGTGTAGCACTAGCCAGCTATTACTATCTCAGTGACTGCTTTTGAAAACGAGGCAGGTATGTAATGACAGTCTTGGGTTAATTAGGAGAACGTGTCTAAAAATATAGTTCATCATGTGTTTTTTAATATTGAGACTGTTCACAACTTTTCACCTCCAAATAATGCATTTAAATACACAAATTTCCTTGAATTAATGATCTCTACTATTTGCCAGCAGCACTTGAGAGGACTGCATGGATGCTTACAAGAGTTGCTTAAGGGAGCAGTTGGTCTTGGGTTTTGATTATCTGTGCTCTCTTCCCATCTTCCCCTTCTCCAGGATTTTAAGCAGTTTGAACCTAATGACTTTTATTTGAAAAACACTACATGGGAGGATGTAGGATTGTGGGACCCATCGCTTACAAAAAATCAGGTTGGTAATGATTTATGTTGACCCATCTGATTCGGAAGATGGTTTATATTGAAGGGCATTTCACAAATATGCCAAGAGCTTTTCCTGTGGTTTTACCCATTGGTCAGTTGCCTTCACTTTAAGGGTCAGTGAAAACCTTTATTTTTTATTTTTTATTTTTTTATTTTTTTTAGAAGTGCTAATCTCTGTCTTTATTTCAGTAAGTATTGGTAGCCAAATATTGAAGAAATGATTTGTGAAGAAATCTTACCCTTTGACAACTGTATGCTAATAGGCCATCTGTTTTCAAGCTTAGCACAATTTTACTTTCCTTTCAGTCAAAAGATCAACAGTTTTGTAGTTTGTGATAGTTTGTTACCTTTTCTTAAATCCGTTTCATCATCTGTTTTCATCATTTCAGAAAAACTTTAAATGAACACATCTAACTACCTCTCTCTCCATGACTGTTGTAGCTGTTAGCTGTTTGCCACATCTGAGGATTTTCATAATCTGACTTTGAGGTTTGGTTTAGACATACATAGTTCTATACAGTGAATGGAGTGACACTGGAAGTCTTACTTTTTAGATGCTCGGGTTAGTAATAAAGGAGATCTGAAATGAGCTGGAAGTAGAAGGAAGGAATGATACTATTACAGTGACATATTTGATTTTGCTGATTTAATGCTTTTAAGGCAGTGTATTAAGGTATGGATTGCAGTAGCCTCTACCAATGGTGCAATATAGAGTAATACCAGCACTTACAGAACAGTGAGAAGGTGAGGAATCGCTCTATAAAATAAGACCTTTTTCAGCACCTGGAAGACCACGTTTTATTTGTTACAGGAAATGGGAAACCATCTTATGATGGATTTCTAGTGTGGTGTTGGTCTAAAAATATCCTTTTATTACTGCGTTCCATAAAATACACTGATGTTGTGCTTTTTTTCTAGTTAATTCCAGAATAAGAACCTTAATGTAAAAGGAGACAGTTTTTGTTCAGTTTTTGTTGTTCTTGTCTCCAGCCTACCAGATATCTGAGGCTTTAGGTGGACACAAGCATATATTCCTACTTATGCAGAGGAAGTGTACAACTCTCTAGCTACTTTAAATTATCTGTGTGTAACTTGATGCAACAAGACTTGTTTTGACACACGTGATGAATGTTTGTAACTATGTGAATTTCATATCTTACCTCATTTGAAATGTCAGATTGCTTGTGGCTATCTCTAAGGCCAGTGTAATTTTAGTTCCCGTTTTCCCGTTACAACAGTTGACAAGAACTGCATCAGCAATGTGTTAAATATAACAAAGATTGATAGAGCAGGGAAAGTAAGCAAGCGTGGAACTTTCAAATATCACTTTTTCTTCTTCTTCCCTGATCCAAGATTGTTTTAAAATTCATGATTGTGCTTTGATCAGAAGGAAAAGGTGTGGTTGCTTTAAGGGCTTGTGTGGCCTTAGTATGTAACTTAGCTTAACTTTACTTATACACGAAAAATAAGTTCTGAAGTGTGTCTTTTATCTTAAAGTTTGTAATGGATTAAGACACTGAACTAGCTAATGCTTTATATCCATCCTATATCTATAAATGTTTGGCAGATTTGATGGGAAGTAACTCTGCGAAGAAGGACCTGGGGGTCCTGGTGGACGACAGGTTGGCCATGAGCCAGCAGTGCACCCTGGTGGCCAAGAAGGCCAATGGGATCCTGGGGTGCATTAAAAGGAGCGTGGCCAGCAGGTCAAGGGAGGTGATCCTCCCCCTCTACTCTGCCCTTGTGAGACTGCATCTGGAATATTGTGTCCAGTTCTGGGCTCCCTCGTATGAGAGACAGGGATCTTCTGGAGACACTCCAGCGGAGGGCCACAAAGATGATACGGGGCCTGGAGCATCTCTCCTATGAGGAAAGGCTGAGAGACTTGGGTCTGTTCAGCCTTGAGAAAAGACGACTGAGAGGGGACCTTATCAATGTATATAAATACCTGCAGTGTGGGGGACACAGGGATATGGCCAGCCTCTTTTCAATGGTCTGTGGGGACAGGACAAGGGGCAATGGCCAAAAAATGGAGCACAGGAAGTTCCGCACCAACATGTGAAGGAAATTCTTCACGGTGAGGGTGACGGAGCACTGGAACAGGCTGCCCAGGGAGGTTGTGGAGTCTCCTTCTCTGGAGATATTCAAGACCCGTCTAGACGCCTACCTGTGCAGCCTGCTCTAAAGAACCTGCTATGGCAGGGGGCTTGGACCCGATGATCTCTGGAGGTCCCTTCCAACCCCTACAATTCTGTGAATCTGTGAACTCGTCTTCTGGATACAGTCTCATTCTACTCCAACAGTCATGCTTTCCTTTTCCCCAAAAATGAGATTACAGCAAACTTTTTCATGCTCAGCTGCAGGGAATGCAGCTTCTGTTGACTGGAGGAGAAAGATGTTTATGATTTAGCCTTGCATGCTGAGTTTATGGTTAAACTCTTGAGGGACCTTTAAACTGGCACTCACCACCTCGTGTATGTTCAGATAATGAACTTTATAGGGCCTCATCTACAGGCCAAAAATTGCAGAGAATAAATTAATCTAAAGGTTTGAGATTGTTGTAGTAGGTTGTGAGATTATAGTTGTTTAGAGAAGTTCACAGGTATTCTTCTAAAAACTGCTTTTCCATATTCAGTTTCTGCTTTGTTCTTTGTTTTAAGGACTATCGGACAAAGCCCTTTTGCTGCAGTGCATGTCCATTTTCCTCGAAGTTCTTTTCAGCATACAAAAGCCACTTCCGGAATGTTCATAGTGAAGACTTTGAAAATCGGATTCTCCTTAATTGTCCTTACTGTACTTTCAATGCGGACAAAAAGACTTTGGAAACGCACATTAAAATATTTCATGCTCCAAATGCCAATACACCAAGTGGAGGCATCAGCACTTTTAAAGATAAAAACAAACATGATAGCCTTAAACCTAAGCAGGCTGACAGTGTAGAACAAGCTGTTTATTACTGTAAGAAGTGCACTTACCGAGATCCTCTGTATGAAATAGTTAGAAAGCACATTTACAGGGAACATTTTCAGCATGTAGCTGCTCCTTACGTAGCAAAGGGAGGTGAAAAGTCGCTCAATGGTGCAGTTCCATTAAGTTCCAATACCCGGGAGGAGGGTAGTATTCACTGCAAACGATGCCTTTTTATGCCGAAATCGTATGAAGCTTTAGTACAGCATGTTATTGAAGACCACGAACGTATAGGATATCAGGTAACAGCAATGATAGGTCACACTAATGTAGTGGTTCCAAGATCTAAACCTTTGATGCTAATAGCTCCAAAACCACAGGATAAAAAGCCTATGGGCCTCCCTCAGAGGATGGGTCCCCTTTCCCCTGGAAGCGTTCGATCTCTTTCATCACAACAGATGATGAACAGACTCACTATACCAAAGCCTACGTTAAATTCCGCAGGAGTGAATATGATGTCAAATGTTCACCTACAACAAAACAATTACGGAGTCAAATCAGTACCGCCAAGTTATGTTGGTCAGCCAGGGGGAAGGCTGAACTTAAGTGGTAATGCACCAGTTTCTATTCCACAACAGTCTCAAACAATGAAACAGTTTTCATCAAGTGGAAATGGAAGGCCTTATACTCTTGGAGGGGAACAGAGATCACAGGCCCCAGCAAGATACTCTCTTCAGTCTGCCAATTCATCTTCTCTTTCATCAGCTCAGTTGAAACAAACATCGTTATCTCAGTCACAGGCAGCTTCAAGAGTATTAGGTCAGTCTGGCTCAAAATCTCCCGTAGCTGCTACAGGTCCTTCTGCTGTCAATACGTCATCCACACAAAAGTGGAAAATCTGTACAATCTGTAATGAGCTGTTTCCTGAAAATGTGTATAGTGTCCACTTTGAAAAGGAGCACAAGGCTGAAAAGGTGCCTGCAGTAGCTAACTATATAATGAAAATACACAATTTCACTAGCAAATGTCTATACTGTAATCGCTATTTACCCACTGATACATTGCTTAATCATATGTTGATACATGGTCTGTCTTGTCCGTATTGCCGTTCAACCTTCAATGATGTTGAAAAGATGGCTGCTCATATGCGAATGGTTCATGTTGATGAAGAAATGGGACCTAAAACTGATTCCACTCTAACATTTGATTTGACACTGCAGCAGGGGAGTCACACAAATATACATCTACTTGTAACCACCTACAACCTGAGAGATGCTCCTGCTGAATCTGTAGCTTACCATGCTCAGAATACTCCCCCAGTTCCTCCAAAACCACAGCCGAAAATCCAGGAGAAGTCTGATGTACCTGTAAAAAGTTCTCCGCAAGCAGCAGTTCCCTACAAAAAAGATGTGGGGAAAACTCTCTGTCCTCTGTGCTTTTCAATCCTAAAAGGACCCATCTCTGATGCACTTGCACATCATTTACGGGAGAGGCATCAAGTTATTCAGACAGTTCATCCAGTTGAGAAAAAGCTAACCTACAAATGCATTCATTGCCTTGGTGTATATACCAGTAACATGACTGCCTCAACTATAACACTGCACCTTGTTCACTGCAGAGGTGTTGGGAAGACTCAGAATGGCCAGGACAAAGGTACTTCGTCATCTCGGCTAAGTCAGTCTCCAGCTGTAGCACCTGTAAAACGTACTTACGAACACATGGAATTCTCGCTAATGAAGAGAAGGAAAATGGATGATGACGACTCCCCCTCTGCCTTTGAGGAGAAGCCTGAAGAACCTGTAGTTCTAGCATTGGACCCCAAGGGTCATGAAGATGATTCCTATGAAGCCAGGAAAACATTTCTCACAAAGTATTTTAATAAGCAACCATATCCCACTAGGAGAGAGATTGAAAAGCTGGCTGCCAGTTTGTGGCTATGGAAGTCTGATATTGCATCTCACTTTAGCAACAAAAGGAAGAAATGTGTTAGAGATTGTGAAAAATACAAACCTGGTGTGTTGCTTGGTTTCAATATGAAAGAATTAAACAAAGTTAAACATGAAATGGATTTTGATGCTGAATGGCTGTTTGAAAACCACGATGAAAAGAATTCCAGAGTCAATGTTAGTAAGACTGTTGATAAAAAAATAAACATAGAAAAAGACAATGAAAGTTCCTCAGACAGCTATGAGAATATAGAAGAGGAATACAATGAAAGCGGTAGTCCATTTGGTCCGCATATTTCTGACATTGGTGGGAAAGCCTCTTCTGATAGCATAGCGGAGAACCCAGAGGACAGCATATCCAAGGAAATCATTGAAGAAAATACTTTACAGTCTCCAGAGAAGTCTGATCAAAAACAAGAGGAAAGCTCTAAATATGAAGAGATTATTTCTGCCGAAGAGCCAACAAAACTGGTAGGTGATGTTTCAGATAGTGAAGGTGATCAGGATGATCAAGATGATGCTGTTGAATGGAAAGACGGAGCTTCGCAGTCTGAAAGCGGGCCTGGTTCTCAACAGGTTTCTGATTTTGAAGATAATACATCAGAAGTAAAACCAGAAGTGTGGACAGATGAATCCTCCCAAAGTGAAGATGCTGGTAGCAGTAAACCGACTGTTGAGACAAAAGGGGGTGGATCTGAAAGTGATGAAGAACAGTCTAAGTGGAAGAATCGTTCCTATGGAAAAGTAGAAGAGTTTTGGTCTAAGGACCAGTCGCAATGGAAAAATGCATCAGAGATTGAGGAGAGCTTGTCAAATCAGCAGATGGAATGGCAGAATAGCACAATTGACAGTGAGGATGGAGATCAGTTTGACAGTGTGACTGATGGGGTAGCAGAACCAATGCACAGCAGCTTAACCGGTGTGGAGCTGAGTAGCCAGCAAGCATAAGCTGCTTGATCCAGAAGCGTCAGTAATATCCAGTCTGCAACTGTCTAAACACTTTCATTTCAGTATGACTGCTAAGCTTAAATTCCAACTGGTACTGCCTTTCAAGTGCTAGGTCATGGTGAGTGGTTGTGGCCACTGTTACTCCAGTGGTTATGTAAGGATGCTGTTGGCTAATCTTGCTTGAGAATACCTGCTGGGATGAGCACAGTAACTTAATGTGAAAACAGATAAGCTGGTGGCTCCAGAATGCACACAGAGAAAAGCAGAGGTTTGTTTTATCTGCATTTTCAACATTTATTTCACTCTTGTACATGTTCAGTTGTATGTCTTTTTAAACATTACCCTTTTTCACATGGTAGTGTAGGGCCAACATACAAGCTACCAGTTCAACGTGTATAGTAGACTATGGGGAAATTGATTTTTTTCATGTATCATTCTGAATAGTTGAAATGTATATTTGTACAGTCTTTTAGACCTATTCAAGTGAAGCTTATGAAATTGTTCTTGTGTACCCATCATAGATTTGTTTCTCTTTTTTAGTGTTGCCCTGCTGTGTAATAAATGCTGTATCTAGTTTACCTAGCAAAAGCTTGAAACTGCTATAGTATGAATTTTGACAAACTTAGTTTTTGCACATAACCTTGTACAATCTCAAAAACGGAGGCCAGCAACATAAAAAAATATATCTGGACTCTATTGTATTATAGAATTTTCTTGTTCTGAATATCCTTGACATTACAACTGATGACAAACGTATTTCAGAGCCATTTTCTGAAATCTTTTAAGCTAAAAAAGAAAAATCACATGCAAGAAACAAGTTTGCAGCTACTAATTTTGACACCTTTTAGATCTGTATAAAAGTGTATTGTGTTGAAGCAGCACACTGAAACAAAAGTGCTGTGTTTTGGATATTTAGTTTTATCTTTAGTTAACACCAACAAGGTGTTGTATTCATTTATACCATCTAATATATGACACACTGTTGTAGTATGTATAATTTTGTGATCTTTATTTCCCTTTGTATTCTTCATTTAAGCATCTAAATAAATTGCTGTATTGTGCTTAATGTAAATATTTGCTTTATTACATGCAAGTGCCACATTCCTGTTTGGTAAATAATCCCACATTGTTACGGCTTTTTTTTCCCCTTCTTCAAAAAGTGCTCCACAGCCCTGCTGGAGCGTGTCTGTATAGTATTTTCTTACGGGATAGACTGATCTCTTCAAGGACATTGAAAAATCCTACAAAACTAACTTTGTCAGAATTTGTCTTTACTATTTAGCATTCTAGAACACTAGTTTACAAATAAAATTGTAGTGATTGTAGTTCTGCATCCTGGAGAAACAGTCTTTGAATTACTTGCATTTTTCATCCCTTTATGCTTACATATTAAAAAGTTAGCGAGAACTATGTCTCTCTCTGAAGCACTATGTATTGAGGGTAAATGACAGGGAAGGTATTTGAATACTTACCATTTAAACATGAAGGAACATGCCTTGCAAGCTACAGACATTTTTTGGATTTGAAGAAAAAGTAATTTGAATACTAAAAAAAAAAAAAAAAGTCTGTTAAGATTTATTTTTGGTTTGGTCAAACCAGTTTGCATTTTGGCTACTGTACAATACAAGACAGCTATGTAACCAAAAGTTTACTGAGATTATCAGTTACTGAAGGGAATCTAATTGTGATGAGA
The DNA here is from genome assembly GCA_013399115.1 of Anseranas semipalmata. Classification (NCBI taxonomy): domain Eukaryota; kingdom Metazoa; phylum Chordata; class Aves; order Anseriformes; family Anseranatidae; genus Anseranas; species Anseranas semipalmata. The sequence goes on along the minus strand of VXAA01003888.1, from coordinate 805,416 downwards.
ACAAAGCTATTCTTAAGCAGAGTGATGAGCTTGATTTAGGCATATGTTTAATAAAATACCAAAATACTTTTGTAACAAGAGTTAAATTTACCTGTGAAATTTTCATTAATGTTATAAAAGAGGAAATAGTTCTGTTCAACATTTTAAACAGCAAAACCGTTTCACAGAGATCTTAAGAAGACACACATTTCTATAGCAGTTTTGGGTAAGTATAAACTGTACTTTCCACTACTCTAACAAACAAGCCACTATATAAGCCAAATACCAAAATACTTGTATGCTTTCCTGTGCTGCAACTAACTTGTGCTGCTGACACTCTCTGGACTGAGTATTCCTATTTTTTTGTGTGTGCATGTCTGAAACAGTTACCTTTAGCTGAAGATGGTTTGGATTTGTCTTTGGATCTTCCCTACTGCTTCACAGAAGGCTTCAATACTTTAGTTCTGCCTTTTTAATTGAGAGGTGTGGGTGTTGGACTGGGTCCTAATGATACACTCAAGTGTTAAAAGTTTTAGGAACAATACAGGAAAAATGCTTTTGACACATCAGCAGAAGAGCTTTGTGTGCTTCTCTGCATTATAGAAGACTTAAGCCTCAGCTCTCATTTTGTTGTCATTTCATTGAAAATAACTTCCCAATAAGTCAACTGAGAGTTTATTAACTACTATTTATAGTTGTCAATTGGGTGTTTTGTTTTTTTTGTTTTTTTTTGTTTTTTTTTTTTTTCCCAGCAAAACTAACTATTGGAAGTCCTAGAAAATGCTATTCCCTGCTAAGAAAACTTGGTTATGTTCCTTTCCCCTGCTGCAGCCTGTCTATTTCACAAGGGGCTACTGTCTGGAAACATGACATTTCAGAATTCATTATGTGTCATTTCACCTAGGCTTTAAGAGATTAAATAAACTTTAAAAAAGAAAAAAAAAAACTTCCTTTTTAAAACTCTTCAATGGTAGTACAGTAACCTTTTTTAAGCAGTGAGGTAAAAGTCATCTTATGAATCTGCATCATATTTGTATCAGTATCTGTCAAGGTTATTTCACATTGGTGAAGCCTGTACTTAAGGCCAAATTTCCAAACTCTGAGCTCCTGGTCAGAGTCAGTGAATAGCTAAACTGAAATGTGAACTCATTAGAAATGTTTTATTTGAAAATTGGCCAGAAAATGCCAAGATAGGAAACATAATTTTATGTAGTGATTAAATCAAAGGTCTTGCATAAAAACGGTACTTACCAGAAATATCAAGAAAGACTGGGGCTGTTTTAGTATAAACTTCCAGTATTTCAAACAAGTTACTCTTAAAATCTGCATGTTAGTCTAGGCAAGAATTCTTTTCTAGATTTGAGGCAAACCACACATGTTTTTGAGGAAGTCAAAAAAGCAGAAGAGGTAAATGGCCCAATAAAACTAGAGAAACCTTGAATCCAGTTTGTAGTCTTAGTTTATCGCAACTAATCTTACTTTATCGCACCACTATAATTGTGTGAGATGGAATTTACTCAATTTTTACATACATTATTCAAGTTCTATAGCAGAACTCTAGAAACATGCCAGCTGTGCTTGCGGAGTAGCCAGCTCAAGCTGACCCATAAATTCTGCTGTCTTCAGTAGCAGAACTTGAAAACACTAGTCTGTGTCCAGGCTTTGGCCAGCACAATAAAGCAGAAAGGTCATTAACTTAAGACTTTGCTAAAGAATTTGCTTCAGCCACTTTACCTGAATTGAGGTAAAATGAAGTGCATTTTCATCCTAAACATGTTATCCGAAATCTGAAGGTTTAACCCTTGAGAAGGAAGTAGGAGGACGTTAGCATACACATTGTTCTAGACACAAGACAGCTTTGTACAACAAAAACTCTTTAAGAGAGTGTGACCCTGTAATTTGACTTTTGACAAATACCTGAGACTGGCGAGGACAGACTGAGGTTGTTAGGGGTAGTTGCATTTTTATATGACACTTTTAATCTATTTCTATGGGTGCTCACATGGGTTTGTAATAACAGTAATTCTAAACCACCGTTTATCACGCTGACTTGCAGCTGACGTACTGCTCCAACAAGTACACTTCCCAGTTCCTTTACTACACTCCTCTGCTTCCATCCCTTCCCCCTCACTCCTTGAAGCACAGTTACAGCCAACAAGCTTTCATCCAAACTAAACAGTTATTTTCCAGCAGGGACAGAGAGACAGCTTTTGCTAAACTCCTAGTTTTCTATCAGTCAGCTGCATCATACACTAATGTCACACTTGATCTCAGCATTTGCCTTCAGGTACTGTGTATTAACCCTTTATCTACACTGGCATTTGTAAACCTTTTACATGATGTTCCAGAAATATCTGCATTGAAGTTTTATTTCACAAACTCTTAATCCTGCTGAACAAGTGACATTTAACACTGCCATCCTCTGTCCAGCTGAAACATTTTTGTAGCCAGAACTTGCCAATTAATGCTTGACCCTTCGACAAGACAGAAACCTGAATATTTACCCAGTATTTTTGTATTAACTTTCTATAATTCTTATCACCAAGAAAGTAATAGATTTCAAATATCCGCTAACACAGTAACCCATTGTGTAGTACATATATTTCAAACACTGCTAAGATAAAGCTTAAAACAAGTTTATTTCAATTTTTATCAGAACCAAAAGACATCAGGAGTATGGGGTCTGTACTGTCTCTTCATTTCTGTTAATAAAGAAGCTGATACTTGGATAAACAGGTTGGTATAATTAGAGTATTCTGTTCCTTTCATAATTAATTTTCCTCTCTGTAATACCAGTTCATTTGTAATAATCCATTACAATAACCTGCATTGCAGGCGCAGAGGCATTGACTAGGTCTGTCTATTGCTTTATATTTTAATTCACCTTTATCTTTCATTATCTGTTCCACTAATAAATATGAAAAGGTTGAGTTCATTTATTTCTGCATCAGAAAAGCATTGGTCTCCATGGTTACTCAAAGCCATGTAGCTTTACTTTCACCATATGCTTTTTTTTTCCCTTTTTTTTTTTTTTCTTTTCCAGTATTTACAGTGGGTCCTCCATTTTGAGTTTTTCCACAGGTATTTTTAAAGAGCATTTATTTCTCTAAATTGTACTATATGCAAAGCCAATCATCTGAAATTGTTTATTTTTCAGAAGCAATCTACCATCTCGACCAATACCCCCTTATTGTTGCCATAGTGAGATTTTCTGTATATAAGGGAGACAAGTATCTTCTAAACTAAGTATATAACCATCTCTTTCTAATGTGCCTTTTTCAGACAATTGAGTGGTTTTTTGTTGCCCAAGATGTATTTTGCAGACAAAAAAGGAAAAAAGAAAGCTACAGGTGGGGAGATGAACTATTCTACTTCTGGTCCTGGTTAAATAGAATCTTCATTACAAAACGGTACATCCAAAGGTCCGTAATAACTCTGCAGAAAGCTTATTCATACCATTCAACTTATGTTACACAACAGCTTTTAAAACTCTATCCCTCTTTTGAAGAAAAGTGCTGGAAGCTTCAGCCATGTGTGGTTCATTGAATTTTTAAATTCTGACATTGATTTCACGCTCTCTTGTAAAATCTGAACATTTGCAAAGCTGGCAGCATTAACAAATTATATTGATAGTTTTAGCATGCTATACTAGCACACTCTTCAACCTTCTGATCATTTTAAATATAAAAATGTGAGGGTAAACAAAGTGATTTTTTGTATATTTTCTTTGCTGATTTAGTAAGCTTATAGGGAAAACTACTGTGATCAAATCTTAGAATAAAATGTTCCAGCCTCTGTATGGTCACAGTATGATAGGAAAGTTTTGGCTTCCCTTAGAGGTACTAACCAAAGATCTGAAATATAATGGTTGCTTCTTTCTAATGACATAAAGTATGATCCATAAGAACAAACTCAGCCTTTCCTAAAAAGCTGTCGGGAGACACAAATTAATGGTTTTGATATTTGGTACCTACATAGTTCATAGGAAAAAAGTCTTCAGTTCGGTAGAGTTTTGGCAGATCATAGGAGCGTGCAACTGATGGAGGACAACTCTGAAACAAGAACAGGACAGAAAATAATCTTATTGTTAAACAACAGGAAATAATACTTTGAGGAATTCTTCAGAATGAACATATGCACTGGATCTGCACCAAATGAGGCACAAGATGTGGATGATGAAGTGGCTAGATTAAAACTTCGGTAGCTTGCATGAATGTCAATCAAAAAAATGGAGAGCAGGTAGCCTGTTGCCAACCACTATCTCACTGTAAAGGTACAGGTTTAGAAATTGCTTGAATTCAAAACTACTACTTATTGTGCTCTGGCAAAAGACATGGTAGGCTCCAAATGGAAAATGACTTCCTGATGCATTAACCATGTTTGCAAACCATATCTCCCAACACTCTTCTTCTATAATGTTAAAACTAATTATTTAAAGCTGCAATTCTTAAAAAAAAAAAGAAAAAAAAAAAACACTTCCACTCTATACTCTGCTTTACTTCATGAAGGATACTATGCTTTCCACCATTAGAAAGTTGTGGTTTTGTCTGTTTCTAAAATGAGTGAGTTCTCTACTTACTCTGTTTCGGGAATATGCTGGTGATTACTTTGACTCTGTGTCCTGCATCCTAGAATGCATATTTAACCACAGACTGTTGTAACTACATTAGTTACATAGTTTAACAGTACATTCAAGTTTTAACACCAGGGGAAGTTAAATTCTACAGAAATCTAGCTTTATCATGTTTGTTCCTTTATGCCAAATACTTTTTTTTGCAACAGCAGCTTTCTTTCAAAGCATGTTATTCTAAAACAGGCAAGAGTGTCAGGAGCTGAAATGGTAAAATTACAAATGTTTTTGTTTGTTTAAACTCCTTCTTTTGCAATACATATCTTGGGAATCCATAATGCTGTGAAAAAATGAGGAACCTCTGGCTAGTAACTTCAACCCAGTTGCATTTCTTATGAACTACAGGATAACAGTGGCGAAAATGAATCTTACTCCTAAATACAGGTGATGTTGCGTGCCCATGTCAGAATTTTGATTGTGCAGTTTTAACCTAGCATAGCAACGGTACCTATTAACTTATACACACACACACACACACACATACGGCTTCTTGATCACCTATATTCGCATGTGTGTTCTTGATCATGTACAAGAAAGACGGGAAAAAAAACACAGCATCTCAGAATTGAAGTTATTTTCCAATACAAGATAACTGGCTCTGTAAACAATTCTGAAAATGTAAAGTTGTTTGCTTTCACACCTGACTCTATAGACTTAGCTTAGCAATCACCTTAGCTGGATTAATACTGAACAGTTAAAAATAGAGTAGAACACAGGGGAAATTAGTTTTAAAGCACAGAAAATGCAAATTAGTAACACTGGAAAAGACTGACTAAAGAAGAAATACAGAAAGGGATTTGGTTTTGCTTCTGGGGTTTTGAAGAATTCAAATAATTGATTAATCCTGTACTGAGAAGGTCAAATAATATTTCTATAGTGCAACAATTCAAACCTCTAGCTAAAATCACAGTCTCAATGGCAAATTAAGAACCTAACCCTCCATAAAGCTAAAGGTCTTCAGGCTCTAAATTTAATGTACATTTCCACATAATAGTTTACTAGTTAGATGTAATCCTCACATTTACCTGTACTTAATTCTCATTCATGTGTTTCAAGCTGTTTCAATTCTGTTTACCTAAATTTCTTGATAGTATCCACTGCTAATTCATTGGAATAAATGCTGGCTCTCCACATACTTCTAGGCACAATTTAAGAAGTAAATATTCATTTATGAAGTTTTTATGTGCAGACCCAAAAGCAAGGAGATAGGCTCCTTTTAATCGGCAGAATTCTGGAATCTTTAATGTGGAAGGTAATGAATTTTTTTTCCATCCAAGACTGAAAATCAACAGTCAGTCACAACCATTGGGTAAGACAAGATAAAGAATCTGAATTGATCATGTGAATACTACTAGTAACGAGGTTCACCTCTGCAAAATAGAAAGGAGAGGAAAAAACAACGAAAGAAGCTGTAACAACAGTCTGTGTCCACAGTGCAATACTAAGATGTTCTGGACTTTCCAGAAAATAAAGGTGGAGAGAAAGAAAAGTTAAAAATCATTCCAATTTTCAAAGTAAAATAATCTGTCCTTGATTCTAGGGCAGTATTACTGGTAGTCGTAACAGGAGAAAACAAGGCAGAGATACTGCTATGAATAACAGTAATTAAACTTAACAGGCTGAGTGACAACCTGCTTGCAAAGACCTGATCAGAGCAATCAAACTCAGCTGAGGACATGATCCTCTCAAACTTTCTTTACAGGTAAAGTCAGGATTTCCCGTAGCTCATGAAACCATTGTCCCACTCTGGTCCGTAGCCTGTTATTTTAGAGCTATTTATTCACTTACTGTCCAGAATTCCTCCAAATAGAAGAGGCCACACAAGCAATTTTTTTTTTTTTTTTTTTTGATATCACTGCAGCAGTAGCCTGATGCTCTCATGAATAATACCTTCTTACTTATGTGACACTTCAAATACTGTCATTCAGATACACTCGGCTCCTTCTGATCTGCAGAAACAATAGCGGTTCCTATCTACCGTCTTGACACAGGTAATTCCTTTGGGTGACTTACTGCACCTGTGCCATAAATACTTACAAAAGTGATCCCTCCTGTTTTGCATCTGTCCACACCAAATTTTCATCAAGGAACACTCCTGTTACCAGCTTATGTTAAAGGAACTACTTCAGTCTTCATTATCTTAACGTATAGCTGCTGAATCAATAGTAAATGAGGGGCAAAGACACCAATCCACACAACCTGCCAACATTTTACAAGGAAAGGGTCTGAGAAAAGCTTTCCTTCACAATGGTACAAACGCCACGCAGGGTTAAAAGACAAGGCCACAAGGAATCTCTGTGCTGCGCACATCACACAGACTGAAGATGAAATAATTCCTTTGTGGTCAGGCTGCTTTGGAGCTTAAAGAAAAAGCGTTACAGTTGCCAGCTAAGGAGGTGGGGGATGGCTTGAAATTCCAAAGCCTATTAAAGTCATAACAAAATAAAGGCTTAAGTAGCAACAAATAGCTTTTCACCTCCATATCATTTGATTCATGTCTGTCACAATCTAATACCGGCCAGATTATGGTTCTTAGAAAGTTGGTGCTCTCATTAGGACGGCATCCATACCATAAAATAAAACCACGAGTGGCAGTGACTACTGACAGCAGTTTGCTGAAGGCCAAGTGGCCATAAACTGTATTTATGTCTAATCCAGGCTATAAAGGCCTCAGGGCAAGGTGCTGTCATTTCACTGGCCTCTGAACACCTATGGCACCTACTTGGTGCCAATAGTAAATCCTAATTCCTCTTCTAACTTGTCTCTCAGGTCAGGTTTGAGACAGCTGAGCACAGTATAGCAGATTTACACTGTACCTGGATTATACCAGCATTATTGACAGAGAGCTGTAATTCTTATACCTGTCACTAGCATTAAATTCACTCAACATTTCAAAAGTAACCATTTAAGATACCGGGTATTTCTAGCCAAAACACAGGGTTTAGCACAACCAAATGGTATTCAGCACTACTGAACTCCATTGAAATCCCCTTAGAAAACACAGACTGTAACAATAAGAAATACAAAGGATGCATATACATCTAAACCTACCCATCGTTGCAGTCCGATCTGCAACTGCCTTGGAGTCTCTAAAAAGGAAAAGGAAACTAACAGCTAGAAAAGTCAGTACAACACAAGCTGGAAACGGAGCTCTGTCGGGATGCCTCATACCACTGAAGTCTTTCTCCCAGACTTGGAAACCATTAACTTAAAGATCTAACGAGTGAATAAAGTCAGGAAATAAGGAATAAAGAAATTATAGAGGGATTTAGCATTTGGAAGGAAAAAAACAGGTTTTGATGAAGCTAGATCAAATAGTAGAAATGAAAAGATTAAAGCGCTTGAGAGAGCTTTTGAAAAATAAAGTATGCACAATAATTCTGAACTTGCAGGCAAATAAATGAAATGGCATGTAGAATCATGCCTGAAAGATTAAAACTTCTGGTGGCAGCTCTAGAGACTTCAGTCAGTTATGTTTTAACAGGCAACCAACTTATCCAGGGAGACAAATCGTGTGACATAGTATCTAAGGCACTAAAAGCACCCCTTGAGCAAAATAGTTTGAAGCCCCTAAAAGCCAAGCCCCCAGCTGACGGAGCAAGAGACAGAGTAGTAAGAAAATGACCCATTTAAGAGCATCGTGGTTACTCTGACTACTGCAACCTAGCATCAGAATAGCAAAGTTGGGTCAAAAGGTGATCACTTACAGATTATATCACCTCCAGGAAACAGCTTCATTCACAGACAGATTCTACATTCTACTGAAGAAAAAATAAATGCTGGGCTGAATGCGCCTGCTTGCTTAGTTTCATTTTCACAGCCAGACTTCAGTCAGCCTGTCAGCTACTGCATAGCAACATCACATTTAAGGCAAGTGCTGTAAGAATTCCTGATGTGGACATGGAAAATCGTTGCCTTTCTATTTAAGTATCTAAAAGATGGTCCAGTAATCCACTTTGGTCCTGCAGATGTAGGGCACCCAGGGGCCACGAGCCCAGCCCAGCAAGACAAGTCATCCATCTGTCCCTGTCTCTCTCCCACCAGCCTCCCAAACAGACGAGGAATGGCAGCGTGTCACTGCCCACACGTACAGGGCGCCCTGGGAAGCAGCTAGGCGAGCACCTAGGCACGGTCCGGTGGTGCAGGGGCACTGGTACAGCCAGCAAGCGCACCGGCAGAACGTTTTGGCATCACCGTAAGGATTTCTGACCCTGTTCCGAACAGTATGTTTATCCAGGCTATTGCGGTGTACCTGATCATTATCGGCTAAAACACTGAGCTATTTTCACAGACAGAAAATAGCAGATTACCTGAGAAAAGGAGGAGGGATATTATTTCCCACAGAAAAAAAAGAAGTTAACCTTTCACATGCTGCATCTCTGGAAACTTAGCCAGTAACTGGAACTTTCATTCTTACTCTGAAGAAAAGACAGCAATCATTGCAGATTATACACCCCACACTACCCCTTTTTAAAACAAACAAAAAACCATCAAAAGCCCTCCTTTAAGGCTACCAAATTTAAAGCCTTGGTAGTTCAACTTAGATGTATTTATTAACAGTAGCTGTACTGCAGTAGTTGTTCCTCGTGCATCTGAACTGAGCTCCTGGTCAATTCTGCTGCTTCAAAGCCATGAAAGGAGCAACTACAAAATATTACGTCCACGCTGCTAGGCCATGATGCTGACTTTGCCTGAAGTACTATTCATGTTTCCACAGCTCCCGAATCCATTTATTATACATCTGCTGCCCACCACCTGAAGCAGCACTAACGCACCTTTCCCTTGACATCAATAAACATATCTGCTCTTGTTAGCTTACAGTGAAGGACCTCCAGAGCTTTCTGGAGCGCAGCTCAAGGAGCACTTCTCTACAGAAACCTGCGACAGCAATTTAAACTCTGATATAAAAGATAAAAGTGGATTCTTGACTGTCTGGCAAAAATTATTTTCCAGATTTGGTCATTCTCACAGGTATTAAGATCAATACATAGACTGTAGGAATGATCAAAACCAGGCAAAAACTGAAACCTGTTTCTTGGGCAGCTCCAAAATCAGGTAAACAGTCTCACTTTAATTAAAAGACCAACATTTTCCAGCAAAATTCCAAAAATGTTTATTTGGATCCCTCTCGATCTTAATTTTTTATACAATATTATATAACCATAGTAAAATAATTTTCATTTCAACTGAAATAGATTTAAAGTTCAACATTAAAAAAAACTTCTTAAAAAAAACTATCAATTTTGACTTTTCTAACCAGTCTTGTTTTGATTATTGCTAGTCCATCTAGCACAGTGCTAGGGGACTCTTGTGAGACACTTTTGGGAACATTATGAATTTAAGAGTCCAAATGTTTTTCACACATCAGCTCTGATGCTGAGCACAACAAATGCTCACCTGCACACTCTTCTCAGAAGGAATCGCTCTGAATCGGGGGTCTGACGACGGAATAGTCTGCTAGAGTAGGTCAGAGTTTGAAAAGGCCTCACATCACCCAGCCTGTCTGCACCCATCAGAAAGGGCTGCTACCAGCAAACTATGTAAATGCACTGAAATTTGACCTACTATACATCTGAATCTTTCTAAACGCGGAAGTCATTTCATTGTGCAACATTTCCACTGCCTTAATCAATTATAGTTTGCTATAATATTGTCCAGATACCTCACACTGCCTGAAAGAAGTTGTTTTCTCTCCTCCAGCTCCTCTAACACCAAAATAAGTCAAACCAACATCAAAACTGCATAGCCTCTTTGGACCTTTCTTTTCTTTTTAATTTTAAACCCATACATATATAAATATGAGATAATCCACAGTTCTGTTTTCAGGCATACTATCCTCAGTTAAACACTTGCTATGTACCAAGAAAATAATTTAATAAGGACATTTTTAAAAGAAGAGACGGGGTCTGACATGCACTCCTGACGCATCAGAGAGACCTCTTTTGCTTTGGAAGGTTTCCATGGTAATTCTTATCTCCCCTTCGTGGGGCTACCAATCCCACCGTGCCAAGACAAACAAGACTCAGTTCTTCTGTAGCGTGCGCTAAGTAAAACGCTCCAGTGAAGATGCAACGTCACACATCATCTACACAAACAGGGAGGAACGAGCTGTGTAAAAACAGTGCTAAGGGTTATCCTTAGCTAACTAACATAACTTCTCAGAAGCTTCTTAAAGCCTCTTAAAGTTGCTTAACCAGCACCAAGGAATCACCTTTTAATTAGCAACTTTAAAATAGACTGAAGATTAATCCTAACAATAGCCTTACAAACTCATCAAACACTATTGCACCCTGGGAAACCAAGACAGAAAGGTTGCATGACACGCACACAGCAAGTCATGGCAGAGCCCAGATTTAAATCAGGATTGACAGGGGAATTCTGGCAGATCCTGCAGCACTGGTTTAAAACTTCGCTGCCTACAGCTGTCCTCCCCATTCCTCTCCCAGAGGTTATTTTTCTCTGAGAATCAGCAGAAGGAAGTATGTCACCGCATCAGAGCCATCCTAGTTCAGTCTGGCACACTACCTTAAATCACAGGAGATAGGTAGGTTTGTGCTAAGGTGCCGAAGCTATTAATTGCAAAAGCTAGATTACGGGTGTAAATTCTCATCTTCTCTTCAAGAGAGTAGCTTCTGAAAGTGAGGCAAACAGTAATGTCAAACCACTCCAATTTTCAGAATGCAAGCTCCAGAGCCCAATTTATGCTTATCTCCCACAGTAAATATATTTTTACCCTGTATGACTTGCAAGAATTGGACTTCATTCTCAACTTGACACGCACAGCGTCTTTACTATCTTGGCAAGGTAAAGAAATTTATCTATCATTCTTTATGCCCAGAATACACCTTGATTAAGAACATAAGCTGCAGAATTTTCTTCCTGAGAAAATACAAAAGTCTATTCCGACTCTGGTACCTGCGCCTGTCATGAGCTGAAGCCAGAAAGAAAAGTCTGGATTTTTTGCGTTGTTGCCATTTGGGATTGGTCTGACAGTCTGCATCTATGAGGCTTCCTAATGGCAGTTTGCTCTGGCTTCAGCACTCTCACTCTCTCAATTTGTTTCTCAACAAGAAGCAGGAATATATCTGGGGCCACTCCTCATGTATTAATCTTCAGGAAAACCAAAAGGAAACAGGAGTGAAAGAAAGAATGAGGCAAACTAAGCTAAATAGTAACAACAATACCTAGCATTTCTATCTGCAGGAGCACAAAAGGCAGAAACTGGACATCTGATCTTCACAATATCCTTCTAACACAAGTATGCTCATTGTACTAGTAAGATAACTCAATACATTCTTTGCCATGGTATTTACTGCAAGGTCTGCTCCCGGAATTTCCAGGTCCCTCTCTAGTGGTACATTCTAAGGAAGTGTGTAGGACAGGGCAGATCCAAATAGAGACTCTTACAGCAAACTGGGAAATACAACAAAAACAAACAAACAAACAAACAACAACAACAACAAACAGGTGCATTGGAGCAAATGGGTGCATTTGAGGATGCTTCAGTTGCTGGTTCACATCACTGCTGTCTGTCATCTTAAAGGTCAGGGCAATCAGAGAAGGTTCCTGATGACTGGAAACTAGCCAAATATCATCCTCATCTTCAAGAAGGTCAAGGAGGAAGACATGGGGAACTACAGGATGCTTAGCCTAACCTCATTCCCCAAGAAAATACCGAGCAAATCCTTTTGGAATCCATATCCAACACTTCAAACAAAAGGAAGTGATTGAAAAGAGACAGCATAGATCTAACTAGGGCAAATAATTGTTAGCCAACCCAATTAGCAGCTGGCTAGAAAGCAGCTTTGCAGAAGAAAGTGCAGGGGTCCTTGCAGGCAACAAGCTGAACCAGAATCAACAGGGTGTTTTGGCAGTGATGAAAACTAATGGCATACTGGTATCAGTAAAAGCACCACCAACAGACTTAGGGAAGTGATCACTTCATACTATCTAGTACCTGTGAGACTGAATCCAGAGTACCGTGTCTGGTTTTGGACTCCCCCATTCATAAAGGATTTACAGCACTGACATACTTGGAACAAGTGCAGCAGAGGACAATCAAGATGCTCGGGGGCTGGAGCACATATATTATGATGAGAGGTTAAGACAGCCAGTTTCCTCAGCCTGAGGAAGAGAAGTACAATTTAGTTGATGTCTTCAGCTATCTAATAGATGAAGACAGAGTTACTTACAGAGAAAACAGAGCTGGACTCGACTCAGAAGTGTGCAGCAAAAAAAACTACACACATTTCATACAAGTTGCAGAAAGAGAAATACCAATCAGACATATGCAAAAAATTCTATGTGATTCATATCATCACTCAAAGACTGGAACAGGTGCCCAGAGAGGCTGTAAAATCTCCATCCTTTTGAGCAGAGATGCTCAAAACTTGACTGGACAAGACCCTGGCAGCCTAATCTAACTGCAAAGTTGACCATGCTTTCAGTAGGGAATTGGACCTGATGACCTCTGAAAGTTCTTTCTAACTTCTATTATTCAGTAATTGTAACAGAGGCACAGAAGCAATAAATTGCTTGAACTCTGTCTGTGGTCTTAATCATGTTAACCTTAGGTTTTAAACTCAGCATTTCCAGGCTATTTATTCCATTCCCTAATTGCCGAGGAATCCCCACGTGGTAGTAGGGTTAGGTAGGTTTTGGTTAAGTAGGTTTTCTGCCTTCTTGCACAAGTTAAATTATAAATTAAAGAAGGAAAAAAAAAGCAGAGCTGTACTCATATTATCCAGTGGCACCCCAAGCAAAATGTGCGAAGTCCAACAGTGCTATGTCTGTTACTCATGTCCAATACTCAAAACTAATTTATTCATTACTCACTAATGTATCACCTGCTGACAGTCTCAGTCCATTTCCTAGGGGACTGAAAGTTACATCCACAGATGTTAGATAGCTTTTTCTCCAAAGGTGCTAAAGTGGATGGCTAGGGATTCTCAAACAAACCTCTTATCCTGGCTTTCAGTCTTTCTGCAGCGACAGGTTAAGGCACAAACAGCAGGCTCCAAAGCTGTTAGTTCTAGGCTTATATGAGCACTTTTTGCTTTATTAATGCGGTGCCTGAGTTGAGCACATACAATACCAGAATAGTAATAATAGTAATACTCAAATTATAGGTCCCTTTGCAAATCAATTCATACCAACACTTTTCTCATCTAAGACATTTAAACAGTTGGAGCCTCTTGCACATGGAACAGCAGCTGAGGTCCCCAAGGAAAAACTCAACCTGCTTTCACATTCTGGAGTAATACCATAGACAAAAGTAAAAAACAATACCATCCATCTGAAACATGAGGCAGCATTATATTCAGAAGGGAGTCTGCAATTATAATGAGAATCAGACAAGGCTAATAAAAAAAATAGGTTGACCAAAGAGACACGACAAAATACAAGGAGTTCACCATCCTTTCCTTGGTGAACGATTCACTCCAAGTCTATCGTAGCAGCCAAGTCGAGGAAAGAGCCTGCTTCCCAAGCTGGCTCTCTGTTTCAATATTACCATAATACAAAACAACCTTCTGACTCCTTGTCTGAGGCTACGAAAAAGCAATCAGACAGTATGAATGTGAGACATGACTGAGCTCAAGCTCATACTAGAAAGGCATTTGGATGTAGTCTACATGACTCAAAATAAGAGCCTTTACAGTTAGTTACCGTACTTCAGTTCTATTATCTGTAAAATGGGGGCAATTAATTGCTATGAAACTTTGTAAACTCATCAATTTTATTACAGTAGTTCCAGCAGCACTGAACAGGTTGTCAGAACACCCCATTAAAATTTATGACCACTGTCTCCTCTTCACCTGCTATGCACCTCACTAAAGAACTTAGCTTCATCTTCTTGGTAACTTCTTAAGCACTGGAAGGCTGCTATTAGGTCCCTGCAAGTTTCCTCTTCTTCAGGTTGAACGAACTCAGCTGTCTCAGGCTCTTTTCACTGATCACATGCTCCAGCCCAAGTATTTTGATGGCCTTCCCAAGAGCTCAATCAAGTTTATCAACATCTTTCTTGTACTGAGGCCCCCAAAACTAAACATGGTATTCAAGATGCAGTTTAAGAAATGGTGAGTAAAGAGAATAATCACTTCCCTCAATCTACTGGTCACATTCATGTTGACGCTGCCCAATAAGCTGTTGGCCTTTGTTGGTGGTATGCTGCTAACTCATGTTTAGCCCACTGTCTGAAAAGATCCCTGGGTCTTTTTCAGCAGAGCTGCTCTCCACCCAGTCAGTCCCCATCTTGTACCATAGCAGGGTGTTAGTCCATGCCAAGCACAGGACTTAGTGCTTGTCCTTGTTGAATTTCAAGAGATTCAAGTGAGCACATTCCTCTGGCCTCCTGATGTCCTCAGCAAGGCAGCCCTGTTCTGGAGCACACCTCTCAGTTTGCTGCAGTCCATAAACTTGATGAGGGTGCATTCTGTCTCCTCCTCTATTACATCATAGTCATGTCATTCCCAATGACTTCACAGTTAGAATGAACTTAATGTTCCTAAATGAGAAATGGCGCTAGCAAAAAATATTCATAAAGGACAAGTATTAAAACAGGTAGGTTCTGGTCCTATATTTCCTGTATTTCCATGTAAGGCAATGGGAACTGAAAGCTTGCAGCACCCTGGGCAATCCAGCAGATACCAGAAATATGGCAAAACTGGTAGCACTAAATTTAGCCTGATAAAATATACAATATTCTAATGTACCATGAGAAGGCATTCAGACAGAGAAACTGACCCAGCCACAAGTCATATGAGATGGAAAATTACACTCAGTTTCCAAGAGTAATACAGCAGGAAACAAAGATCAATGAGGTTTGGCTTGTATGTCAACCTCTAGTCAGCAGCTATGATGCTGTTCTACAGTAGCATAAGAAGGAATCTGTCCACAAATACAAGAATAGCCAGCATGTGTACACTGTCAAATCAAAGCTTAGTAACTCGTCTCCAGCTGAGACAAACAGCTGATGCTTAGGGTATAAAAACAGGGCAAGTATGCTGCATTGCTGCCCTGAATACTCTCCTAACCTATAGGAATTTGCAGCATAGAAGATCCCAGAAATAGAAAGGTAACTTTGCTAAATGACTTTGTCTGATCGACTTCAACATACATAAATATTTCATTTACAACAGTGAGTTCCAAACTTCAGTGATATATTACATAAAAAAAAATCCTTTAGTTTGTTTTGAATCTATTTCTTGATAATTTCTACTTACTGTCTCATGCAACTTTAGATTTCAAAGAACTCTAATGCATCATTCTTCAGTGTGGAAAAGAGAAGACTAAACTCATAGTTTGCTTAGATGCTTCTCAAAGACAAGTGGTTCCAAGCTCCTGTTCCAGGTGCCTTTTCTAGTTTTGCTGCAAGATGACCAGAACTTCAAGTCAGTATTAAAGATGAAGCCATGGATTTACAGTGGCACAAGGTCTTTATTTTCTTTCTTTTCACTTCTCTTAATAATTCCTAATTTTCCTTTCTGCCTGCTACTGACCTGTGAGCTGAAGATTTTCATGAGGCTGTGATGGTTGTTCAGAGACCAATACCATGCAAGGCTCACTCACATCACCCCCATATGCATCACCTTGTATTTATTGACATTTCATTTTGGCTACAAGTTTTTCCATTCAGTCTCTCAATGTTGCAGTCTGTCTACAGCTCTCTGCAGTTGACATTCACTTCTGTGATCTCAAAATAACTGTGTCAACAAGCTTTCTCATCTCATTGTATGCCTCATTTTCTAAATCATTTGTGAACACTGAACAGCATGCTAGAGATACAGCTAGCATCTGAAAAGCTTCTTCAAAGTTCTTTTGCCCAGGAGCAGATAAACTCTTTGGGATCCCAACAGGATGAAGGAGTCAGCACTGCACATGTATGCTTTGCAGGCCTGTCGTGGAACATATGTGAATAGAGATTTTAGCAGCTTGACATGAGCACCGCCACAGAGCTTAACTGGGAAAAGAAACGGCCCAAACTAAAAATAAAAGAATGAAAAAAAAAATGCATAGTCCCACCACTGATACAAGGTCCCATTTCTTTTTTATATTAAAGAAATTGGGTTTTGTACTAGTTACAACTGATACCAAAAATCATTCTTATGATCTTGAAATTATCATAATATTTTGGTTTTACAATCCCATGTGGTCCCAATGCAGGGCACTCCAGAAATGAAAGAGTTAAGCAGGAATGTTAGGGGGGTTGGAATGGATTAACCAGACTTTTCTGGAAGAGACACTATCAGGAAGCACTCCTCTGTCAATGTGGTCAAGTTATGTCAGTTACCAGAGTAAAAGCCTGCGTGCGGCCACGCAAAGGCAAAGCACCCACCAGGGCTGGGCGCGGGGGGGCCCAATCGGACAGGGCCAAGCTGCTGGGGTGACTCTGCCTGGAACGGGCACACACACGCACACACACACACACACACACACACACACACACACACACACGTTTCTGCAGACTGTCTTGCATTTTTGTTCTTGGCAAACCAGAGCAGCTTGGGAAACATTTGCAGGTCTGGCTGTTTAAGCAGGAGCAGCCCAGCAAGGAGCATGCAACAATCACCCAAGATGGGCTTGCAGTATTGCTGCTGCTGGAGGAAGAAAATCGTTTCCATCATAACTGCTTTATAGCATACCAGCTACGCTTTCTACAGCATTTCACCACCCAGCTGCATTACAAAAAAATAAGGGCAAGCATGTTATTTTCATACCTTTTTTTTTTTCTAAGCCATATTGACACATGGACTCTGCGACAAAATGAATGTTACTGAAGCCCCAAAATATCTGCACTGAATATAAATATATTATGAAATAGCTTTTAAACTCTGCCCTGAAGCATTTTCTGATTGGCTGCCAATGATGTCACACATCCATAAAGCCCAATAAAATGCATGGGTTAACAAGTCTCATTTCTGTGAATAAACTCCATGCAGCAGGAGGACAGAACATGGACTAGCATGGGATTAACAATACCACCTCTCAGGTAGCTAAAATCCTGTGACCTCAGGCCTTGGTGTCAAGCAAGCTGCACGCTGTCTGCCAGAAACATGTTCCTGGTCTGGTCTTAACAGTGCTTAACTCAGCATTGTTTATTCGAGAGAAAAGCCTGCCTAAAGGATACAGTAAATCACTGTCAGTTTTAAGGTATTAAAGATGCACTCATGCATATTCAGAGCGATTAGTTTGGTCTTATCCGGTAGTTATGATCTTTCATTTCAAGTCAGAGTTGAAGTATAGTACCCTTTTCAAACAGGAACTTGACCTTCAGTCGTATTTGAATAAACTATTAGTAAAGTGAGGAGGACCATATTTTTACAAAAGCCTTAACAAAACTAAAATCTACAGTTTCAGAAAACTCAAAAACTAATGGCAGAAATATCCGCTAAGCCTTTAAAACATACTGTTTTGGCACTAGTTGTTCAAATAGTAAAATATATTAACTCTTCCCATGCACTCATGCTTACAGGTTGCCAGACAAGGAATGCTAGTTCGCAGGTTTACATAGTTTTGACAAACTAAGCAATCCATGCAGAGAAAAATTTGCTGTGTAAAATCCTATGTGCGCATGATTCTCAATTACCAGCAAGCAATATTTGTTTTGTTTCTTACTGTGAATGCAATTCCTGGACCTGGCCTAATTTCAAATGTTATCAAGTAGATAGCATGTCATATTGTAGGAAGGAGTCTTATGCATGAACTGAAAATGTATTGAATTTGATCACGTTATTCTAGGCAGCTCTGCTGCCAGTGTGGGTTAATTTATAAATAGCAGCCTATTTAATAGTTCGTATTCATACTTCCAAAGCAAGCATGCAAGCAGACCACATAGAAATATGAAAATGTTGCCTGATTTGCTATATAGAACTTTGCTGTTCAAATTCTTGCCTAAGGTTTAGGAACATTCAATAGAAACAAAACTGCAAACTACATGATTCAAATACGGAGCTGCTATAAAGTATGGTATGACCGCACCGCTCAAAGCAGCACCACCAATATAACAGAAAAGGCTGTGTACTGCTACCTACTATTGTTCCTCCTGCCTCTTTTCAGTTTCATATTAATGGCAAAAATGCTAAAACTCACAAGCTCTGTCTAGAAGCCTCAAGCTTTCCTCGATTACTCCTAAAGGATCCCTTTACTGCTGAACCTCAGCGCATACCATCAAATATTTCAAGTGGAACAAATTCATTAACTTGTAAACACTACTTAACTAACTGAACGCCAGTGACAGAAACCTAGAGCACGGCTAAATCAACTTCAAGCAGGCACTGCATTTCATGTGTTAATACTTGCCATCTGCTCATGTTGCATTTTTTACCACAAGAAAAAAATGTGACTGCTGAGTAAAGACACTTCAAAAAAAAAAAAAAAAAAAAAAGAAAAGAAAAGAAAAAAGAGAAAAAAGAAACAGGAGAAACCTGGCCTCACTTAGCCAAAAGCTATGGGTTCATGTTTTATTTTTAAACACACACACGCACACGCATGCACTAAAAACAGGAAAAAAAATAAGTAAAATGGTCTTTTTAGTTATTGCTGCTTATAATAGCTACACTAGGAAATTTTAAAGATAAAGAAAAGAAAGTGCCTGTGCATGTTTGGTACTCCAGACAGCAAGAAATTTGCCTCGGGGAGAAACAGTTTGTAAAAGAGCTGGGGGAAGGGAAATATGCTGGGAGACGGAGCGCATAAGGGAACCAACGTGCGAGTGTGTGTGCGTGTGCGCATTTGTGTTGGAGGCCCTGGAAAAAAATGCTCGTCACTACGGCTCCTAGAGGCTCCAGCACAGCAAAGCACCTTTCCTGCAACACAACCATTACACGTACAGAACTGCTCGCCAACCACAGAAAATGGCCCAGCCAGGAAGGGATGGAAACCTGCAGATGGAACGCTGCCCTGCTTTGTGAAACATGCAATTTTTCAGCGAGGATTAGAAATCAACTTAAAAAAAAAAGTCCTAACTTCTTACCCCCTTGAAAACTAAAGGTGATCAACATTTTATCCTGAATGTCAGGCCTATGGCTTAGAGGATGCTAAGACATGATGGTAAGCTTTGTTTTAGTTTTGGCCAAAATGCTGTTTCATTTGACATTCAGTGTGTTTCTAGTAATATTCCTAAAGAGCACTCAAGCATTTCAGCAATGCGAGTGAAAAGGAATTTGCTATGGCACGAAGTCACCAAGGAATAAATATTTCTGAAGCTATGTGCCATGAAGTTCTGATTAGCTATTGCCAAGAAACTAAAAAAATAATAATAATCAGATCTGCATTTATGCCTTTTTAAAACTGCCATGCTTTAAATGCGCGCTTATAAAGAAAGCACCTGATGGCTACTTTGGGGCATGGCACCTGCCATTAGTATGCCAGATCCACTGAGGAGCAGCAGGGTAGTGGCTGTTGGTCCTGATCTAGATGGGCAAATTCCAAAGCAAGTTTCTCTACAGAAGCATGTGTGGCGATGGTACATGAGGTGGAAACCTATCCACTAGAAAAATGGACAAAACCTTTTCACAAAAGTCACTGTACAGTAACCATGCACAAACACTGGCTCCAATATATGCTCCTAGTTGCAATGAGAAAGTCAGTGCATGAAACTTGAAATTGTGACTTCTGGCTCAAGATCCATCTCATCCATTTCTTATCACTAGCCCCTAGAACTAGTTTACCTTCACAAAACTACAGCTTCGTATGACCTTTGGAAGCCTACTCTCTTTGGGTGTATTCCTAACTTTACCTACCATGATTTGATATTAGTAAAACTTTATTTAGTTGGTGGGGTCCTATTCCTGATGACTGGAAATGATCAAAGACAAACAAACAAACAAACAACTGTGGTCATAACTGAAGTAAACAAATGTTGGCCTATGTTGCACATGACTAAAAAAGGACACTAGCAGGATATAACCATGCCACAAGTACTTGAACACAAGACATTCTTTATAGTGCAAAAAAGCCCTATCTGGCCCCAAGATCCTTTGTACTTAAACCTCAAGCCTCTTACTTCCACACCAGATCAATCTTTCCCCTCCACAAAGGAGACCAGGTGTTTCTTAAATTCACTTAGCATTTCCAACGCTTCAATCATTCTCACATTATTGAAACCCATATGTGTAAGTATTACTGTCTTCAGTTCCCTACTTACTGCCCTTTTCCTGACATTTGAATTCATTTTTTGAGCAGCTTTCTCTGTACTAAAAAAAACCCAAAACATTGCATGGATTTTGTTAATATCTTCCATAATTTTGAAGACTACTGTGAAATTGTTTATTTACTTGGGACAGTTTTGACGCTAGAAAACAAAGATGTGCATCTCTCCTGTTGCAACATTCAAGTTCCTGTTTTCAAAAGTATATTGGACCAAGATCACCCCTTTAACAGCTACTTCAAGACTGCATATATTAAACTGAAGGCTCAAAGAGAGAACAGCTTGCATTAGGACAGCTGCAGTGATTTTCAACCCCAGTTGACTTCTCTGTTTCTTCTCTAGTGCCCCTCTACACTGCAGAAGCAAGTGCTAAACTGCCCCAGTTAATAGCCCAGCATATGAAAGAAAATTAAACACTGGTTTCACTTGACTTCTTCATACCAACAAAAGATCCAGAAAGTTGTTATGTTCAGCAGAAGAGCTTGACAGCCACTTCACTTATTTGAGTTCAAGCTATTCCTGTGTCTCACTATTGCCATGTAATACAGGTATTTATTCTAGATGCATTTAACATCTACACATGCTCCTAGGTGACACGAAACTCTAAAAATAAAGGTCCCAAACAAAATTGAAGTGAAAGACATAGGAACAACCACCAAGAGAAGAGCAATCATTCAGGAAAATGAGTCACAGAGAAGGCCAGCAGAATGCTGAAGGAGGCTTCCATATGTGACAGTCTCTTATACAGAAAAAAGGCAACGAAAAGGAATTGATAAAATACTTTCAAAAGGTGGTGGATGTCCCAGTTAGAACCATCTAAGCAGCAGCAAAAGTAGAGGAAAGGGGGAGTTAATTGGACATCTGCGTGAAGGTGAGGGAGGGCAGACAGCAAGGCAATAGTAAGCTCCATAAGCAGACCACAACACAGGGCGAAAATAAGACTCACACTTTACTCAGAGCAAGGAATTAGAACCCACGTTTGTCAGACTATGCCTCTGTAAAAACTAATTCCTTCAGACTGACCTTGCTTATCCAAGACATTTTGGAGGAGAACAGGCAACTTGGTAACAGCACTGTGGCCTTACACTGCATTTGTTAAAAGGGAGAAGAAAAAAAAAAATTCTCCAGAGTCTGACTAACTTTACTCCTCACCTCATACACAAATCAATCAGTAATTTTGGTGAAAGCTAAGGTTCAGACTGATTTCAGAAACAACAGCACTTTGTGGATCACTTTGCATACGAGTAGATTATCTATACACATACTTACGGTTAACTTTATTTAAAAGTATTTATGCAGGATCAAGATCTTTATTCCCCAGACTACTTTCATATTTCATTCATCTTAATCTATAAATGCACTTCCAGAAAAAATAGTCATAAAAATAACCTGATTTACAGTGCAGGTCACTGCTGAGTATCACACCAGGATACTGTGAAAATCCATAGGCTACGTGTTCTGTATTATAAAAGCCACATCAGAATAAAACTTCCTTTCCAATATTTCCTCATGCCAACTGCATCGAAATTTTAACATAGAAATTATTCTGTGTGGAATATCTGGAGTGAGGATTTTTCTGTGTAAACCCTTTACTATCTCACAGTGTCTTCTTGGGCTTTGTACCAGTTTATCCAGTTGCAAAACTGATTGTTCATTCACTTCTGAAAAGTCATGTATTTACCTTAATCCTTTAAAAAAAGGACTCGAAGTGGAAAGCTGAAGTGTTATCATAGTTCAGCAAACAAGTTTCATGGAGACAAGAGTCTTCTACTTAATGTTCTGTGGACACTTCAGTGTAGTGCCAGACCATACTGTAGATTTATGGTACAACTATAATAAAGTCATTTTATTTCTGTATGCCTACAATTCCCATCAGTATGATGGTACACGTTTCCTATTGCCCACCATTTGGCTGGTATGTTTACCCAGCAAGTGGTTTGCGCCCGGAACTACTGTCAGTCGTGTACTTTAAGATTTCACATCCTGATCTCAGTTAAGCCATACAGCCCCTACTATAAATTATGAATTTCTTTTAGAGAAAAATGCTTGTAAACAGAAAATCATTTTAGATGTCAACTTTTTTTTTTTTCTTTGTGCAGAATGAAGAATAGGAACAAAATAAAGACAGAAAATTTTGCTTTTGTCACACTGAGACCACAATTTCTACAGACATTCCTGTGATGAGACACTATTACAGAAGTATATATTACATGGTTACAGAAATAAATGGAGGAGCATACCATGCTGTGGAGACAATAATCCACAGAAATATGGTAAAACAAAGTTCCCAACAAGCTCACCACAACTATGGCTGGCAAGAACATAATTTCTCAGTGGATTACAATACATTTGAGATGTTTAACCCTAACATCATGTAATCTGCAGTATGTTTCTGCATCTCAGCTAGAGCTTAAACTGTAGCTGGTAGAGCATAAACTGAGGAAAACAGTATAACACAAGAAACCCAGAAGCAAGGAAAATAGTCATCCTTTGTTTAGTAGAAGAGAAGAATATTTTGCAAAACATGGTTAATTTCTCTTAACACCAGAGATATAAATAGCACACCTGTAACAAAGAAACTGGGATGTTGTGCAAAAAATCCAGAGAAGTAATTCTGCTAAGATATTGACTCAACCGCACCTTTCACAACAGGCTGCTCTGCTGGCCTGAAGGCATTCGTGCTAGAGACACAGCAGCCAAGTTTTAGCTTTTCTTGTTTTATTGCTTTTGTTTTTTAAAGAATCTATGGCAGCACAGCACAGGTTTATGAATAGAAACCCTGAACCACCGGAATTGTGAACTGTGTATTTTCCATGCATTGTTTTGTAACAATGAGTGCACACAGTCCTGTTTAACAATGGATATAATGGCACAGAGCCTCATAAGGAATATGGAAATGCAAGTACTAACAGAAAATCTGATACAACCCAAGACATCCTCTATTGCCCCAGGAAGACAGGCCAGTGCAGAGCTGCAATGTATAACATGCAAATGCTTAAATCAATAGTGTGAGCAGGAGCCACTGCTCGCCGCATTCCTTACAGCGGCAGCCAAAAGGAATGTAAGAAAAGGGCAGGGTGGAGAGATGTTTACCGCTTATTTCTCTGGCACCAGCTGATATCTTCTCTGTAACTAATTCACTTTAACTCTGCACATGGCACTGTTATGTAAAACGTTTCTGAAGCAAGATTTTTTCCTGCCTTTCAAGAACAAGCATCAAAGCCTAGTAAACCATGTACTGCAGAATACATTTAAAGCTCAACAACACTATCCAATTGAGCCATTGCAACTGACCTCTGGAGGAGGAGCTCTTTACACGCAGACGTTGGGTTTCTATGTTCTGGCAGAAATCAAACCAGCTTACAGAAAAGCAATATTTTACAAATCTTTACATATGTAGCCAGAAGCTTTGTCAGTGAGATGCAATTACCGTTTAAAAGCAATTTCTATGACAGAAAAGAGATGAGAGCACTAATGTAGGTGGCTTTCTGACAAATCAAGTTTTTCCTTTTTTTTTTTTTTCATTCATTTGATCTCTACTGGAATTTTGCAACAGGAATTGGCTCAGTCTCTTTGAAAACATAAAGGGCTTAATCCCTTCCCATTGGAGAACAGGAAGTCAGAAGCCAATCTTAGCACTGATTAAAAAAAAAGAATGTAGATTGTTAATTTCTTTGTTGCATATTAACTAGAATTTTTTTTTTTTCTGCTACCATTTCAGCGTGATGGCTCGATTAAAAGCTGGTTTCCCCCAAGTGGCACCTGTTTAGTACAAGAGACCCTTTGCACCAACCGTTCTCTGTAAAGCAGCAGTCACACTACAATTTCTCCCCATCACTATGTATGTAGCTCAGAAATGTGCTACCCAAGTCCTTATTTACATGCCACTGTGCTCGCTTGCTTTGGACAGTCTAGCAATGACATTTCTAGAGCAAAGACTTTTCACACCTGCTCTAAGTGCATTCAAACAAAATTGGTTCGGGTGGGAATGGGCAGCATTTTGTATTTTGAATTCCATTCACACACATTTGGAAACTACACACTGTTGTGCGTGTGCCTGCTGGATCCTACCAGCTCAAGTTCTCCACTTCTTCCCCAGCCTCCCCTGATGTTCTCAATGCACTCATGTGAATGTCTGTATTTCTACTCTGCATGCTGTGTTCAAGCCCCAAGTGCCCTCATCTCCTGTTCCTTCACACCAGTGGCATTGCTTGCTTGCTGTCCAAGCACAGCGTTGCAGCCTCTCTCAAGTTCTCCTGCCACATGCCAGACTCAAACTGTCTGGAAGACAAAAAGGGCTAAATTTTGTAACATAGCCCTCAGAGTTGTATCATGGTTTAGAATACATGCTACATTGTGTTGGCAGTGCAGTGTTGCCAGTCAATGCCATTCATGAACCATGCTGTTGGTTTGACAATAAAAAGTCTGAAAAATCTAGCGTGCACTTTTTCTTCATAGCATTGGTATGAGATTTTTGGAGGTTATGATTTTACAAGCCTTTCCCTGCAACTATACAAGGATTAAAAATTATTCTAAAAATAAATCTCTGTGAAGATTATTGGCTAATGACATGGCAAGAAAATTTCTGGTTTTAAGAAAATGCCACTTATCACGAGATGCATGAGAAAATTGGAAGAGTTACTGACATTCAGTTTTGGTCCATTAGAAAAGATACTAGTGATTTTTTTTTTTTCTAAACTCCACACGCTAAAGTTTTCTAAAATAGATTTCCTGTCCTTTCTCTAAGATTGCTGAACACCATTCAGCCAGGGCACAGATAAAAATCTTTGGACAAAAGACTTGAAATCACAGTTTCTCCCAAGCTTTACAGAAGAAAAGCTTTTCTTCTACAGAGCTGCAAACTTCACAGGAGAAAGTTATTTCCTCTGTTCTGTTCCCCCGGGAGGTGTTATATTCTTATGACCTGTCAGACTTACACAGTCATATTTGTAATTTATATTTAGTATAAGGTTGTTTCTTTTCAAACCACCTCTGGATATTCGTAACAAAAAGAGTGAATTCTGATTATTCAATTTTCTCCCACAGGTTTGACACCTCTCCCAGTGCTACTGTGCATTGGAAGTCTATATGAAACAACTTGAATACCCAAACACAGAGTCAAAGATAAAAAAGGACTTTACTGCACCTTGAAATACAATGGCAAAACAATGAGAATGAGATTTTCCTCGCACTTAAAATAGCACGTTTTATCAGAAGAGGAAAAAAATGTAGCTGAAATACATATATATGCACACACTTTTTCTGCTCAGAAAGAGGGCATCTATCAAATTTTTATATCCAGTCTGATCAAGAAGGCTACAGAGAGAAGACACACAAGGTAGATACTGTCAGTTCAGAACAAGTTAAACTTGCCTACAAAAATGGTCAGGACAGTCCTAATTTTCAAATGGCAAAAGATGCCTAAGGGGCATCTCTGCAATGATATCCTACAGAACAGAGGAAAGAGGATGGACAACTACAAAGAAACAGATTTGGAGAGAGTACAGAAATTTCAGTAGTTGGTGGAGATCGTATTAGGTTTCAGGCAGCAGTCAAACCAGAAGGAAATTAGCTGTAGAAATTCAAACTCCATTTACGTCCTCAAACAATCCAGTCCTTCCTGCACACTTGTACTAGGAGTAATTCTTTACCAACACAGAGCACTGCCAATCAGAGGCAGAATTTACAGTGAGAACGACGCTATAGAAGTCATTAACAAGCAGCTGTACTGCATCATTCAAAGGTCCATACAGTCAAATAATCCCTCTTAAAGCAGTGACCAGATGAAGGGATTGACTAAAGAAAGGTTTAAAGGGTAAAAATACCAACTTATTTCCCAGTGTCCAAGAATTCATGGCTGAAGGACCGGTATATATATATATTTTAAAATATCCACTTTTGGATTACTTTCCATGAATTTGTCTTACCACTTGGGGAATAGATAACATCCTGCGAACATAAGTGCCACTGCATATTAACACATCATGTAAAGGAAGCACCTCCCTTTTTTTTGTATGGTGAACATGCCTGCTGACAATTTCTTTGGATCACCATAATTCTTGAATTATGCCAGGGAGTGAATAATCATTCTCTATTCACCTGTTCCACATACAGAATGACTTCACAAATCTCTATCCTGTCCTGTCCCCCCTCAGGCTAAGTCTTCATCTGCTTAGAAATTCCTGTGAGGGAACTTTTTTTTTTTAATCTGTGCTCATCCTAGTTAGCTCTCTCACCATGCTTTCCAGTTGTACTTATATTTTGGGAAAAAGATGAGATAGAGGGCAGAAGATTAATACAGTAGGAAGCTACGCCATTCCCTATTTATTTTTCTTTTTTGTTCACTAATATTATCATTCCAAGATGCCTGCAAGCATGAATACACAATTACACAATATTTTGAAAAATTTCTTTACAAGGACAAAAATAGATATTAAAAACACTATACTGTCTTTGAGCCCAATTCAAGGCAGTGTCTGACCTTCTCCAAATTCTTCTTGGCAGCCCAATTATACAACATTATTTGTATAGGCAGACCAACCTTGCAAAAACTTCCAGCTTTGATACGTTTCCCAGATTGGGTATCTGCTGCAGGCTTAACATGTTTGGAAAGTTTTAGGGAACAAAAATAAGCCAATTGAGATAACAAAATTAAGGAAAAGTATGTGTTGTTTAGCTCTTTTGAAAAGCTCCAATGCCTCCATAAGCAACAGCAGAAATTTTAAATTGGCAGAGAACTGTCCTCATATCAGGGACATCTTTTCCCGTTGCTATGAAAATATTACCAAATTTGGCCAAGTTACACTTTTTACTGAGTATATATTAACTGTGGTTTTCTAAAGATTCACTAGGAGTTTGACAACTAAGTTATCCAAAGACCAAATCAGCATGCACTATCTTCTTTCCATGCTTCTGCAGATTCATTATGCTCTTTAAGCAGTTAAGGTTTGTCCTGGACCTGCAGAAATTGAACTGCACTTCTGCAACTGAAGTTAACAGAGGTTGCTCTGACACCAAACAAAAATTTAAATTGGTTCAGCTGTCCCTACATATTCAGTGATACCTGTGTATTATTGCCTACCCAGTAGTATGCATACTGGCATAATACTGCAGCATCTCTGAAGAAAAAAAAAAAAAAGACAATGTTTAAAAAAATTCCCTTTACAGAAGCAAACTATAGGTAGCTCTTTTACACCACTTAAAGTTAAAAATCAAATCTCCTGTGAGGCCACGTTTGATCTAGAAAAGGTATTTAACATCTCTTCCCCATCTGCTGAAAGCAACTTTAAAAATACTCACATTTTTAAATGATGGGATAGTTGCACATTGAAACAATTTGCAGACAGCATTAAGAAAGGTGCCATGGCTCTTCTCTGCTTCACGCACTTGCTCTTCTAGGAAGGAAACATGGTGTGCAACCATTTTAACAAATGCCTATGGAGAGAGGAAAAATACCTTATGAAAATTC
The DNA here is from genome assembly GCA_013399115.1 of Anseranas semipalmata. Taxonomy (NCBI): domain Eukaryota; kingdom Metazoa; phylum Chordata; class Aves; order Anseriformes; family Anseranatidae; genus Anseranas; species Anseranas semipalmata. The sequence continues at coordinate 777,192 of VXAA01003888.1, read as the reverse complement.
AAAGCACCTGGATTTCAACATTATCCTAGATAGAGATCAGAAGACAAAGAAGAAGCTTTAACAAGATATCAGAATGCACTATTGCTAATATAAATATCAAAGGGGCACATATTCAGAAGTAGACTACAGATATTTACAGAAGAACCATTGGTCATGACCTAAGGCTAATCTTTTTCCTTTTCTAAGGGCACAGTTTTGCTCCCTCTTCAGCACACGAAGTCAGTCCTTCCAGAGCGTCTAAAGGGCTGGCAACGTTTCAGCAGTGAGGTAAAAAGCTCCTCAAAACCCACATAGGCACTGCTACTTCTGGTGGGAGTGAGAAAGTGGCCACAGCGGTTAAGAGGGAGGAGACAGCAGAGGAAAAGATAATAGCAGGTGAGTTTAGCTAAAAAAAGGTCAGGAATGACTGACCTAAAGCATACATGAGTTCAGTTTCAGTTGAAATTTGAGCCATAAGGGTAAGCCAACTAGGAAAAAAAAACACAGTATTTATTTATTAAAATACAAAACTGTTTGTAAAGAATTTTGATACCCTCTATTAATGATTAAACTTTATTTTTTTTTTTGAGAGAGAGAGAGGGGATGAGCACTGCCCATTTTAGGGATAAGGTGAGGCTGAGTAGGTAAATTAATTGCCCAAAATGTACCAGTGGCAACATCAAAATTAAAACCCAGCAGATTTTCATCCTATTTAACCATTATACAACAGTCCCTCCCTTTTCTACTCTTGGGAGTACAAGTTAATTTCTCCTTTGAGAATCCCTGTGGATGCTAAGCTTTAAATTTAAAAGTTCTAATTAAAACATTAACTACTACTCAAATTGCCAATTTAATCTTGTGCTCTCAGATTACTGCCATTACAGCTGGTCATGTTAGGGAGAAAAACTGATTTCTAATCAATCAAGATAATAGCCTAGTCTGATAATAAAGAAAGCCTCTCAACAAAATTCTGCTGCATTTGTCAAGGGCAACCTGTAGCCTAGCATGAAGACTGGTGCTTTCTTCATATACCAAATTATTATGTTCCTACAGCTGTATTAAGGGAAGGGGGTAAGGGAGCAGGAAGGGTGCTTTTCCCCTCTCTGTATGAGAGGGGGAAAAAAAAAAAAGAATAAGTAGCTCTGTTGCTTACCGTACTTTTGGGACAATTAATTGCTTAGCTTTTCTTTTCTTTTCCTGTTCAAAAACCCAGCTTAAGTATACATTCAGGTATAGCCAAATTGTCAAGTATGCTATTTCTTAGATTGGGGTACTCAGTTCTGAGAGTTAGACAGGTTTCAGTTGACTCCCACTTTCGTTCTAAATTGCCTTGCCTCAATTTCCTGTCTGAATCTTTCTCCCGGTGCCGTACACATCCATAAAATATGAAGCTTTTTGATAAATCTGTTATCAAATATAGGTGTAAAAATGCAAACTACAAAAAAAAATGAATTGCATTTAAAGAAACTTGCTGAAAGCCAAGTCAGTTGCCCTGTCCCTCCCACAGCTGTAAATCTCACCAGAGGATATTATTTTGTACAGGGGTAGAGCTTGAAGCTTAAGAACTGCCTATCTGGAATTAATGCCACCAACACTGAGCTTATTCAACTTCTGAGTCAGTTAAAAGTGATTTTAAGCATTACACAATTTATCTCGTCATGTTTTAATTATATTCTTCCTAGAGGCAAACTCGCCCTCAGTTGACACAAATTTTAACATACTTCTTACTAAATATGGCGAGGGCATCTTAGTGAGTCATCCTGGCTTCCCTCATTCAGGATACAATAAACACCAAAACACATGGCAGAAGATGGGGGCTCAGAGATCTCACCACAACTACATAAGGCTATCTTGAACAGTTTGGGTATGTTCAGCACTGGATATAAGACTTAAAATTTAAAGTCATAAGTGGTTTCACAGACACTCCTTCGAGTCACAAAACAAATTAACATTATTAGCATTATTATTAACATCAAAAACACAACCAATGCTTTTAATCCAGCATTAGGTATTGTAGAATCCACAGCAATAAATTACTCTGTGATGGTCCAAAACCATAAACACTTGCATGTGCTGAACCACAGGTAAGCATCGCATTGATTTAAAAACAAACATAAAATCTAAGACAATATGGAGCCCTAAACATCTGAGTGTTTCATTTAAATACCTAGACAGTTAACCTATAAAACACATAAAAAGAAGGATGCAAACTTTCCAATACAATTGACAAACCTCTAATTTATCAATTTTGGCATAGACGTGGTTCATTTCCATCACCTTGTCTTTAATGAGCGGAATGGTCTCTTCCAGGATCTCTGATGTATCGCTTCTAATCTGCATTATAAAAAAAAAAAAATCTCACATGAGAATGAATCTTGAAGATAAACCCTTCACTATTTTTTTCAAGTGAATATTTCAAAGCACTTCTATTCAGAAATGGTATCACAAGGGCCCTTTCGTAAGTATGTTGTAAAGTAGAGATTGGGAAAATAACTTTCTCAAGTAATCAATGAGACAACAAAACAACCAATAGCAGATGACAGGGCTCTGACCTCAAAACTATAACCAGAGCCTTCCCTCTTCTCCCCAGATTTCCATACTACTCCTCCCAAGAGATCTCCCACTTTCTATCATGAAATACTGTAGACATGAGAGGTAATGATGGATTTAAAATGAAAATCATTCAATTTTTGAAAAGGATTTGAGTTAGCCTATGGCAAATTATCCTAATTCAGGGGTAGTAGGAAGGTCACTCTGAGCTATCAACAGGTGGTAAAAGACCATTTACACCTAAATAATACAATTCTATTTGCAATGCAGTCTGGCACTAACACCAAAACAGAGAAAAGGCTGTTCCCAGTCAGGTCTTTGATTACACAACTTCTAGCATAGTCTTCAAGAGGGGCTCAGGACTACAGTTCTCAGGAAAGCGGGAATCTTCACACAAAATTATAGTGTAAGCACCTCAGAGAAAGTCTCTGCTCCCTAGTGCCTGTCAGTTTCCTCAATAGTAAGTGCCCTAATACAGAAATTTTGTTTGTTTGTTAGCTAATACAACCAAGCTTGTTTTTTATATCGATATGAGAGCCTGAATTTTATCTGAAGTTCTGCTAGGTTTTGTGCTAGAATTACCCGATTGCCTATTTAAACAACTGCAAGTGTTTTGTTAGGTGGCAGTAAGATATACCCCCAACTCAGAGGGCTATAGCTAATAGAATGTACAAAAAAAAAAAGATGGATAGGACAAGAGTTGGGCTATGCTTTATAAACTCTAACAAGTACTTAGACGTTTTAGTGATGATGATATGACTCATTTGTCTTTTTTTTCTTTTTTAAAAAAGTTGTGTTTTTAAAGGCTTAGTATGGACAAAGCTACATACATATAAAATAACTCATAGTAAGATTTTATGGTATTTTTATTACCAAGTGCTTTAATAGTGCTATAAGTGTTCTGTGATATGAGATCAAACAGACATATCAAAATAGCAATACCTTTCTACTGTAAACAGACCAACAGTATGTCCTGTATTACTGGTCTCAGCACTACATCCACCCAGCAGCGACACAACTGTACACACAGACATACACTGTTATCTTTACAGTATGTTATCTTTACAGTATATACTTCATATCCAACAGAAAACAAGCACAGACAGTTGGGCAGGATCCCTGTAAATGGAGACAGACTTACATTTCCTAATGTTAAATAAACATATAAAAAGAATAGATAATGAGGAGCTAAAGCGGATAAATTCCAGGGTTGTTCTATTGAATTTTCGGGGGTCAATAGTAGCGAGGGGGAAATGACACCAACCCAAAACCTCTATCATAAAGCAGAAGTGAAAAACAGATTGGTGATCTAAGGCGAAGATCACACTTGGGTAAACTACATCAGATTAAAATTTGAGCCTGTACTTCCCAAAGATAAGGTAACAAACTAACAAACTTGTTCACTAATGTTCCTCTCAGAAAGGACTATGGAAAAGTCACTCTAACAGCTAAATGCTAGATAACTTCTGTAAATATAATTGCAGTTTGGGATATAGCCAGGAAAAGGGTGATGTTGTACAGACCCAGTACAAAAACTATCAACACAAGGTCAAAGCAGACATGGAACAAATCTAAACCATATTTCTTTGAGGGTAAAAGCAAACAACCAACACCAGATAGAGGAGAGCTGATTTTCCAGCAAGCAGCCTGTGATGAAAGGGAATGACATGCAAATATGATTCAAGAAGAGTCATTCTGCAGCAGTCTGCAGAACCACAGTGACAGAGGAGTTCAAGAGGAGTCAGTATACGACAAAGGGTAATGATTCTCTTGGTACAGCACTCATAAGCCAGGGAGAGCAGGACTGGTCTGAAACCCCACGTTATAAAACAAGATCTATGTCTCCTTGTGCAATTATTTTACTTTATCTTACTGAAGACTTAGCTGAGTGCTCAGCACAGCACCAGAGCACAGCAGTCCATGGGGGAAAACAAAAACAAAAACTCTTCTCCTCTTACTAGGTTTTACTATGCTAACCTGAGGAGGGAAGGTTTGATTGAACTTTGTCTTCTAATAGTTCAAGTCAGCAAGACAAAGCCCAAGGAGGTAGCAAACCAACAGCACAAGTCAGTTAGGAGACAGCACAGCCAGAGTATGAGTGATGAATTAGGACACACACCAGGAACAGCACATTGCATGTAGGGCAGTGAGACCTAATCCCTGCATTCACTGCAGTTCAAGCTACACCAGTTGAACAAGCACAGATTCTTGTTATTTTGTTGGAGAAAAAAAAAAAAAAAAAAAAAAGTAGCTAAAGCCACAAGTCAAAGATACTGTGCAAATTCTAGTTGTCACAGGGATTTCTTTGAAAGGATCTCTATTTTCTTTATTGGTCTTTGATCCCATATGTTAACACAAAGTAACATCAAAGAACCACCAGTAAAAGTAGCAGTGGTAAACTGAACAGCTCAGCGGTGAGAAAAGGGAAACCTGAGGTTGGTATGTTCCTACAAAGTTAGCAAACCCTAGCCACAACAAACCAAACATAACCTCTTCCTCTCTTTTCCCCAGTGATGAAACCAGGTTTCACACCTAGGGCCTCAGGGAGGAGGCTCCCAAACTGTAAGTCCATGAGACAAAGATAAGCAGTTAGCAGCTGGTCTGTGGAACTATAACAAAGCAAGATTTACAAACACATCATTTCCCTGGGGCGAGTTCTGCAAGAAGGTTTAACGGTTCTAGAACCACTAACCTGTGTTTTTATAAACTGGTGGGTATGCTGGAGAATCAACATACATATATAATAAAAAGCAGAGTATCAAATAGAGGTAGAGATTTTATATACATCCCTACATCCTCTTCAAGGATCTGAAGCCAAAGAAATGGAAGTAGTGAATTTCCTCTTGTAACTAAATCAGGTGTGCATCTCTGAATAGCTATCATTTGCAATCATGCTTTCAGATACACAAGAAGCACACACAATTATATCCAAAAAGATACAACAATGACTCTAAAAACAATATGAGAACTGGTTATTACAATGAAGTTTTTTTGCCTTTGTGTCACTGGTTCAAACTGTAGCTCAGCTAAATTCACAAGCTGATAATTACACTTGAGGGGCTGTGAAGCCACTTAGAAGACATTGATTTAACTTTGTTGAAGTCCATGCTCTAAGGAAGACAAAATATTAAATACCTGGCACTAACATTCTTTTAGCACAATCTTTTCATTGCAAGATGCTCCTTCCATGACAAGCATGAGGCATGCTGAACTGCATTTACGGTGTCACTGTAACTTACCTACTGCACAGGTGTCCATTTTAAGTGCTGTGCCTAGCCAGGTGTAACAGTCTGACTCTGGAAATAGCATTGTCTTCCTAGCACTGAGGATCCAGATTTTCCCCATTCCAATATTCAAACCTATGTACTTGTAAGTGAAAAGCAGCAGCACACTCAAAGGAGAAAAGCCGAATCCCTTAACGTGAATACTTTTCTAAATGCCCAGGTGAAATAAGCAAGATTCCCCTGGTATTTTGTTGGCATAGACAAAAGACCAAATTATTGCTATGCACAGCAGTTGGAATCAATTCAAACACTACATTATATTTATCAGATTCCCAGATACCACTTGATGTGCCGCTGAAAGGAACCTGACATTACAGGTACTGGATTGAAAGGAACAAAATCAGCATGCTAACCCCAGTGCTTTGATGTTCCCAGATAAGGTCAATAATCTGCATACTAGATAATTATTCACAGCCTGCAGGTTGTGGAAAAATGTTTTAATGGGCAAAGCAAAGATAGTGTACTGAAACTAGGTTAGTGTTTTCTGTAAAAAAGGTTGGCAAGAGAAGTAGTCTCACAGGAGGTTTAAAAGCTCACTGGATCCATTTGAACAAGCTAACCTTCTCCCATATATTGGAGCCAACAATGTAAGGTGCATGACTGATTGATGGGAAAAAGCATAAGGTATGTTGAAGTCTTAGCCTAAGCTCCCAAACAGAGAAATTGAGTGAATGAACTTAATAGTAAATCGGACAGAATACAATCAGCAGTGAAGAGCTATTGATTCAAACCACTTGCTTTGAGCAGCTGATGTCGTATCACTGAAGCAGTCTTGACCTTGCACGAAAAAAGTCAAAAGATTTGTGGCCCAAGAAACCAGTCTCTTGTATTCTACATTTTGCAGAGACCAAACGTGCCATACTAGAGAATCTAAAGCTGACAAATATAAGCCAAGATGTATCAAAAAATAGACTGCATGCTCTGAGGTTCACATGCTCCTTTACGGCTATTTTTGTCAAAAGCTGAATGGAAAAATAACTGCTTTAAACAGCCACTAATACTGAACCATTCTTTCAAGGCAGCTATTTTCTCCTTTTAAGTCCCCTGCTAACCACGTGAGACTGATGAGCCAAGCTTTTGTTTCTTTCCACACTATGTCACTTCCTTCTGGAAGCAATGATGCCTCCTTTCCCTAAGCAAAATATGCCATTTGACAAAACCAGAAATCTCTCTGATATAAGTCAAAAACGGATTAGTAAATGTCTACACTACTGAATGACTTCCCCTCAGCTGCCTTGAGCAAATTCACATCCAAGGCACAAGATCTGTCCCATAACCAAATAAGAATAAACATTGGTTAGGTGATGATATTTTACATAAACTGTGTCAAGCATATTAATTTGAGTTTTCAATGGGTTCCTGCAAACCACACCAGACTGCTTTGTGGCCACCTATGACTTATAAGTTCTGTCCTTGAGAGTAAGCACACCATTTCTCCAAACAGCACTGGGACAGATGAACAGAAAAGTGGCAAGATGTATAGAAAGCAATAATGGCACCTGTTCTGTGAACACAAGACAACAGGCAGAAACGCCAGCATCCTGATATCTTTCATTTGAACTAAAGCTGGTAAGAATAAAGCTGGTAAGAATAAGCTGAGAAATTGCTTTTCACCTGCTTAAAAAACATCGGCCACGTAATTTTCTCAGCTGCTTTACTTCATCCTGGCCCTCTCCATTTACCTAGGCAATTTCTAAGAATCATCCAACAAGATAGCTCATTAGCTATAAGTCCCTGAGGAGATGTTGGCTGGTCACTTCTTGCTATATGAAGTATATTCAATACTTTATTGCAGTTAGCAATCATTGTAGTTGACAACAACATATATATTATATAAAATGGTTGAAGACAGAGAAGAAAAATATTGTGGTAAGTGACAACACAAGGACAGGTGACCTGCACATCAGTGAATACAACAGAGTCCCTCTAGGTAAACACGGTCCATGCTATCTAAAGCACTCTGTGAAACACTCAGGAAGGATTAAAATGCAGTACCAGTTCCTCTACCTAATTCTGCATTTTTTAGCCTAAGGAAGAGAAAGAAACTTGACTACAAAAATTACATTCATTCTTTGTACATGAACACCAAAACCCAAGCTGCCTTTCAGACAGCATCACTTTATGCAGAAAGCCTGAGGTCAGCTAAATAATAATACACACCTCTTGCTCTAAATGGTTTATCACAAGCAATTAGGCACTAACAATGGCCAAGATAATTGGTGTGCTACAAATGTTGCCTAGCACATCAGCCACAATCCCATCATTAATTAGTGCTCCCTACTCAGTTATTCCACCTGTGTCAACCTCTTGTATTCTGATTGCAGGCTCTTCGCCACAACTAGTGTGTTGCATTCGTACAGCTTCTAATTCATCGCTGGTGCCTGTGTTAGTGTAACGCACATAACCTCTGTCTGCATCAGCCGCCTGTGACAGCCTCAGACCGATCCAGCTGCTGTAGCACTGCTGCAGCCTTCTCGGGAGGGTTCGCAACTCGACCAAGCTCACGGGCGGGACCACTGAAAGCACGGAGTTACGTAGTTATTCGCGGGCTGACCGCTGAAATCTATCTCCGGTACTTTACCGACTAGCAGGCTGGGAGGACAGAACGCTACCGCACGCAACGACCAGGGGGGGACAACACCTCGCAAGGCACGGCCNGTCAAGATGGCGGCCCCGCGCGCGCCCCCTGCCCGGCGCCCAGGGACAGGCGGCGACATGGCCTCCGGCGGGCGTTGCGGCACCTACCGCGTCCGTGAGGCCGCAGAACTCCTCCAGCCGCCCCAGCAGCTCCTCCACGGCTTCCTCCACCGCCGTCACCTGCGGGGAGAAGAACACAGAGAGCCCCCACGGGCGCATCAGGCCGGTTGGAAGGTGGGAGCGCCAGGAGGCTGCTGCCTCCCTTCTCCAGCTCCTCGTTTCCTCCAGCCCCGCCACAGCAGAGCTCTGACATTGACCGGCACCCAGCTTGCAAGTTCTGCGTCCTGCGATGAGCTTTCCACCAACAGGCTTCTAGGCTCATCAGTGGTATTTCAGCAGAAGTTCCTCTACAGGCATCCCGCACGAGTTTTGAGGTGGAAAGGTTTATTCTAAGGCTTGCATTGGGTGTAAATAACAAAAAATGATTTATACAGGTTGATTTGTAGTTACAGCCCACACTATTCACTCAGAAAAATGGTTCAACCCCCCAAACCACAACCCATTACCAAATACCTTGAAAGAAAACACCATGTCTGTGTGAGGGAACAGTATGAAGCCCAAACCGAGCTGCTCGGCAGGGCCCCTTGGGGCAGCCGGGGCGGTGGTTCCCCTGCAGGAGAAAAGCAGCCCGTGCTCGGAGCTGCAGAAAACTCCCCACAGCTGCACCTGCACCTGCCTGAAGCCAAGGGCCTGAGCATACCACATCTGCGGAGCATAGAACCGACAGACTCTTGCTCGTAACTGAAATTCAGAATTAAAGACTGTTGTTGACAAAATCCCAGTAAAGTGCAACTAAAAGGGGAACAAACCTTCTATTCTGAGCATATTTAAAAAAAAAAAAAAAAAAGGAATAATCAGAGTTCATACAAAAGAAATGGAAATCAGGAAAATTAAAAGACCACTCCAAATCCTGGACTTGCGCTGTAATTTAAATCATTTTTAAAACCTGAATCTATTCTCTAGTCCTAATAACATCTCTCATTCTACAAAATGAAAATGAACCTGAAGAAAACTTGATTTAAAAAAAAAAAAAAGGAAATTGTCCCATTTGTTGGAGCTGGTTTGCTTAAATGGTCATTGTAAAAGTAGAACAAGAGCAAGGGTTGCCTTAGCAGACCTCTTTATCATTTTTCTTCTGGGGTATAATGAATTATCTAGTTCCTAAATAAAGTTTATTATCTTTTCACCTGGTAATAAAATTAGGAAATATGAGTGGCCTCTCAGATTCAGATTGCAGTTATTAATCTAACAGTTGAGTGAACTCCAAGATTCTTTTTGCCACTCCTAGAAGTGCCCAAGGACCTCCTAAGAGAGGTGAGATCACCCTTGCCTGAAACAATATGAGAAAGGGAGTTGCTATTGTGTCAAGGTATCAGATAGAAGGGTGCCAGAAGAAGAATAAGTAAGAAGAGACAAATGCATTTTGTCAGCAGTGGGTAGAATGGAAAATGCTACGCTCCAGATGTTTTTTAGTGTTACAGTAGCTTGAACTTGATTCAGAATGAAGCAAATGGTAAGAGCAGCGTGCACGTAAGATCACCCAAAAGGTTGTGCTTTGCATAGACTGAAGGTGGTCGCTGGCATACAACTCCTCTTTTACTTGATAAAACCTATTCCACATAAATGGAGCAAACATTCTCTACAGAGCCTAAGTCAACTTGCCAGCACAAAGGGGGTGTTCTTATGTGTCTAGAGACCTATCTGCAGCCAACTTTTGCAGCAGAACAGATTTGAGGGAACAGTTTCAGGTATGAAGGTATCCCAGGAGGTAGCTTTTGCACTGACATTAAAATGGCAGCGATAAGGAAGGCAAAAGCCTTTTGCCATAGAGTCATAAAGGAGAAGCAAAAGAGGAACACAAGTTACTAGTGGGCAACAAAGCACACATGTTGCTCTAGGAGGGGTCTTCTGAAAAGGCTACTCAACATCACCCAGGGAGCAATGACATGAACCCAGGAGACCATATCCACCAGGTAATGAGTATGCACCATTCCACGTCTGCAAATCATGCTAGCTGGGGAAGGACTTAGATCCTAAGATCCTTGTGCCTCCAGGAAGCAAGAGCCATGTAATGTTCACAGCTTCAGTAAACAAACGAGATTCCTGATACAGAACTGTGCTTGAATAGGTTTAGCAATAGCCAATTTAATGTAATAAATTCCTGATTATCTGTGGAATGCCAGTTCATATTTCAGCAGCAACAGAAGATAAACATGCAGATGCACAGAGAAATTGCAGAATTGTAACAGAATTGAAGTGTGCTGAAGATTTTGAAGTAATTCACGCTAAAGATGTGAAAGAATGTAAAACACTCATCATCTTTGTTAAATATCAGATACTTCTGCCATCATTCTCAATTTTCTCTACAAAAAGATATTTCCTTATCAGAAGAGCAGTTATCACCAACCTGAGAATACACGGATAATATATGGATAGTATATAGTGACAATGGGATATGCTAGAGGCTGGGATGGACAACTCTGTGGTAGCTTTCGTGGTTAGCAGAAGAGAAGATAGCTTGGTTAAAATGCAGGGACAGTCACATCTCCGAGCACTGGAGTCACATTCAGAACAGCAATTCTAAAACTAGAAAGGACAACTTATATCACAGAGAGGAAGGCAAAGGCAACAGGAAAGCCTTAAGCATATGGAAAAAATACTGCCTGTTTTCACAAGGGCAAACATGTATATGTACATATAGAACATAACGTGGGCTGAGGATATATACCTATTCAGCAGAATGCAGACAGGGGCTCTGGCCATGTTCTGAGTAGCAGGACTGTGACCCAACTTGGCCCAAAAGCTGTGCAACTATCTTAAGACCAGCACTGAGCTAAGACTTGTATGTATTGTCTCAGAGAACTTGTTAGAAGCTGGCAGTTTTGTGTCAGCATAGTGACCTACTGACTACACCTGGTGGCCTATTAGGGTCATTTCCTAAGATGTCTATGTCTCATATGAACTGTGTGAAGTCTCCATAGTGGTATAAGCTATCACATTACATTCACAACACAATGTCACCTATACAAGATTTAAAAGCTATCCACAAAAGTTTCCCAGCCCTGCTTTTGTGTACACATCTGGACAGAAGAAACCTCAAGACATATTACACTCCACAGGTTTATCAGAAGAGATCTATGGATGCTGTAAATCAATGCATGGATTTCAGTAGTGCTAACATGAGTTTACATCCCCTAACAATCTGTTCTATGTCTATCTGAAGTAAAGATTTCTGTGTGGAAAAGCTGTTTTCCTTCTGCTGCTCCTTTGTATGCTTAAAGGAACAGAATTTCCACATCTAATTTCTCCTCAGAAAGAAAGAGCACTCTGACCCCACTACACACAGGCTAGCTCTGGAAAGATCACTGCTAAACAACAGAAAAAATGCACTCTTGTCAAATAAGAAAGAGTTCTCAGGGACTTCATGTTGCTAAAAGACATTTAGTTTGTGAAAAAGCTTGGAAGCTCCCAGTCTGAAAGTCTGATCTCTTGAAGTCTTCATAAGGCAGAGAAACATAATTGCTAGCTTTTTTGTTAAGTGTATTTTACAGCAGAGCAATCTCAGTGGGTGGTGCATGCCTCAGATGGCCTACAGAACAATTCTATCAAACTCAGACATTTCTTGGCAAGTCCGTGCACAGTCAGCTTCACAGGCCTGAAGCCACTAGCATAGCCACATGTTCAGGACTAGCACAATTAGCTTAAAGAGATAGTCCAAAACTGACACCAAACTTACAGCTTTGAAAAGACTGTTTAATGGTAGCTACCGTGAATTGCGTAACTGCAAAGCAAGTGTAAATTCCACTAATTTAATACAGGATGCATTAAAGAAACATTCATGTACAGAAGTTGCATTTGCTGTACAGGTTACTGTCCTGCTCTGACTACACCTGCAGACATGCTTCAGGTAGGTAGCTTGCTGACATTACTAGCCCTTCTAAATATCTGCCATTAGCACCTTGCATTCATAACGTTCATAAAGATTCAAGCAGTGGAATTGCATGTCTTTAAGGGCAAAAGCAAAGTTTATTGACACCACCAAGAATAAGATTAAGTCAGTTCCAAACAGATTCACAGTGCTTAATTTCTACTCTAAAAAGTATTACATAGCCTGAAACATAACAGAATACAGCAATAGTAAGAAACAATAGAAAATAGATGCAAACAAACCTTAACACTGTTTCTTCAAGGCATTCTACTATAAAAGTACAGTAGGCATAAGAAAAAAGCCAAAATGCTATGTCTAAAAAGAACTTGGCTGCAAATAATTAGCAGTTTCATATCAATTGCAAAAGAGGAAAACAACATTCTCAGCGGCTCAGCACATTTACAACACCTTCAGAAATGGTTAAGAGGGACTTGTTGCAAATTGCAGCATAAGCACCACATTTACCATCATCTGTAATTAGGTACTTACTAAGCAGACCATACAAGCTCCTTCCAGGTGATTCTAGGACTCATTGTATATTTATTGTTAAGATCTGAAATAAAGCCCATTAAACAAATTTCACAGTTACAATGAAAATATGGGCTGACAAATCTCCCTTAGTTAAGACAGTAATTTCACAATCACTTTAAAATTATATAAGCTGGCATTGACAATAACAGTAGTCTATCCTCTTCCATCACTCACTTATGGCCCTAAAGTCAACACTTTGCATGCGAGAGGAGAGACATTCTCAGCAGAATGAATCAGAAAACTATTCTGGGTTGAAAATTAACCATCAATTTCTTTGCCAAATCATGTTAGCTCCGATCAGTTCTTCAACTCTATTCATTACACAGCCACGCTAAGGCTAGTACTGACAAAGAAAACAGGTAGCAAGGGGAAGAGCGATGTTGGGTCTTTCAATAGCAATAAGTGTTAACTTATCCTGAAACCTTAGCCAAAGGCATAACAGCACCACTTCCAGATGGCATTTTAATGTTCCCTTCTATCCACTGTTGATTCTCCTGTTTATTTATGGAAAGAAAACAAAAAATAATTAAAACCATAACTTCTTTTTGTAACTTAGAGGGAAAAAAAATATGCAGTCTAGCTTTGAGGTTAGCTTTCTTCTCAGACTTTCTTTTATGTAGCATATACCGTACCCATAGTAAAATCTCTTTCCCACCACTTCCCTTTGCATGCCTTTGTTCCTCAACAGCAATGTCCTCCCTCTTTATTCCAAGCCCCAGATAAGATAAGCTTATGTAACTGCCCCAGCCGCTACTTTCATTTTGCCTCAACCCGAGTATTATGCTCCCATGCAACCTTGGAACTATTTATTTGATTTGCCCCAGGATATATGTATTTATTTATTTTTTTATTCCAAGATTGCTCCTTTATACAAAGATTTGGGTCAGGTATTGTATACCATCAATCCTTCCTGCCCACAATACATGAATACAGTGTTGTAACTTATTATTCATTATAGAACATTAAAAAAAAATCAGCATTAAAATTCTTCTACAAAGTTTTCCAAAAAGCCTTCCACTTTCACTCAAAATGTTAAGCTACCTTTGTCAGAGATTGAAGTGCTCTCCTAGCATGTCATTAAGATGAAAAGGTAGGCATAGAAAACTTTAAAAATAGCCAAACCAGAGAATCACACTGCTCTTTATAACATCACAAACTCCATCAGGAAGGTACATTTCAATATTGCTGAAAATTAACAGGTTCTTCAGTACATTGTCCTCCTGTACCAGCTTCAGAATACTGAAAAAGCCCTACAAGGGGAAAACAGTGCATAAAAGGAAACAAAAAGAGCAGAATGGAAGTGTATTTCAAGAGTAAAACTAAAGTCTTTCACAACTGTTACAGGATACATTCAAATCAGGCAGGATAATAATGCCATGCAGTATAGTATTGAAAGCCTTCACTTAGCAAAATCTTCCACCGGACTACACAAATACCTTATTTTGAATTCATTATTATAGTAGTTTCATTTGCTACTAGTGTTACAGAAAATTTAAAAAGCATAATGAAAACCAGGAATTATATGCTAAAGGTAATTGTTATTGTCAATTACAAAATAATATTAATAATAAAAAAGCAAAACTAAGGCAACTCTCTCTGTGAAAAGGAACTGACAGCCCTCACTGTGATTTCAGCAACACTGTTTGTGATGCATGACAAAGCTGAGCTAGCAAGACAAGGCCCACAGGAAGAACATTCCACAAAAGCTATGATTAATCCCTGCGTAGGAAAATACCTAAATTATATCACTGCCCTGAACAAACTACCAATATGCACAAGGATCAAGAAAGATCGGTATTAAAACAAGTGTTTAATTTCAGCTGAAGATGCCTGAAGGAAACAGAATGACTTGCAAGTAGCAAAGAGCACAAGTTGTTTCTGTACTCCCTGTATGAACTAACAGGCTTGGCACTCAGTTACAAAAATACACAATCCCCCATACAACTCTATACATGAAACTTGTTTTTATTACTTGGCAGGTCTTTATTTCTTATTTAACACCAGCTTGAGTGGTACTTGGGAAAAAAAAAAACAACAGTATCCAAACAGCTGACATGAACTAATACTTTAATGAAACTTCTTCCCTACTAAGCTGTTCACTTTGCAATGTCATCTTAACCAAGCTTGGAAATTCACTTTTGTAATTGTTAATAGCAATTATTAATAGCAACTGTTAATAGCAACATTAGCAATACTTGTTTCTGGACCACTATAGATGCATAGCTGACTAATGAAGTAGATGTGAATGTAGAGGTAAGACAAAAGCTGTCAGTGGTCTAACCACATGGAAATTATGTGGATATCACGGACTAAGCATTATATCACCTCCTTGAAAATGCTGAACAGAAAAACAAAATAGTGATTGCAAAATTTGGATGCAACTGGTCTGATTTATTGCAAAGCACAGATCACCACATATGGAAAGATGAAATTGACGGAGTGCTGATGTGAAGGGAGAGGAATAAGGAAAATACTCTGCATAGTGAAACTGAAGAAAAGTTTTCCAATTATTTTTTTCTTGGAGACAAATACAAAACATATCAACATTTTACTGCCAAAATGAAAGAAGGGGGGGAAAAAAAGCTGTTTTAAAGACAGCAATGTGGGTATCTTTTCTCTTGACAAGAGAAAATTGTAAACTAATGTGCCTGAAGAGAATGTTATTCACCTTACATCATCTCCAGGCTCAAGTGAGATAGGAGCTACCTGCAGGCCAGAAAGGGGGATACTTACAATTGCTCTCTACTTCTGTTTCCATGGACTTCCTCTCTTTTCTGGGGGGATCTTAGCCTACAAAGTGTGACTTCAAAACCTCCCTTTTTGCCTTCAGGGATCTAAAATGCTCCCTACCGCCTACCAGCATGGTGACAGTGCTGTGTGTGATCACTGTCACCATCCTGACGGAGCTACACAGCTAGACTGTGTCCGAGAGGTAACTGAACGCAACTGAGCCCAAGCTAAAAGCATCCTTCCACTTCATCACAGCAGCACTCTGATCCCGACCTCAGTCACCAGAGGGCTTGGTTTCCACAAAAACAAACGACAGAGCAGCAGCCACATTTATCTGCATTCAGAAAAAAAAAAAAGAAAAAAAAAAGAAAAAAAAAGCATGAAATCACTTATTCGGCTATTCAGGAGCTCAGCAGCAGCTCAACTTGCCCCAGCACTGCATCCCAGACACAGAAGACCTGAAGACCAGGCCCTCCTCAGCCGGAGGGCCAGCAAACACCCCACTGTCTCCAGAAGAAAATAAAAAATAAAATAAAATAAACCACCAAGGCGTCGCGAGCAGCAGGCAGGGGGCTCGGGGCAGAGCCCCTCAGGCCGGAGGCGCTGCGGATGCGCCTGTCAGAGGGGAGCCGGCCCCGGGCGGGCCTGCCCGGGC
>VXAA01003888.1:736344-760463 GCA_013399115.1 Anseranas semipalmata | reverse complement strand
GGCCGGGAAGCGCGCGCGGCGGCGCGGCTCCAGCGTCCCTCGCCCCTGCAGCGGCGAGATGCAGAAGGGGGATGTAAAAAGCAAAAAAAAAAACACACAAAAAAACACCCTTATTGGTCTCTTTGAGGAGAGGGGGGCCAGGAGCTTATTTAGAGTTAAGTCCATGACACCGCACTCATGCAAAAATGATTCAACAAAACCAGCACCACATCAAGCCAGCGGCACAGAGCTTTCCCTCCCCGACGATGCCATTTGCCACGCTTAAAATCAAGCTTTTCTAGTGGTTTGCTTTAACAAGCCTGCACTGCAACCTAGAGGACAGAGATTTGACGTTCAGCCACCAGATAGATACCCGACTCAATGCCTGATTTTGACTCACGTGGATATTAAAGGCTGCAGCTGACAGTGCAGCTTTAAAGTGCTCATAATTTCTCTATGCCATGCACTTCCCTGTGTGCAAAATGAGAATTTGATGCAAACTTGAGTGCAGGTTGTTTAGGCAGAGCAGAGCCCAGATCTGACACACACCTAAGCTGCAAAAACAGCCCAGCCTCCCCAGGGATGGAGCTACGGGAGACTCCCTGTGGAAGCCTGCAGGTAACGAGATTCTTCTTAGACCTTTCAGCTGCTTCTGCATTACAGAGGAGCCTCTTGCATTAGGCTCCTTTAAAATCCAATCTGAAACCAAAGCAGCATTTTAGAGAAAGACAGATGATCGAGACAGCAGTTCGAACAGAGACAAATCTAAGATGTGATCAAAGATCAAATCTGAGCAAGACTAGACAAAATGTCATCCACTTCCCCAAAGAAACTAGAGTGCTAACCAGCCACTGGAGCATTACTCACATTGTAAATTATTATTAAAAATACTATATAAGTACTAGATATTATAAAATACTATAAAACTACTTTTAAGTGCTTGCAGAGCAGAAGGCCTGCACTGTCCTCCAAAGCTTTTCTTGGCTTTAGATAAGACCAAATTATTGCTGAATAATGGAAGTTTAAATTCACTTTAGCATTCATAAGGAAACATCAAATTTATAGCCTGTGGATTGCTGAGAAGATCAAAGAAATCCGGCTTGAAGAGGTGCTCAAAGAAACAAAAATGAGCCAACAGATTGCAGGGTTTCTCTCCAGATCCTTTCTTGAGAATAGGAACAGCCCAGTGATCTGAACCTAGCCTGTGTCATCCTGACAATGGCACCAGACAGACCCTTTTATGCTACAGTGATGACTAAGAAGCTCTTATCTGAAAAATTGTAAGGTATTTGGCAAAACCTGATCTTCCACCGACCAGCACTTCATAGAGAGAAAACACATTGCATCTCTGGGCTTAAGTCTCCAAACCCTGGTTTTGTTTCCTTTGTTCCAGTTGCAAACTCTCCAGGCCTGGGCAGGCTTCTTGCTATGTATTTGCACTCGTTAACAATATAGTCCTGTTCTCTGCTCAGCCACTCGTTTACCATTTATGCTGTAGTCCCCAGGGGTCTGCATTGCACATGTTTGAAGCGTGCATTAGTTTAAACTCCAGTGAGATTGGAACATATACTTGGGAAGCTCTAAGACCAGACCAGAATGAAATATTTCTAACTTCTGTTGTATATCACTGATCAACTGTTAGGAAACTAAGTTATCTCAAATAGAAGGAAGTGTGTGCAGAGGCATGTTTAGCAGAAACCAGGTTGTTGGAGGAATGTCAACAAAAGACTTAACAATACAATCTACTAGACTAGGAATATTCCCAAACTAGAAAAAGCCCACTGCTGCAGTTATGTAATAATACTGAACACACACATATAGTAGGAAGCCTTTACAGGTAAAGTTCTGTAATCTTATTAGTTTCTACATCATTTGCTTTCTTTACTGCACTTAGCAGTTCTGGATTTAAGTTTAAGCACACAGCAAGTCAACATTTATTTCAGGTGCTTGGAAAAGTACACCACTAAATTATAGTCTATATGGAATAATCAGGAGGAATCTATCATCCATGCAAGCTTTAGCATTGTCATGATTTAATGTAGAAAGAAATGTCTCAAGAAAACAGTGCTAAAAAGAACAAGATATGCAATGTATTTCTGCTTCTATGAAGAAACGGCTTTATGACCTGTCTTATCTGTAAGATTGAGATACATATTTTATATTCACTATCCCAACAAATAATTTATCAGTATAAATGAAGTCAAAATACAGGCAAAGCCACGTGTTGAATTACTGTTATTTTTTCAAGCTACCAACTTTGCATGATGACTCAAAGAATCTTAATATTTTTCCTATATTATACAGATGCAGTTAGTAACCACCCAAAATATTTTTGAAGACAGTAAATAGCATTTCAATATTTAATAAAATGCCCAAATAGTCTTTTGCATGTAGTTTTTGTATTTAATTTTAACCCATTTATTTTTAAGTTTGCAAAAATAGGTACATTTCTTATTTTACAGCGCAGGATAAAAAGAATATGAAAGATATTACTTGGAGATTTAAGCTACTAGGTTAAAATTTCTGAACTGTAAGTTCCAACCTTTTATGTAACCTCATGTAGCATTCAGAAAGTTACAGAGATCTGGTTATATATTCAGTGCTTTCTCCTCAGCATAACACTTCCAAATTCTCTGCATCTTCCAACAGATAGATGAGAACCCCACTTTTTTTTTTTTTTTGGAACTGGATCTGCAATACCAGAATAATAGCAAAGAAACAAAAGAAAAAAAACTGGAAAGGCTTTGAAGAAAATCCAGTGTCTCACAGCAGGAATACCATTCCTGTGCACAGGGTAATACTGCTACAGCCATGAGTCTAAAGAGATAAGCAAGGCTTGCAAGTTGAGATAGTATCCCTTATTAGACTGACTGATACAGCTTAATATAATGGAAAAAAATTGGCTATTGCAAAGTTAAATATTCCTCTCTGCAATGTGTTGAGACACTTGTATCCTTTGTTAGCATCTCTTATTTGCTTTCTATTGTTTAATCTTATCTCCATTTTGTCTTGCAGCTGTCTGAAAAACTAGGCTGCTTATTTTAAGAACTTCTTTAGGCATGCCATATTATGATACACAGATTCATCTGTTTTAGCCACACCAATAAGACAATTTTTATACAAGCATGAAACCCTGGATGGGATGATGTCCCTACCTTCTCTAGCTCCTTTCACTCATCTATTCTCATCTGTCTCGAACTCTGTTCCTTGCTTCTGAGCATTGCCAACACATCCATGACTACAAAAAAAGGAAAATAGCCTTATCAGTAACTGGGTATGACCAGGTGCTTGAAGAAAGCATTCTGAAAAAACTCATTGCACTGCAGAGAAAGAACCATGTTCTCCTCTGGAAAGCAAACATGGCTGCAATAAAATATGCTCTTATGTACTTTTTTAAATGTAACATCACAGAGCCCGATATAAATCTCTCACACTGATGAAATGCAAGGTATTTCCTTATACTCTCAGGTAATAAAGTAGTAGTTCAAGTGGAAAGGAATGTTAATTGGAAGAACAGGAAATGATTTCTTATTAGCAACACTTCTAAATGTCTGTAACAAGAAATGCTGGTAAAATAGCAAAGTACTTCCTCAAATCGCTTCGAGCTTCATATTTCCAAAGCACTTTTAAAAATCAAGCATACTACACTAAGTCCTCAGAGACAAATTTATCTCATATTTGAGAGGGAAAGTACACAACTGATCTATCATAGCTGCACAAGGAGTCTGAATTCTTAAATCTTGGCTATGATCTCACCTCTCCAAGAACCAGCTGTAACATTTCTTGCATACTTCTACAGCATCCAAGAACAATATTGTTACCATCCAACACAGATTTTTCTGCATGCTAGTATTGCAAGCCATTTATGAAGCTACCTCAAAAGCTGATGGATTCCTCTTCAGCATGACCACATGCAACAACCACGTTCATCAGAAGTAACTCAGGCAAGTCTAAAAACTTGAGTTTTAGCCACAGCTAATCTCAAGATAACAAGAAAACTTCAAAGGGAATATTTAGCACTAGTCTAAGTCTTTTTTCTGGTGTTATACCATGTGTGTCTCAATTTATTCCTTTTGAAAATCCAAGTCTGTATCTGCAATCATACATTAATTTTAAATTTCATAAGATAACGGAAGTCCTAAGTACCCTGTTAAGAGCTTATCACCTTGAGAAAAGTTAAATACTGTTGGTATTTAAAGGACAGACTAGATAGGAAATGATCCTGAGAGTTTAGTACAAGGCATTTCTCCTTTGGCTTGAGAGTTAAGATAAAAACTTAATTTTCTGTGTAAGGTAAAATACTTGCACCCATAAACTCAAAGTATAGTAAATGTTTGACTGACATAGTGGCTGTGACTTGTTTCTTTTACTATTTGCTTACATACAAGCTGGGTACAACTACAGAGATGAGGTCCCAGTTTGAGATCCACTTTATGAAGTATGTGGACACTTTCTCGTGGTTGAATTGTACAGGCAAGCGTGAGACCTGTCCACAGTTCCATTTTTTCTTCTCATATATAGGACAAGCTGTATTTAAATCCCTGATCATGCACAGAGTGAAGACTGGTCGGTTGAGCAGCTAATGGCTAGAGAAATTGACTGCTGTCATGAAAAGCAAACTTAAGATTTTCAGCAAGACTTAAATTCTTGCCAAGTGGTTTTTCCTCAAATACCATTCTCACGTGTTATTGCACAATATTTAACAGTTGCATTTCTTCCTCAAGGAGGCAGCAGCAGCAGGGAAAGTTAGTCTTCCTTTTACAATTAGTTTCAGAAAACAATCTGTAGGGATTACAGTCATTTATAAAAATAGCGTTGCTCATTTGCACAAGTGTGCATTTTGTTCTCATTCTTTTTAAGTGTCCCTGATTAGCATCTGTACCATGCCTCCCCTGCAGATTCAGTCCAGGTCAATATCAGCATTAGTCCAGCCTTTTCCTGTCCAACTTAAGGCCTTAAGCTTTATATCCTCATGGATATATACCAGGTATGCATTCCTGCGGACACATCCCTTAGTCTTTGCTGCAATAACCTTATGCCCTTGATCCTTAGGGGATTTTATTTAGATATGGAAGCTTGCTGGATGGCACAGAAACATTAATGGATATTAACGGTCTAGCCATATAATCTGTACACTTGCCGAAAAGAGCACTTCCTCCCTCTGTAACAGCAGTACCACATTTAGTGTCAGTCACAAGCCAAAGGACACTATAGGAGATGCATTTGCAGAGCATTTGAGTCAACACCAGACTAATTCTGTCAAGGTACACCTCATACTGAATCTATAGGAAACAATTTCATGTATTTTTGACCTCCTTAAAAGGACATCTTACTCAGGGAGGTAAAATTCACTACGAATCAAGCAACTCAAAGCTAAGATTAGCAGCATTTTTAATGCTGCTAAACCATATAGTTTTATACAATAACATTATCAATTTTGTCCTTTCCTTTATTCCTTCCCTAACAGTTTTTTTCTCCCTAGCAAGTAGGGGGCAGATGTTTTCATTGTACAGACATTTTCACTGAATCCAGGATGGGCTCCCAAGAGGCAAGTCAGCTTAGTGTTCATTATGTATGCAAGATTAAGACATTCCCCCCCACACGTGCACACAGCCTGCACTCAATTGTTTGCTGTTTTATTGTCCAGTCTTGCAGTCTGTCTGCAATACTTCAGATTTTGCTCGTTATTTTTTTAGTATCCAATTTGTTCAAAATATCCGATACTTGAATTTCAACAGCAATTATAGAAAGTTACTTGTTCCCACAACAATTCACATTTTACAGAAGAGTCAGTAACTTAGAAATTTCCCTGTTTCAGAGCTTTACGCGTTTGGATAGAAGTTTAAGCTAGAAAAAATACTCTACCAGAATTTTCATACAGGCTGAATTTTTACATCTGACGCCATTTCAAGAATACCCTGCCAACTTCAGCATTCCTTTAAGACAGGCATGAGCTGTCAGGTTCTGTGCAAAGAAATTTCTTCCAGACAAAAGGCATTCAGAATCAAGTGCACGATTAAATAACTGGGTTCTTTCAGCTGCATATCACTATAAAGATACAAGTACTGTTTGCAGACTTTGTCACCTCCCATAGCAACATTACAGGCAGGTATGGGGAGTACTGAACATACAAATGAAACTACAGTCACAGACATATAAAGGAAGGTATGGGATAGAAGCTGCATGGTTGGCCCTGAGACCAGCAGGCACAAAAGCTCTACACAAAAGGGCTAAAGAAACTCAAGTGTATTGTCACCAGGTAAATGTTTACAAATGCTGCCAATGCATTAGATATGAGAGAAAGTATTTGTAAGTGGACTGGGTACAAGTTAAAAAATTTTAATACAGTTATAAACAAATACTTACAGTAATAGTGAAAACCTCCAAATCGCCAGCAGCATTTGAAAATGGTGAAGGAGGATGAAGAACCATCTCCCAGGTTCATGTCCTAAATTTTACCGTAAGCAGTCTTCAGGCAAGCGATACAATGCAAGATTCATTATTTGCAGGTACTGTAGGAATGAGCACATCACAGGTCAGTAGGACAAATTGCCTGAACTCTTGCATGCTTTCCGTGCGTAAAGATTTGTTTCAGAGAAAGGAGGAGAGGAAGCAAACATTTAAGACAATTATGAAAACAGAACCCACTTAGCTGCCCAAGAGAGAACCAAAGCCCATCCACATTCACACTTGAGAATAAGCAAAGGATGCATTCTTCCCCATTTTTACCCGTCTAAAAGTAATTGAGAAAAAAACATTTTATTTCTATATCCATTTATTACTCCAGTCTGTAAAAATATAAGACTAATATACAACTACAACTAGCTTGATTTCGTAAAATCAATCTTCATTCAGTGAGATACCAATGTACATTATACATTAAAGTTGTAAGAAAAATACTGATATTTGACATTTTAAACAAGTTCATTCATGTAAAAATCACATTGCAAGGAAAATTTAATTAGAAAATACATAATATTCACAAAAAAATACACATGTTAAAGACAGCTCGTGAGAACATTGTCTTAAATTTCATTCAGCTGTGGAAAAACATATGATTCACAGTTAGGCTTGACTTATCCAGTACCTTAGCAGAACTTCAAAGTAAATGCATCTTAATTCTATTAAGAATTTACTCTTTTTTCGTATTAAGGTGCACTTAAATCTCCCAGTCGCAAGAAAGGAACAACTTCCCCCATGCATGTACACAACATATAACACTACTCAGAGGAATTTTAGTTTTCCACTCCATTTTGAAATAATTTGGATATTTATAAATTAATTTATAAAATCTGGATTGAAAATACAATTTACATATATAGGATACTTAATACACAAAGATTACATTAATAGCAGCTTAATATTGTCAATCATGCATAGCAACCTCACTATCACTTCTGGATTTTTTTTTTTTTTTTAGCTAAAGATAAAAATCTGTATAAAACAGTCAAGCCTTTAAGCATTTTCTTCCAAGGAGAAAATTGTAAAGATGTTAAAAATTTAGGAGGTAGTGAATGAAAGGCTAACAATATCAGCATATTTTCAAAACCCTACACTGAACCCCAGTACCATTTATATATAAAATTTAGCCATTCATAATCAACCATTGATCATCCTGAAGTAACAATTTCAAAATATTTCATAATTAACAGTGTATTCATTAGTAAGATATGGAAGAACTTTAGAAGCTTCATGGTCACTGCAGCATTAAGCAATTATATGCTGTGCAGTCTGTCATTGTAACTGTAAATACACTTCTAAAAACCCATTTTTAAGGTTTATTTTTAATAGTTTTTAATCAAGTTCCAAATGCTTAGTTTTACTATATATGTTATAAAATTTCTGTAAAACAGAACATTATTTGTTAAAAAGAATATTATCGCATGTATTTAGATCAGTTTGCAGGAAAGGTCCTAAGAGATGAATTCTCATGCAATTTGTAGTGGGACCCTGGTTAAATTTCTACAAGTCCTTAATACTGGCATATACATCCCAAATATTCATGCATCTGTTAAAAGTACAAATTAGGTAACACAAGAGTTTGGCAGCACACTAACTTGGGGTGTTTGTACTTGAGCAATAAATTACCTTGTAACATTAGCATTCTCAGACTCAACCCTCCCCTGTAAGCTCATCTTGCACCAAAGCTGCAAAATACTAATGTACCACAGTAGACCCATAATGTATTTCAACTGAAAACATTACATCTGTATTAAGTGCACTACCAGTTCATCTTCTGTATCTGTGGATCTCATTCTCTTCTCATCCAAGTGCCTTTATTCCTTTGATTATTCACAATACATTCAAGTAAACAAAAGGCACAGAAGTGCAAACTAGCATAATAAATGAAAGTCACCGTCGGCTGATGATTTCATACAGGAAGGAAAGTCTTTTGATAAAGCAAGAAAAAGATACCTTAAAGTAAACAATCTTCCTTCAATAAAGGAAGTGTAGAGCAGCACTGACAGAAAATATGCATATTTAAAATTTACATGTTGCAAAATGAAGATTCATTTTCCCCATTTCACACTAAGTGGACGTAGTTACTTCATTTTAATAATCAGCAAAATAAGTAAAACACTTAAATTCTTGCTCATGTTGGAAAACATTCCAGGGCCTCTCCATGTGCATACTAAAGAAGCCATAAATAAATCCAACAAAACACAACTCTAGCCCACGTTTGCAATGAGTGCCGTTGTCTGTGATGCCAACTCTCCAGAAATCAAAAGGGCATTAACACAACCTTCCTCGACATCTATGAGACTCAAACTCCAATGTTACTACTGAAGGCTTGAAAGTACTTGAGATTATTAATTTAAAATTTTCATTTAAAATTAAACATCACTAATACCTGAAGCAATTTTGTTTATATAATCACAAAAAGCTTAAACAAATACAATTTTAACCTCTGATATGCTATGAAGCCTTTTACAGATGCCTTTAGTCTCATGTTAGTAAAATTACTGGAGGTAGATGTTTCCCCACGATAGACTGGGGGAAAAAAGAACAGGTTTAGTCTCCTTTCCTGCTCATTACGTCTCCCCACAGGGCAGAACATGCTTCCAAGAACCTGAACGACTGGCTCTGGTAAGCACAGTACAAGAACTGGTTGCATCCTCCCTCTTTCTTAGAGGTTGACTTCAGCTGCCAGATCTCTGCTGAGAAGCTCCATCCGTCCTTCTCCCCAACCCCATTAGTTCCCCATCTCATTTTCCTGTGAAAACTTATGTTCCCAAAGTAGGGTCAGGTTGGGAACAGGGCCAAGTGATAAAACAGGAAGTCCCAAAAGGGGAGAGAGAGTGCTAGAAACCTTTTCCTGCCACTGTCCCTGTAAATTTGCAGCTGATTATACACATGCTTGCTTTGGCATTTGCAGTATCAGGACTTGTCATCAGTATTTTGCTTTACACATAGCAACTTTGTAATATTCAAAACACTCAGCCCATGGTGCACAGGAAGATCAGCATTTACAGTTAAGTTCATTAGAATTAATAGTTTTAATATCACACAGCTCAAGTTCTATTAAAGCCTCATCCTGACTTCAAACTTTTTTTTTAATCCAGGGGTTTAAGTCAATTTAAGCTACTCTGAATTGTTTAGGTTTGAAGAAAGTCACTTTTCACATAAATTAGACTCACCACAAACTTTTTCTAGTAGAAATCTTCACAGCTTCTACTAGGACTGATTTTTAGCATGGATTACATAATAAGTATGTTATTTCCATAGCATTAAGTTTACATTTGATTTCTTTAAAATGCACTGGGATTAGCAACTAAATCCAATGATATCTTTAAATATTGCAAACTAAAATAAGAACAGGTCTTTGAGATACAGAAGTGTTAAGACTTTCACATTTGAGTTCAAAAATCAGTGTCATTAAAAGCAAGTTAACCTTGCTGTAAAAGGCAAATTAAAACCAGTAAAGGTGCACAAATAATGAGCCTGTGGTTGCACATTCGCTTACAAAGGGACAGTTAACTTCAGAAGCCCCCACCTCTCCACTGTTGTCAAGATGCTGACCCCTCTCACATACCACTATTGCTCAACAAAGAAGGGAACTAGACCAACCAAGAAACTCTTCCCAACCCACCTCCTGCTTGTTTTTCTGTTTCCTCATACACAGAGCCACGCAAACAGCTCTGCCAGCAGAACAGCAGTCCAGAACAGGAATGAGGTGGCTAGAGCAGCACCACCACACGTAAGCAGCACTTCAGTTGAACATGAAACCACAGCACATTAGATAATCGACCTCACACAATAATGGAAATTTGCTTCTATAGAACCAGTAGTATTTCACCTAAAAAAAATCAAGTACCTTTAAAAGAAAGCTCACAGCCATCTCTTAGCTATCCTTCATTTTCAGTTTAAGTTTCCCTTATCCAATTTCAGTCAGTTATCAACAATCTTATCTTTGTGAAGTATTTACATGGAAGTGCAGAATTAACTGAAGTTAGTCAGCTTACATCATTTTGAATTTCTTGTATTTACTTTTTTTCTCCTTTTACTCTAACTACAGTGCTCAGTAGATGTAGAGGTATAAAATATTATTATATATTAAGCCAAATTAAAACATGTATGGCATCCTTGCTTAGTACAAAGTACACCAATGTAATTTCATAAGGTTATTATAGTTCCATCTTCTTCTAATGACTTATGATTTGGATCTTGTACTTCATATTCCATGCTAATGCTGCCTGCTGAATGATTCAAGTTCATCTCACTGGAAGGAACGAAGCCATTTTGTGTTGACTCATGAAGGAGTTCAATTTGTGTCAGCGATTCCAGGCTTTCACTGGTAGGTGCAGCTTTTGGAATCTGCTGTGGCTCACCACTATCTTCAATAATAATGTCCTCTTCATCACTCTCTTCTTCTCCTTGCAAGAAGTTTGCTAAAATATTTGGTGTGCTACTTGGAAGGCTAGATTCAGTAGACTGACCAGAGCTGCCAGAAGTCCGACTGTTCCTCACAACGTTATTTCTCTGGTTTGCTGGTCTTACTGTAATGATCAGGTTACGGCTGTTTGCAATCATCATGTCTGTAACCTGATCAAGGCTTTTTCCTGAAACTTCTATTCCATTCACCTCCAGTACTTCATCATTGACAGCCAGTAAGCCTGTGCTTTGAGCCAGACCTCCAGGGACAAGCCTGGATATGAAAATCCCTGGAACTTTCTCTAATCCATGCGGCGTTACTCTGACACTAGAGCCATCTCGTATATAGAATCCAAGGGGTTTGTCAGTTCCGTACTTGTAAAGCCGTACCCTGCGATGGGTTTCTGGAAGAATATCTACATCTATAATAGAAGACACTGGTCTGAAGTCTTGTGGCATGCTAATGACAATGTGCGGCTTCTTCTTGTGATTATCCGGACGTAACACATTTGATAAAACATTTTTCTTCCTTGTCATAGTATCGGTACCAAAGGCACTGTAGTCTGCATCTTCTGTAAGACATAGCACATTGATGATTAGATCACTTTACATGTGGTCCATATAGCATTGCTATCATGTTTTAGGTTAACAGAATGAAACGCCTAGTCTAGAAGGCTTCTGGCTTGCTATAGTAGAAACATTTGTCTCTATACTGGAAACAAGAGCTTTAATGTTATGGGATTCATCAAGGTTTGTAATGGTTTCCATTTCCTACTACCAAAGGAAAAACAGTACCCCCAAGAAACTAAAGCAAGTTAGCAGCAGTAGAGATAAAGAACTATATTGTAGCTGCTCGAGGAAAGTTAGAATGGAAAGAATGAGTACATTCCTAGAAACATTTTAATTTTATTCAGAGTAATTCCACTTGTTAGTTTTTTCTCCTCAAGTTTCAGATCATTGGAAAAGAAAGAATGAAAAAGGGAAAGCAGCCAGCGTGCCTATTATTGCCTAGCTCCTGGAAGTTAGCCAAGTGACCTGGATTCAAACTCCAGAAAGCTTATTCCATTCCACGCTCCTCTCCCTGCCCCCATGCAATGTAGGTAAAATGGCTGTGGAGCAGAAACAAAGAGACCTTGCACACACATGCCTTGAGCAAGATTGTTCATACAAGTAATGCTGCCATGATTTGGTACAGAAGAGTGCAAATAGCTTAGTTTTTTTTTTTTTTTTTAAAAAGAAAACATATGCAAGTCAAATATATTTGTAATGGGAAAAAAATGTGTTTTGCAGAAGTAATTCTGATGTCCAAAATGCCTATTTACCAAAGGAAGCTTCCATTTTAAGTGAACTCCAAAAATGATGAACTGAAATGCATTCAGATCCAAGTTCCCTGGTATTACTGTGATGTTGCATAATTTTTCTGCGATGTTGCATAATTTTTCTGCAGTGGATTAAACTCAAGCAGAACTACTTTGTACCAACCCTGGGACTCAGAGAAATTAGGATTTCTTTGTAAGGTCACATTACGATGCCATTGGTACAACCAAGAAAACAAAAGAATAGCTATGTGTTTTAATCCACGAGTTAAAATAACTATGGGAATGCTATCCTAGTGTGAAATTTCAGGAGAACTGTTCAATTGTTGATGAAGTACACAGTGTGACTCAGTAAACCAGAAGACTTTTTTCCTCCCCCTGTACTAAGATGAAGATATATGGGCATGTACCTGATATACTTGGACTTCTCACTTCAGCTGGTTTAACCAAAAAAGAACAGAGAAAGTAGTCCCAAAGCAATAATCTAATACTATTCCAATTCACAATACTAACCCTTTCCTTCTCCTGGCATCAAGGCGACTACAAACAAGAGGTTTTTTTTTTTTTGAAAATAAAAGCGATTCATCCAAGACAACTGTGGACTTAGTATTCTAAAATAAATTCAAAAACAAATTTAAGTCAACCCACCAAAAAGGAATTTATTATAAACTGATATTTTGTGTGTACACAATAGTAATAAAATAGTTCACTGTTTAAAGTGTCCTGAAGATGGGCTAATTTTTTTCTATATATAATTATATATATGAAAGTTTTTAGTTTAAGAAACAAATCACACCTGAACAGGCAAAGCTGTCTACTAAAGACTGAACATCTTCTGTATTAAACTAAAGTTTACATAAAGTCATTCAACTTTGACACAAACAGGAATAATTTCTG
Source organism: Anseranas semipalmata (assembly GCA_013399115.1). Classification (NCBI taxonomy): domain Eukaryota; kingdom Metazoa; phylum Chordata; class Aves; order Anseriformes; family Anseranatidae; genus Anseranas; species Anseranas semipalmata. The sequence continues at coordinate 747,399 of VXAA01003888.1, read as the reverse complement.
AAGAAATTTCTGCTACACTATACTCTGGTGTCACTTCCGAGACTCTCAGTTACTTTCAGATGACATGGATGCCTCTCCAGAACACTGTCTGCCTTGCATGGTAATTTTTACTTCTGTTCTTTCTTACCTTTGGCCATCTTTTCATCCAGACCCCTGTTTCTGCAAAAGTTGCTAAATGAACGCAGGCAGCACTAACACAGACTGTCCCATGTATGTTACTTTACCACAGACACTCCACAGTGCTCTTAATCCATGTGCAAAAGTGTATGTCGACTTCTCTCCCACTTCACACTGATATCCTCTGAAATCTGCTTCCCTGCCTTATGATCAGCAGGTATGATAATAAAGTTGAATCAAGGAGTCGCACAAGGAAGAGTAAGAAGGTAGAAGCAAACAGAATCTGCCTGCACCAGCCACACCTGAGCATGTTAAATTAGATGCTTGTGAACAGAAGGAAATTTTTAGTTTATTTGCGAATCTGAAAGGTTCTCTCACGAAAGCATGGAATTACTGCTGTTCTTCAGCAGAAAGATTCAGTAGAAAAACTATAGTTTCAGACTAAATTAAAACAATATTGGATCTAACACCAAGCGAGAAGGCTTTAGAAATAGCTTCAAATCTGTTCTTCAGATGCCTAAGAGTGTTAAGTCGGTTTTGTGTTGAAAGATGGGCTCAGTTTAACACACACACCCTCCCAAATCCAAGCACATAACAGGTGGACTATGTCTGAAGTGTAAAACACTTCTGCAAATGCAAACTTACCATTTCCTGTGTAAAATGCAATTTTGGGATATTTGACTGAAGATCAGCCATTAAAAATCCTGTACTCCATAGCTGAAAACTAATATCCTGATTTTTCAGACAACGTGGAACAGTTCTTTTAATCTTTGTTTTAAATTAATGATCAAAGTAAAAAGTGTGAGTAGAAGTTTTGCCCTTATCTACTGACAACCCATCAAACCAGTTTCAAGTTAGACATCTGGTCGTTACATTGTGAGGATTTTTGCAATTCAATGAGTTGCAATAGCTTTACTTTTTTTATTTGGAACTACAGCTGCTTACAAAACAAGGGCAATTGTGAAATAAGAAATTATACTAAAAGATATTTAAAGCAAAACCCTTCTGTGTTAAATTCAGAGTAATGCACAATGACAGCAAGGAAGTGATAATACACAGATTTTCAGAAAAACAATAGATAATGGTGACCTGAATATTAGAATTCAGTAACAATGTTAATGAGTGCAAAGGTTATTTTTTAGGTCATGGATTTCTCCTTCCCCCACCAGCAGCTGGTATGGATCTTAGCGATCTCAACAGCTATGTAAAAACTTCTGTGCAGTCCATGCTTAAGCACTATAGATTTCTGATGCTCTAAAACTCTGGTTTTAAGGCTGCACAATCAGTGGCAAATTCAGCAAGACTAGTGAAAAAGTATTCCAAGTGCAAGAGAGACATTGCATGGACAAGACATCATTTTGCCTCATTCCAAAAGCTTTGCTTCTTTTTGGTTTGTACTGACAACACAGATTTGTAGACATTTAACGCCACATTGCTCCAAATTTTTTTTTTTGAAATTCTCCATAAAGCCAATGACTAAGTTGGATGCATTTCAAGATTAGTTCCATATTGTTCAGACCTTAGGCCATTTTTTTAATTAGAGTAAGCTCATTAAAAAAAATAGGAGAATTGCACATGCAAAACATTCCGAGCTAGAGTGCAAAGTGCTGATGAAAGCACCAGTAGTACATAAGTACTAACTTACACTGGTACCAGTGAAGCACTAGGTTTCTACTGGCTTTAGCAGAAGAGTTGGTTTGGAAACAGTACACAGGAAAACACTATCAAAACATTGTAGGAATTGATTTTCTTCCAAGTCCTCTTCCACGTCAAGTATTGCAACATTAAAAGGTATTCGCTGTTAGTGTTTTTCCTCCTTAAATTCAAAGTGCACACATTCAGATTCACATCAAAGATTCAAAGTGCGTGGCATTTTTATACATCAGATATGACAGAATGTGTACATATCTAAGTCCCCAGCTCCCCACAGCAGGCTGCTAAGGCTTCTCCAGCTTCACGGCGGCCGCATACCATGATCCCTGCCCTGCCAGTCAGGCCTCCTATGCATGGCAGGTTTGGAATGTGCTCACTGTACAAACACACAGACATTGAGTACATCCCAGAAGATTTACTGGGTCTTGCAAATGATCACAGTCAGTTTCTGTGCTCTCTACCCAACAGTTAGCTCCAGAACTGTTCACACAACTTTTCACAGCTTCCTTCCCCGACCAGGACAATTCTGGAGCACACGAAAGTCATCAGCCAACGTGGCTTTCCACAACTATCAGCTGATAAGGCCTAACTGTTTTCCAAACCAAGTTTCTCACATTAGTGAAACATGAAGAATAGTAGCAAAAGGCCTGGCTTTGAAAGAAATATTATGTAAATACACCTGTAAGAACTAACATCAGAGACTCAAAAGTGCTTTTTAAACTAAAACTAAGAGCAGAAAAGTATTTATTGGAGGATATGAACTTCAGAAGTCTTTCACAAGATAAATACACTATCAGAAATCTTAATACTGAGCTGGTACTTCTGCCTTTAGAAACATACTTCAAGTTAAACGACACTTTGTTGAAGTCAAATGGCATCCCAAAATTGCAAGGTATGTACATCAAAACATTTAAGAAACTGTAAAGCAGAGGGGTCTTCTGCATCGTAACTAGTCTTAGTCTAACGATTCAAAATTAGTACAAACCTTAGGATGCACAGTTAAAGTTGCATAATTTTGGGGGGAATAGTGAAAGGTTGATGCAGAAAACTCATCTCTCTGTATCTCATCCAAACAGCATGACTGTTTAACCTCTCCACTGCTAAACAAGTTTTCTAAAGCAATATTCTCAAGTACAAAGGCATCTTTGTTCTGGCACCTAGCTAATCAGTTTAAAGCTGCAGTGAAAAATATTTCGGCATAAAGCCAAAGGACAAGGTGTTAACCACAGATAATGTTAAGGAGAATGTCCACATAGCATAGGAGTGATTTTTTTGTTAGCTTCAAACTCAAGGTGGTACCAATCTGTATATACTTACTACATGCAATTTAAAACAACCAACAAGTGCCAAGTCTGGTTTCAATTTAACAGTTCAAGACATTTACAATGTTTTTCTAATCTACTTGCAAACCAATGTAGTTACCCCTCGAGAATTACATTTGCATAAACCCCAAATCATTACTACATTGGAGTATGAATGCAATTTACCATTTTTAAACAAGGTCTAACAAATCATGTCTTACCTAGTCACAATTTGTAACAAACCAATATTTTTAGAAAAGGGACGCAATACAGCTGGAATCTTCCCCAGTGCTTTTTTAAAAAGCCAATTTGTCTTTCTTTTCCCTAAATTAAAGCTCCTCACAGAAAAAAAAAAAGTCTACCTCAAGAGGTAGAAATGAATTAACCAAAGAACCTGCTTTTTACTCTACAAAGCCGTGTACAGGGCAGAACTTGCAAGAATTGTATATTGTAATGTAATATTCTTGCAAGCGAGTTTTATGGATCTTAGTGAAATACATAGTCTAAGTTACTGTCCCTATTATTTGTGTATTTACAATGCAAAATCCCCCACAAATTGCCCTTTAGTGCCTGTGGGGACTATGTCTCCGCCTCCACGGTTTTATCTCCAGTAAGATTTTTCTCACAGACAGAGCGACTCCCGTGCATCTGGATTTAATCATGAAACATCAGTTTAACATTTAAATTCCAGATGTCAACAGTACCTGTTAACCTCAAACTGTTGAATAAAACTCCAATAGGCAACTATCTTCTACAAACTGATAGACATTCTTAACTTGTGCAATATCAAGCTCTAATTTAGTCTTAACATTGAAACAGAAATTTTACAGAAATGTATTTATAGTTAGAACAATCGGAGAGGATGAATGATTTCGTTTTATTAGAGGATCGCCCAGTTTCTTAATGCATTAACCAGTACACATAAATGCTTAGGACAGACAACTTTCCAGTTTTCATAAATTAGGAGTCAAAAGTGAACATAAGACAAAAGTATGCTTACTCTAACATGCCAAAATTTCTTAGGTTAGACTTGTGTTATCACACTTGTCACATTAGTAGCATTGCAAAAGCATCCTGTTGCTCTCACTTCAACCCCTTAAAGTGTTCTTTGGATGCAGGCTCTAATACTATTTACCCTGGATTTTATTGTAGTCTGCTTGTATCTTACACTAGCTTTCAAAAAATTAATGTATATCTTCTAGACCAGTAAAACAATAATAAAATTTCATACCTTAAGACAACACAAACTTTCTCCCCCATACCACTGCCGCTTCTCCTGGTGCCTTTTGGCCAAATCTATTCTTGTTGGGCATACAAAAAGGAGTTTTTCATTAGAAAACCCATAGAAAATTCTTCAGGTGATTTAACAGAGTATATGTAAGCCACAACAAGCCTTACTGGAGGAAAATTAACTTGAACTGTTTATCACTATAGTTCCAGAACAGCACAGATCAGAGCAGCCCCATTAATAGAAGCTGTTTGTTCAAACACTTGACTCTCAGATTCAGAGGTACAGTCAATAAGGAGCTGTGCAGTCAGATGAATTAATCTCACCTAAGACCGCGGCACATATCTCAAACTCATGCAGTTAAGCCTTAGTTACAGATAACTTATCAGAAAAAAATACAGAATCAAATTATTTCTGTATTTTCCATCATATAAACCCCTGTTCTGCAAGACAATGTTAATGGAGTCAAAACCTCAATTTCATCAATAGAAGTGATCAAAGTGGTCACAAATAACTCAGAACAAAGTACTGTGCTGGAAGTGCTGGACTCGGATGCCAGCCTGGGTTCTTCATTTCCTAAAACTCCACAGCCAGAAGACTAGTGCCAAAGGGAAGGTGATGACAGCTACTGCTTTCTACATAGCTTTTCTTGCCAATCAATTCCTGGCATGATAAACTTATGTGGCTTAATCTTATTTCTAGTTCTATGCATTATATCAATTCTATTTTCAATTCCTCGCAGAATCCTAAGGAATAATCCATCATTCTTTAAATAAAGATAGAGAGAAGAAAGGTATAAAGTGTTACAGATGTGACACTAGTAACAATTGGCATTAGGAGTTTAACACTAGTAACAATTTAAAAACATATGGTGTTAAATGTAACCTCAATAATCCCAGTCTAAGAAAGTAGCTTATCTGTTCTCTTCATATGGCTACTGTAGGAGATTAAATGGAATCATAGACCTTTCCCACACCGATGTTCTATTAAAGCAAATAGTTTGTCCCCTTGACAATCAGGAATGAAAGCATATAGACTTCACTATGCTACGCTCAACACAAACAAAACGAATACGCTCTCAGAAACACATCAGCTGGCAAGCAGCCACACTATTTTTGAATGTTGTTTTTGTGTCAGGCTGCTTATTGTGGAGCTTGTTCATTTTTTGGAGGGGGAAAGTCAATAAATAAAAGCTTCTGATGCCCTAGTGTTTTCTAAGGAAAATAAGTCTGTCGACAAGCAACAGCCAGAAACAGCACATACCTTTACAGAACAGCTAAGCAACGTGAAGTCTGTCACTCAAAGACCAGTTGACTATCTTATGATAGGAATTGCACATGCACGTACATACCTGTGCACACGCATGTGCACACACACCCCTGTATGCAAGTAGGTAGAAAACCAACAAATGCAGAAATTAAGTTTTCTTGGCTTCTCTGGAGTAAAACACTTCCAAGTCACATCACTAAATTCCCCCCCCCCCCTTCTTCAGTTCCTTATACTGAATATGTTCTGCTAGACAAGAACAAACAACTTCAAAATCGATTTTTGCCTCCAGACCAAAAATGAAAGCAGACACTGGAAAAAGACAAACAGAATTTCTACCTAGAAAACATGCTGTTTTTAAAGGCCAATTGACAAACTAAGCAGCATTCACATTTGAAGATGGTAATGGAAATCACTGTCATTTTGAAAGCTTCATATTGTTTTATTAGGGAAGTGTGATAAGAGTAGCATAATAAAAGCTAGACTTTATACCAACATGTAAAACTTCATATAGTAAGACTTTCAAGATTCCTTTCCATGCTGTAATGGCCTCTCCCCTTGTCTGATCAAGACTGGAATTTTAAATGAAATCCATCCAATATATGGAGCATAAAACCCTAGAAATACTGAGTTGAAACTTTATTTTCATTTACTTAAATGAAACCAGAGAGAAGTATTTACTGGAGATTTCACATGATTTTATCCAACCAAACTAAATACAAGCAATAAGCACAAAGTATAAATAGGTTGCCTGAGGAAGAAGCTCTTGCAAGAGAGAAGAGTTACAAATAAATTTCATGATCTATAATTATGGAATTCAACATGGCAGAATAGGACATTTCCTCCAAACGTCACGCTGTTTCCTGCAGCATGGTACAACCGCAAACAAATGATTCACCCACTTCAAGTGCGCTTACCTTTTCTCTGAATGAAAATCCTGAGCAGAGGATTGGCTGTGGAAACTGCTTTATGATAATTGTCATCGTTATTGATAGGCAGCAGATCTCCATGAATGTCTGTATATCCCACTAGAACATCAACATTGGGTATCTTGTGCACATGCTGCAGTAATCCATAGAACTCCTCAAACTTTCCAGGTTTGGACCTCTCCAGAGAAAACCGTCGAAATTCTGCTCCAAACTACAACAAAATATATCTTTATTAGTATGGAAACCTAACATTACTCAAGCAAAAGAATGTTTTGTAATTAAAAGAGCGCACTAAACTACAACCAATAATTTTGAAGAGTCGCTAAAAGGTCCATTTACATTCTGTTTTTTGTGTATCCAAGGTTTAAAACAGACAAGGTTCAGAAGATAGGCAAAACCCCACACATTTAATCAGTGGCACTGTACCTTCAGGGGTAGCATTTGCAGTTAGTCAGTATGATCCTCCAACAACAAAAAAACAAACACAAAGAAACCCCCAAAATAATAACCCAGCTCCCTATTCCACTCAAACTTCACTCCTCTAAGTCAGCTACAAGTTTTTAAAAACTAATGCCAACAATGCTTCAGTAGTGATAGGTTTAAGACCGAACTGGGTGCAAATAAGAGTTAACATTTGGTGTAGACTAGACAGACTTTAATTTTAGCAAGTGTAACTGGTCAAATTAGAGTGTTCTGCCCAGCACAGACAAAACCCAAAGCAAACAGTGTTAAATAAAAATTACTCCCAAACCTCCATATCGGGCACACACAACATGTGAGCAAGGATGCTAAAAGGAATGAAGAGATAACAGCCATCAAGCTACTAAAAGCAGACCAGCTTGTATATGAATTAGAAGGGTAATAAGCTAATCACTAAGAAATATAAAAGAAAAAAGTCAGTTGGTGGCATTTTTGTGAATTCTCCTCCTGATCTACAGTGAACATAACTTTAAATAATTTCTTTAGCAAGTTTATTTTAAGCAGAACACAAGGGCACGTAGAACAAAATACTCACTGACTGAAAGTTTGAGCTTCAGTATCGGGTATGCGTTACACACAGTAGATGTGAAGGTGCACATTACCAGACCTCCAGACCAGCCCTTACCCCACATTTGATTACAACCTTTTGCAGAATAAAGACTTCAGAGTTCTCGCGTACAAAGGAATGAAAATAAGGAGACAAGGACCCTACTGTTAGCACATTAACACCATGCTAACTCAAACACAGCACAGCAAAACAGCCCACACCTTTCAACACCTCACCTTTCTCCAAAATTTTCAGATAAGGAATTCTCTCTAAGCATTCCTCTTCTAGAAATACTCCAATTACAATAACATTAAGTCAGGAGGGATGATTCATGTGTGCTCACAGAAAAAGCAAACAAAAACCCGCAGGAGGCCCTCCCTTCACGTCAGAAGCAGCATGCTTATTTATGACGTCAGTGAAAGAATTTGTCTCGTGTTCCTATTTAATCTTGCTTCAGCTATTTGAAGCATGAATGCTACAGGAATTCTCCAGGCATTGCATCAAATTTCATTTGTTTGGCTTTGAAAGATTATGTAGTTTAAACACAATTAAGTTTAATAAGAGTTAAAAAAGCCAACAACCTTACTCTCAACTTGAAGCAAATGTTGTGTTACTGCAGCAGGCATACAAAGGACAAGATTTTCAAACATGCAATTTTTGTTTTCCACATGATTTTATAGATATAGTTGGTGCAAACACCAAGAAACTAATAATCAGGCTGTTATTTCCTAACAGGCCTTGCCATATGCTCAATACTATTATAAAGCAGATAAACACAAAAGTAAAACTATGCAATTTCACGATCAGTTTATTTTACCCCTCTGAATTGTTTTCATTTTATATCACAGGTAGCACTCCATTCCATCCAATAAGATGTACTAGCAAAAATTAACACCTTGTGAGAAGTTTAGAGCAGACAAAAGATTGGAAGAGACTAAGAGGAGGCTTCTTGCTGCTTGAGCTCTTTACAAATACATGCTGTTACACTGGTAACTCACCTGGGAAAACACAGTACAAGCTCTGTCAACATACTAAGAAGTTACTAGAGATACTCACATAAGACTTGCTTATGAGAAGAACCTTTAAGTCCTCTATAAGACAGCATACTGCTGCTATACTATTATTAGTCTCCAGCAACAATGACAGAACAAAACTTAGAGCAACCATATCTGTCTTTGTCTTATCAATATGAGATTTCATTCTGCAAAAAAAATACTGTTACAAGTCATAAGTGGGGAGGGTGGGGCACATAGGGACCTGAACTTTATATCTCAAGAGCTAGAAGTTTATTTGGGGGCTTCCACATCATCACCAGAAACTCTAGGTGGGGGGCATAAAACTTGTCTATAATTAGAGAAAGGGTTAACCAGAATTAATGTACCATGGGGATTCCCCAGGACAAGTACAGACCAGTTACCCAAATTGAACAAACTAGAGTAACAAAATAATTTTGCTCATGTAACTCTGTGCAGGCATAGCTTTGTCAGCCAGGGCATGATTATTGATTTGGAGCATCTAAAAAAGGAGTTGTGCATCGCTGATAAGCCTTCAAAGCCCAGGCCACTACACAGTAATGCTCCCCTCCACCTCCCACACAACCTTTCTTCTTTCTTTTTCAGAATTTCTTATTTTCATAGAAGGAAGATGACTACTATGCTACATTAAATCAAGGCAATTTTAAATAATGCATTAGCGACAAGTAGCTCAAGGAATGCCTTGAAACCTGCTTCATAATATGCACTTAAGAGACGGTCCCTATTCATTAGAACTTGAGCACTTCTCTGTATGAATACCAAAGGATGCATCACACAGCTGATCTCTAGATATACTTTAAATCAAGCAAAGCACATGATGGGGAAGAGTAAACCTAGAGATTTAGGCTAAGGCAAAAAAATATTTTGCTTATGAACACATTGCTCTGATTGTTTCCAATCTTACTAGAGCATAGATTAAAAAACTTCAGCAACCACAGTAACAGCTATGTTTAAGTAGTATTTGGAATCGTGGCTGCCAGGTATTCCTGTGTATTTCGACTTTGTCCACATGAAGGTTAAGTTAACAACACTTAAAAAAAATCATTATCATCCATGTGAGCTATAGAAGCCAACCATACATTTTCTAGTAGAAGGTTCAGCACTTTGTCTGAAACAAAAAAAGAATGGAAAAAAAGAAGAAAAAGATCCAAAGTCCCAGCTGCTTCACCTACACTGCAGCTGTTAACACCTGATTTGCAGGAAGTGACAGGACAGAACACAGGCAAACAGACTGTAGGCCAGTTTAGAAAAAACAAAGACACAAGAGACATGTTTTACCAATGGAAGAAAACAAATTCCTATAGAGGTGTGCTTACAGCTTGCCTAAATGGAAAAGGGTTTTTAACTCAAGTTAACACATATTTCTTCAATAACTTGACACCACTTAATACTTCACACATCCAACACCTTTACAATTGTAAATTTTAGTTTACAATTAACTGCAAAATGGCAAGTTGACAAAACATCATAAATACAAACCAAAACAAAAAAATAAAATTTGTTTCAGAACCCTAAAATTTTGCCAGCAAGACTATGTCTCACCAGCACATAAAAATTAACAATGGGAAGAATGGATGCAGAGATACCAATGAGAGAGGATTTATAAAACTGTGAAGAGCTTTGACAGCAAGAAACTGTTGGTATGAGCCATGACATAGAGATATGGACTCATAAAATAACTCTCAGTGTAAAGTCCTCGAAGAGCCTCTAAAAGAAGGCAAGCTTTATGTTAAGGTGAGATAGCCTGGACTTACCTCTACCGAGTAGGGCAAGCTATAAGAATATGCTCTACTAAAAAAAAAAAAGTACACAAACTTAATAGCCATTAAGTTAAACGAATACACTTTTTTTTCCCTAGTTCAGATGAAGAACAGATTTTGGAGCTTACGAATTGTGACTAAAACATCTCTTTCCCCCTTGATAACCCCAAAGTTTCCCGAAACATCTACTTCTCCGTCTGTTTTTCAGCCTGTACAGAACCCAGGGGCCCACCATCACCAACCAGGCTTTTCCAAACACCTCGGAGCCGCCTGTTTTCCCCCCGCAGACCGCAAGCAACGCGGCTTCCCCCGCCTCGGCCCGGTAAGCGCCGGCAGCCCGAGGAGACCCGCGGCCCCCGCCAGGTGAGTCAGCACCGGGCCCTGCCCCCGCAGCCTCCCGCTCCTCGCCGCCCCCACAGGGCAGGGCCGGGCCCCCGGCCAGCACCCACCTTGCTCTTCACCTCCATGGTGCCGAGGCCCCGGCTGCCCGCAGCCCCGCGGTGAGGCCGGTTCATGCCGCCGGGAGGGTCAGCGCCTGGTTTCGCCTCGTCTAGCTCTAGGTCTACGTCCCCCCTCCCCGCCCCGGGTGCCCCCCGAGCGCGCTGACGGGAAGGAGGCAGCAGGGGAGGGAGGGAGGGAGTGAGGGCGAGCGGCGCGGCGCGGCCCGAAGCCAACCGCCCCCAGCAACCGCGGCCGCTCCGCCGGCTCCTGCCGCCGCGCCGCCTCCGCCCTCACAAAGG
>VXAA01003888.1:684014-726711 GCA_013399115.1 Anseranas semipalmata | reverse complement strand
CCCCGGCCCCGGTCCCGCCGCGCCCGGCGGCGAGGGGCACGGGGAAGCGGCGCTTCGGGCAGGGCGCTGCGGGCAGCCGGCGGAGGGACGCGCGTCCGAGACCCGCGGGACAACCGGGAGGCACCGGCAGCACATCGGTGAGAGCTGCGGGAAACCGAGAGGGGGTGCCCGTCACCTCTGGCGGGGGCACGTCCTTAGGAGTCTGCGGGCATCTCTAAACAGGCAAGCAGCAGGCGCTGCTGATGTTCCTGCAGGCGCAAAGAGCTGCGGTACTTTTTTATCCGGGGGTAAAGGTATTCATGCCAGGAAACACCCAGGAACTCCTTAGGAGGCGAATGCCTGGCTGGAGCAGGTGGAAAAGTGAGAGGAGCGGGACAATGTTTATGCCATCCTGTGGGGTTTGTGTTTTGGAGGTGTCATTATATGGGCTGGTTGTATTTTCGTTAGCTCTTTTTGACTGTGCAGTGGTTGTATTTTATTTGCTCATAAATATGGATTGAGGTTTTGGGTCATGGCCCAGTTACGTTTTGCTGCAGACAGAGTTTACTTTCCCCTTTTAATAAGTTTTAAATATGTTGGGCCATATGGAAATTGACTTGTTCATCAATCAAAGAAACTTGAACAAATTTGGAAAATAACGTTACATATTTCTTGAGCAAGCAAGTATTGAACCAGAGTCAGAGTACAGCACCAGAACCCAAAACTCCTGATTCAGTCATTTACTTTGTTGGTAACAAGACTTAATCTGTCTCTAGCTGTGTTTTCACAGCTGTAAAATGGGAGCTAAACCTTTTAATGAGGGGCATTACATATTCTTTTTTGGAAAGACTTTACTAAAAAAAAAAAAAAAGCATGGTAATGATCATTTTAGATCATTTGTAAGGGTAGTAGACAATGCAACATACATTTGAGAGAACATTTCATGTTGAATGAAGAGAGATGTCTGAGAAAGATGTGGTGTCTAGTGGAACATGAATATTAGAAACTTCTCCAATATGTTCATTTCTCATGCAGTTGCTGAGTTACGTGCTGCTGCTGTGAATTCTGCACAGTGGATGACATAAGCACTACACGTAATAGTGCCCAAATGGGAAGGAGGTGTTACTGAGTGGCAGACCAAGCCCTCTTCATGCCCCAGGTCTAGAGAGAAACTTGTCAGAGATGCAACACGTGCAATATGGTAGTGAGCAACCAGCTTGTTAAATTTTTCCCCAATTAGATTCTGAATACTGTTGAGAGGAATGAAAGGGCTTCCGTGAGGTGACAGGTTCTGTGCCTCTATCCTGTGCTGCTTTCTAGAGTCAGTAACTGAAGTGAAAGAGTGGCATTTGCTGTTAACACAGCATGAAGCCCAGGACGGGGAAATATAGGCCAAACAGTGAGTTGTGTAATGGTATTCCCTGAGGGGTAGTATAAAGACGAGATGATTTCCTTCTGTCAAGATGAAGAGCAGCAGTAGAGTTGCTCTGCAATGTTCACTACAGTCCTGGGTTCCTTAGGAGCAATCCAGGCAGGGACCAGGGACCACGTAACAGCAGATCCACCAATACCACTTTACTCCCTTCCACAGCTAATTCCTCTGCAAATATTCCTTTGCAATACGCCTGTAAAGAACCTGAGAAGTGGAGTGGGGCCATTATAGCTAAAAAAGAAGTCAGTCTACTGGGAGAGGAAAGTTACAATTTTAATGTGTGCCTCTCTCAAGGGCTTGAAGAATGATAACGTGGAATTGTAGTGCACCAGAACAAAACAGGGGCTCTGGGTATAGAAAGTTATACAAAACAAAGCAAAGGAGTGAGAAATGTCTCAGAGGGGTTGTTAATCATGCCATTTGGATGAAATAAATAGTAAGGCTAGATTGGAAGAGAAGTAGATATTTTATGTAAAATAGTGGGTTTAGTATTAGTTTAATATACACACTTTGTCTTAGCCAAAAGACTGAGAAAAAGGGAACAGACAGAGCTGTATTATCCAGATTGTTATTGGCCAGAACTGGATTTTGGAAGGTGACTGGCTGGTGACAATCCAAAATTATACAGACAGCAAGTCTTGCAAAGACCATCAGCCGGCCTTTAATGACTACAGGTGCTCAGGGTCCTGGGTTTAATTCTGATCTTAAGATGACGCCTCCACTAGTACAAGAGGGACATATAGGTCTGTTTCTGACTTACCAGTTTTTATCCACTTTTTCCAACTTTTCCGTTTCTGTTGCCAGTTTATTCTCCCTAAGCACAGATTGCTTTAAACCAATATGTCTTCAAAGACATAGTGCCTGAAACCATAATTTCTCTTCAACATTTTAGGAAAAAAAAAAAACAACTTGGTTTTCAGCCAGTCAATGCATTTAATCATTAGTAATTTAGAGGATCAGAACACCAAGACAATCTCGTTTTCTTTGTCACTAATACAGAAAAAATTCTAAGTGTGGTTAACAAACCAATTTGTATGTAACTGATCTAGGTTTGAACTTGGCTATTTCAAGTTAAATAATAAAATCTGTTTCATGGGGAACTTAAAATGCAATTATTGCAAAAGTAACTGTGTCAGTGATATTTTCTTATCCATCAGGTATGTTCTTTCCATAAATTCATCCCTGATTCGCTTGATGGAGTAGCAAAAATCTATTTTCAGTGGTTTTTTTTAACTCCTGCTATTCCAGGCTGAGAGTGCAATAGTCCTTGCAAACTGCTCTGGCCCTTACATCACGAACTGATATCCACTGTAGAGTTTATATCTTACGGTGTCAATCTCAATTGCACTGTAAAATGCCCCTAATAACTTGCTTTGGATTATAGTCATATAGATTATTAGTGATTAAAAAAATCATTCGCATGCTAACTTACAGCCACAGTTCAGTTTGCTAAGTTTTTATTCCTGTTTTTCTTTCCTTTCTCTGCAACTAAGTTGTTCAGGCTACAAATTCTGAGAATGCTGGCAGGCTGAAGCTCGGGTGTCTAAGACATAAATTAAGTGTTAATAGGTTCCTATAATTTCAAGTAAGTGAGATCTATTGGTCCTTAGCAGCTTAGAGAGCCAAGGACTACATGCATCAGTATGGGCAACAAGTAGTAGAGGCATCCAAATTTAACAGATACTTCAGACATTCTGGCCTTATGTGCTCCTGACATATCTCATCTGTAAAATGGTGATAACACAGTAATGTTTACATAGTATAGGAGAGATGATAAGAAATCAATATCAACCTTTCCTAATTATGTAGGGCAAGTTATATTTATGATTAAGAATGAACCTTGTTCTTCTTCGCTGAATACTTTCCTCACATTTTTCATATGGTAGGAGCAGTGGTAACGAAGCAGTTGTCATTTTGTTTTAAAAAAATGGCTCACAGAATGTGTGCTCACCACAACAGCTTTCTGTAACCATTGTAGGAACATTTTTAAGCTTGTACTTTTAAGCTGTGCATAAGTATTGATAGTTAATACTATGTGTGTCTATGAAGGCAGAAAGAGTTATACAATTACATGTATTTGCAGATCCCTCTTTGCTTCACATTCTTGCAGACCAGAACAACAACATAACTTTCTTCTTTCAGGATAGTTAATGTTCTGGCCCAGAATTATAGCACCAGATGTGTTGCCACAGAAACAATTTAAAGGGAGAAGGAATTGCAAGCGAGTTGTCTTTCTAGTGGAAAATGTAAAAGCAGTATTAATGTTTTAGGGCCTGTCATTGTTTTTCTATGTGTGTTATATGTGTGTGCATGAGACAATAAGGGAGAATTTTACTTTTTTTTTTTTGTTTGTTTTATACATCTGTTATTGTTTTAAAATTCTCTATACACGGTTGAAAATTGGAAAATACTGTATTATGGGTATGTTACGTACCTCAGAGACATTTTTTATTAAATCCTGATTCATTTTTAGAAACTTTTTCCCTGAAAGGTGTGCAGTGTACTTGCTGATTTACTTAGCTCCACTTGCAGCATGCTTTGGAAAATATTTCCAGTAACAGTTGTTTCTGTTAAAGTAAGGAAACATATTCAACCGTATAAAATTATCCCAGATTTTGATGCTGAGAATTAATAGCACATTCTTACTTACTGTAGTTGACATGCTGATGAAAAGAAGGAATGTATATAGGAAATATTTTGATTTAATCTTGCCTAGGAAGGCTTAAAGCAACCAGAGACCTTGATTTTAGCTAGCATTTCTTTTACTCTGAATAGTTGCCATAGGGTACTCTATTCAACATATCGTTTTCTCAACTATTATGAAATTATACATCTGGACAGAATGCAACATGAATTGCCTCAATATCCCCTTTTCTCTTTGACCACAGAAGGGCATTTTTTTTTTCTTACAGTTTTGTACACTGTCTGGGGGTAGAGAAACAAGAACTCCAGGAAGGCCAGAACTACAGCAGCACAGGTTGGCGCTTGTAATATTTGTATCAGAAACTCTCCAGATATGGATGCATTTTGTATTTACAAAAAGAGATTTTTCTTGAACTTAGGCTGATTTTATATCAAATTAATTTAAACTTAAAATTTCCACAGTTATTTGTCATCCATGCATTTGGAAGGTATTTCTCCTTGCAAGTTTTGAAATACAGCTGCCTGGGTAGCTGAAGAAAACATAAAAATCTTACCAAAAGACAGGGTGAAGTTCATGTTGCTCTGAAGTGATGGAAAAACATTATTCTGTGCATCTTTGTGCATAATGCTACCATGTGATTTTGGAGGATAATAAGCATAGAATGTTACGCTGAGGAGTCTTCTTTTATTATTTATATATTTATTCATTTATTTATTACTTGCTGTCTGTGAAGTATATATTTTTTTTTAAATCTTATTTTACAGCGTAACATTGCTTTGTGTATAACCATACTTTTAAATGTTCCTCAGTTTGGAAATATGTAATTTATTCCCTTTGTTACCCATTCTTTACACAAATCTAGGATCTTTACTTTTCCATTGTTGAAAATTGGTTACAACAGAAGTATTGGAATATGTCAACGTATACGGGAGTTATGAACAGTTACTTGTGCTTATGATAAAAGTTCCACCTTATTTTAAATGTCCTACAAGAGTAATCTTTTGAAACCTGTCAGTTTTGGAATTAGACTGCATGCCATGTCACACGTTTGAGTTTTGGCAGATTCACAGGCATGTACATCACCAAACAAGATCTGCCATAAAGATAAGAAATGCATTTCTCTCCTGCATTCCTTATTCAGGCAGAACTCCAATTTTGGGTGTGGAAGGAATGCAGAGCTGGGCCTAGTGCTTGTGTCTGCACAGGTTAGAAGTGAACTTTCAGTGTAAAATTTGGATCTGAATCTGCATCCATATTCTCCTAGAAGACCACAGATTTTTTAGTCCAGGTTTCTGGTTTGAGTGATCTTTGGGGCTGAATCAGTCCTTGTGTTTGCAAGCTGATCCAGACATCCCCTTAATTAGTTCACATCTCTTCTGTTTGATTCTGTGAGGAGATAGGTTAGTCTGTCTTTAGGTGGTAGAGATTTCCCAGACAGATACTGTAAACTCGAAATATAGGTACTTATAATTTTCTTAAAAATGTCCTTTGGGCCTGAAATTTCTTGTGCTTGGTTTCAACCCATTATTGAATAAGACTGGAAAGTCTGAATAATGTCAGTTCAGCTGCATTTGAGTTACTCAAGTGCATTTTAAAAATATGTACTTTCCACTTACATTTTTTCCATAATTCTTTGCACTCACATAACCTCTGTCTTATTATTTAAATTGCCACAGACGTGAAGAGGAAGTACCAGGACTCAACAGATAACCAAATAGGGAGGCAATTGAAAGAGCTCCGTGTACTTTAAAGTCATAATGTTTAGTGCTTTAGTGTTAGCATGAATAGGTTTACATTTCTATTAGTGCAGACAAAATACAATATAAATAACATTCAGTTTTTCTGTGCACAGAATGTTTGCAGTGTTTACATTCTGTAAGTGAAATTTTGCAAGAAGAGTTTAGAAGGTTTCTCCAGATTGTGAGGAAGGATTTTGTCTGATGAGATCTGGGAAGTAGTAGGCCATAGTTTTCACACAGAGGTGTTCCAAACGCATATGTAGCTGATTGAGCAATTATTACAATTTATCTGTGTGAAAATGTGGCTAATACTTGATCTACACAGAAAATTCACAGGCTTTTCTCAAGTTGTGAAGATTCAGAGCTATTTAGCTAGTACCTGTTTTGTTGTTGTTGTTGTTGTTTTACAATGGAAGATAAAAACAAAAATGCAGTTAGAGTAGATGGATCATATTAAAATATGCTTCAGTTTAGTCCCATCCGTAACATGACAGCTTTAACATCACTGTATGTTTCCTGTGTAGACTTATTCTAACTGAGGATTATTGCTTTTAATACGTTAGTATATGCACAGACTTTATGAAAATCTGATACTACACTTTTGTTATTTAGTGTCTTAAATGGAAGCCCACTGAGTGATCTTGAAGGTACTGACACCTTTCAGGAGAGCCCTGAATGTGGAAAGCTGACAGGAGATACTACTTTAATTAACCACAACTCCCACTGAAACAGTAGAGCTATCCCTTGTGCAACTCTGTTGAAGTCATTGAATCTTATTCCTAATTCCACTGAGGCTGAGTTGTGCCCCTCCCTTTTTCTGAAGTGTTCACATGCCAACGTGTTGTGCAACCAACATAATTTGTTAACAAATGAAGAATTTAAATAACCTTAGAAAATCAGTGCAGGCATCCCAGCAGCCTGCAAACAAACATCAGAAGTGCAAAACAAGTAAGTAGCAGTGCAAAGTATCTTAAACGTGTTTGAGCACGGGTTCTTCAAGAACAACACAAGTCTAAGGCATATGTGCTCTGAAAGAGAAGGTTTGGATAAGAACGTGTACTGCATCTTCTGGTAAGATCTCCAGTCCAGACATAATTTCTGCATCTGCCCAGCCTGGCTTTTATCTCCACAAGTGTAGTAATATGTGGTGAATCTTTTCCTACTGTGTGTATGAATTTGCCTCCATTTCTAGATTAATTTAAAGCAACGAGCAAGTATACTATGGCCTATAGTTGTCAGATTATCTGTACAGTACAGTAAGCCTGTAGGTTATTGTAAAATCTCTCTCTTGAGTAAACGAAGTTATATGGAGCAAGATGCTGTTTTGTCTTATAACATTGAATGCACTGTGTGTCACTGCTGCTGTAAGTGTGTCTGGATTTAATTCTGGATCTGGATTTGTGTATTGCTGGGATCGCTTGTCAACATGTGTATATTGTATATGAGTGGCCATTTCTGAATTTTGAAGAGTACCCAAGTGATTTTCTGCCAGTATGGTCTCTGGGCTGTGCATTCTCAGTGGTGATTCTGGAGACGATCACAGATGTGAGTTCGTAAGGTCAATGATCCATGTGCTGATGTTTGGAGGGTCACGGTGCAAGTGCGGTAAAACTGCCAGGGGATATAGAACATCACAGGGACATCCAGTTCTATCGGCTGCCTCTTCAGCCAGGCATGGTTCTTCATTAATGGGAAGGCTTATCACTGTGGTGCTTACAGCACCGTTCAGCATTCTGGACACTGCTGCCACGATATCAGGCTCATCTGGCAAGATGTGGGATAACTATGTCTTTCACAAATCATGCCTGTCTTATGCCAAAAAAATCAGGTCAGTACACACATTGTTTAATATCACTGGAATCATAACAATACTGTGGTATTTAAGTGTTTTGCCTGTGTGCTGTCCTGAAATTTATAGCTATTTGATGGTGATCTCATCCATCACCAGAACTCCTTAAATTGTCAGTCAAGCAATAGCTACATGAATATGAACTATGCATTTGGCCATCCATCTTTGTGTTAAATCTCTTCGCAGCTCTAACAACTGTAACTGAATACAAACCTGATCGTCATTTTCCTGCATACCACGTTCTGAAAGTGAATGTTGTTTGACCTTGTTCTCTTTGGACATTAGAAGCTGGTGAACTAAGGATCAGTATGTACAGTGAACTGGTTGACACCTTGTGTCTTGTTGCTCATTGGTCTTGGGTAACAGCTCTTCACTCTTGAGCTCTTGAGTCAGTGTGCACATTAGCATTACAATTCACTCCATCCGTGTTGAAAGGGAGCTAAGAGAACTTGCTTACCAGGGGGACCTGTTTTGTGAAGTGGTGCAATCCTATTCTGCAAGGGTGATCTGAAGTGTAAGTGGCTTATAGGTAGGTATTAATGTCTGGGTAAAAAAAGTCTTAGTCTTGACTAAGTCAATTTGCATCACAAAAATAATTATTGTTTTATGAGGCATGAAAGATTTACCCACAGATTTTTTTTATAAACTGAGAACTGTAGTTGTTCTACACTTGCTTTGTAGCCATACTAAGCTCTGTTCTGCACTTAAATGTAGTACTGCTTTATCTTTGTTTCAGGTGAGTTTTTTTTAATGGTATAGCCATAGGACATTAAAAGCTTTGGCAGCTATGTTGATATGGCAGTGCTGTATGCCAATACAATTTATCCTTTTCCCTGATGCTTTATAGCAGTACATCTATACTAGCAAAGTCCTTGTAGTATCTTAAGTAACACAAGTAATAAGCTGTAAGCCCTCCTCTACGTCTGTTAAGTCCCTGTCTGTGTTGCAGATTCCTGCCCTCATAGCTAAATTGGGTAAGGATTGTGAAAAATGCTATCTCCGACCAACATGGCTGAATTAGCAAAAGATGCAAGTATAGAAGCAGTTATAGTGCACAGTAAACTTGTGTAGTACTGCTTGTTTTAACAGCGCCGCTAGAAAGCACAGCCTTGCTGGATTGCTTCGTTCATTGCAGGAGCACTTTAGTAGTAAATAATACCAATGTTCTTGATAGCAGTGAGGTGCTGATAGTGTAGGTATAGACAGAAAGTGTTCACATTGGAGGATTTTTTTATATTATCTACGGACCTTTCAAAACTACAGTAGATGTATTACACACCCAAAGTTTTCTTCTGTAGCTCTATAGAGGATTTGTGTTACAAAGTTTCTGGCATAGCTGTGAGTGCTAAGAGGAGTGCTAAAAAATAAAATCTGTAAAAGTTTAGCTATTCTAGCAAAATACTCACTTAGAATACTCCTTTTGCCAGGATTGCCTGTGTCTTTGGGGACAGAGGTAGAAATAGACTGGCAGAACTCAGTTATCTTTTCTGTGGGAATTTTGTTGTAATACTTAAGCGTAGACGCAGAATAAACCAGTCCAAGGCCTAAGAAAAACTTCTTGTGATGCTGAAAAATATGAACCACTAAACAGATGTGAATGCATCTGTGAAAGCTTTGAGTCCTCAGGGAACAAAGACTTGGGTTCACAGTCTTTGAAGAAGTTTGAGACAGAGATCCGGTTGATTTTTTTTTTGCACAAACCAAACTCATTTTTATGAGTGACTCTTACTGTGTTTGTTGATGATATTCATAACATTTCAGGGGACCTTAAAATTAGATTAGCTTTTGGCCTAAGTGTGGTTTGATCTCAACCGATCCTGCTACTGAGCAATTTCTGCTTAGCACTTCAAGTTATGTCTGCCTTTTTTTTTTCTTTTTCTGGGGAGTAGCTCTCTTGTGCTTATGCTAGGTGACTGAGAAGAGCCTGACACTTCCAGGAATTTATTATCTCTGGCAGAAGTCTTGTTAATGTCAGTTATTGATAAGTGAGAAAGTAAACATGTGGCTGATTAGGCACTGCACTTTCAATGGCTTACCACTAGTCTGTTTTCATGTCACAGCACACAGTGGTCCTCCAAAGACAAATTCTTCTACTGTTTATTAATTTTTTAAATTATTTTTGCTGTCTGGCTTTGGTTACCATTTGTCTACTTTTTGCTCCTTTCTAACGTGAAAGTATTTTTTCTTGTTTACAAATTTCACTCGCATTAGAGATAATCATTTTCTAGTCTTGCTAGAAATACTTTCAATTTAAGAAGTGTGGCAACTGTATTAACCTCTAATGAATATCAAAAGGGAGCTTTCTCATCCCCAAACAGACACTCTCTATTTGCTGACTGTGAAATATTTGTATTAAATAGTAGTAACAAAAACACGGGGCTGATGAAAGGAAGTTTATAGAGGCCAAGGCAGATGTAAACTCTGCAATCAGTTGTTCTGGTAGAAGGCATCACTACTGTCCATTAGAGATCTCTTGTCAGAACTGTTTATGAGAGCTCTCCCTACACAACTTCCAGGAAAATAGCTGTTTTAGAATAAACACTTGAAACAGTAGTCTTTGCTAAGCTAACATTTTTAGACTGAAATAAGTTTAAGGGGCATTCCATGGAGTAATGATCATTGTAGATTGTCCTGGTCTTCCATGGGCAAACTATGTCCAGAAGTCAGTCCGTGAGTTTGACTTTTTTGATTTTATAATTTTGAAAAGAGTATTTTTGTAATTTTGTTTAGGCTTGAAATAATCCAAAGGTGTATTCTAGGCAGAATCAGACTGACAAAACTTGAATATCTAGTTTAAAAGTAAAGGAAGTCTGGTTTAGACTGCATTTTGCTTAACTACTCATTTTACCATATGTATCCTAATATACATTACTCTTTCAGCTGTTTCCAAAGCCATCTACTTTAAAGTGTTTAATATTTAAAAACCAATTATATCCATTTTGTTTTGTTTGGATAGTTTGCAATTAAGCATTCTTTCAAGTGGGTTTTATTTAGCTAATTCCATCACAAAAATAAGCTCTAGGAGAATGAAGAGAAGTTCAAGCTAGCCAATGTTTATTTTTATTATTAATAATATATATTATGGTAGTCCCTAGGGGAAGTAGGGCCCCACTAAACTCAGTTCCTCTGCATGTAATGACTGTGTCTCACATAGCCTTATACAGCAGAAGATTCTTTCTTGCTGCTGTGGCCTAGGGATCTACTCTGTGCTTCAGGAGAGCAGATTGATGAAGAGCATATGAAGACAAATCAAGAATAATTTTTTAAAGTTTAAACTAGAAACCAGAGGGAAAACCTGATGCATCTTTTCTATACAAAGCCATCACTAACACATTTTTCCAGTATGGGAGCCAAATCATGATTACAAAGGTTTGTTCATTCTCTCTCTGAAGTTATGGCAGTTCTCTCAGTGTCTTTCATGGGAGCAAGACTGGGCAGAGCAATGGTGCTAAAAAATGTTTCTGAACTAGCAGCATAAGACACTATATTTTAAGACCGTAGTGGTGGGCAAAGGTAGTTTGAAAATTTTTTAGTTTCATTAAATTTCCATCTGAAGTTAAGGTTTTCACAGCAGCTGATCTGGTCTGCTTTCTGTATTACAGAAGCCTTGAAAAATGTGATTTAAAGTCTTCTTACACTTGCTAGATGCAAAGGAGACATGGGGCCAAATCCTGAACTTCTGTAAATAGATTGCTTTCAATAGAGTTACAGCAGTTCATATCAACTGAAGATCTGGTCTGCTGATAATGTGATAATCATGTGAGTTGGGTGGATAGAACTGACATTGGGATCAACAAGGCTGCAAAGTGGAAGAGCCTTGAAGTTAGTGCAGCAGTGCAAATTGTCATTGTCAGTGGATTTACCACCCTTCTCCCCTCCCCTTATGTGGAGGCACCAGTCTTTTCTGCACTGCTTCCATAATTTCAAATTCCAAATCTAGACAGAAGTTTTCCCGTCCTATCTGTTCCATACTCCTGTCCTCATTAGTTCAGTTTAAAGGGGGTAAAACATCTGTTTCCAAGTACAGCTGTGTGGTTAGTATGTGGGCTTTTTTTCTCCATGCAAAATCTCTAAATCTGGCCATTTAAGATTTTATAGGAGCTAGAGTTGGGCTG
The DNA here is from genome assembly GCA_013399115.1 of Anseranas semipalmata. Classification (NCBI taxonomy): domain Eukaryota; kingdom Metazoa; phylum Chordata; class Aves; order Anseriformes; family Anseranatidae; genus Anseranas; species Anseranas semipalmata. Next base: position 714,953 of record VXAA01003888.1, on the reverse strand, counting down.
TGCAAAGTTCACCTCATTAAAAACAAACCCAAACCAAGTAAAAGCAGAGAATAACAGCATAAAAAATGTGGGTCATGAATGTCAGAGCATATGTATTAGGAATTGGTAGGAAATGAAGGGGAAAGTACAGATACATACACATAAATTCAAAGGTTCTTTTTTTTTTTTCCCACAAGGAAAATTTTACATGGTTATGGAGTGCCTACAGAAAGGGAACATGAGTACAGAGCACAGTGTTGGTATTGCTATGACAGCTACCCTAATTCTTTAGAAAATATGAGTACAAACCTGTGTTAGCAGATACTGAGCAAATTGATCCTAGATAAAAAGTTCAAATATGCCAAATGATTTTTGTAGATTCATCTGTTAGCTAGTCAATGAGAGACATTCTCATTGTCATGATTTTGATATCCTGGTATCTAGGTACCAAAATTTGCTAATCGGTAGCAGAAATACTGATTTTGAAAAAAGTAAGTCTGTGCCTACTCAGCATAAAGGAAAGTACTTTGCTTTAAAATATAAAACTTTTCTCTCTCTCCCCAAACATCTATTTCCCTGTTATATGATATTTTGTATGCCTTTTCTTTTTCCAGTGTTCTTTGGGATAGTGGTTCTGACTTAGTAACTTCATTATTTCTGTGGTACAAGATTGTCTTGGTAACATTTGTAGGAATAAAGCATTGTTGCCATAGGAAGTTGACTTAATGGTTTAATTCTTAATAAAGGGACAATTGCCGTGATCAGACAGCTAAATGACCGATGGTTTTTCCCACTTCTTCCTGGGCATGCCCCGGGACATGTACCACTGTATTGTGATTCACAGACTTCAGTTTTTGAAGATATCAAAAGACACCCCACGTACTGTTGAACATCAAATTGCACTATTACTGGAAGATTGTCATCTGTTTTGGTTAATATACCCTTCTCGGTGTAATAATCAAAATATATATCTATCCATCATAGTGGTTTCTATTGAAACTTAGATCTGGGACTTTCTAAAACCCCGAGGCTGAGATAAGGAACATTTATTCCTTCATAATTGACCTGGCAATAGGCTTTTAGGAGTCTCCTGCATTAGAAAGTGGATGGAGACGTGATCACCCCCAGTAAGTCTATATGTAACATATATTAAGGCATAGATTGGGGAAAGCAGAGAGAATGAGAAATGTATTCCAGAAGAATGTTCTTTGGGGTTTTTAATTAAGAAGGAGGGACCTCTCAAGGACAGAACGTAGGATTCAGTGTCTTGCTGCTAGGCAAATTTTCCTTTGTCAGAAATGGAAGAGCCTGTTCATCACTTGTAAATTGCTCTCTCTCAAAGCCATCTGCTTCTTCTCTTGTTAGGAATTTGTTTTTAAGTATTCATTATAATGTAGCTCACTGCAGACTCAAATTCTGCCAAAGCTGAAAAAGCTGCAAGTCAGGCTAGCGTGTGGAGCCTGCCACATTCCTGAATCTCTGATTCAGACTTGCAAGTTTGTCATCAAGTTTGAAATTGAAACCAGAGGAGCTAGCAGCAAGCCCTGTGCTCATAAATCAGCTGATAATGGGTGAATTGTTCTGTGCCTTTCCCTGAAGAGGAAAGCAAAACTCAGTGCAAAAGAACGCACAGCAACTGAAGAGCTATGATGTCGGCAAACATGGAGAGACTACATGTGGCTATATGAATATGCCACATACTGGCAAAGGAAGTAAATGGGGATTTTGGCTGTATGCAATCCCTGATCCTTCTCTTATTACAACATTACAAAACGGTTACAGTGGGACTTACAGCCAACCTTGATTCTCGGTAGCAAATTTCCATGAAAGAAATAGGCGCAATACACCAGTGTGCGATCCGTGACAAGGTCTCTATTGTGCCTCATTTGTTTGATATCTGCTGCCACTAGAGGGAGGTACAAAATAGACCACAAAATTATGCCTTGAAAAATAGTTTCCAGGTCATTAACTAAATATGGGCCAATTTTTGCTGCTGGGATTCTGCTGGAAATCTGGAATAAATGACTGATTAATTTCCTCTAGTTGTGCACCAGTGTCACTGAGAATAGAACTTGGATCTGTATGCTTAGATGAAAACTAATTAGAAATACAGTAACATATTGAATTGCAGGCTTGAAAAACAGGTCATCTTGGACTTGAAAGTCAAGTCCTGTGTTCAAAGAACTACACTAGAAACTGTTACATCTGAAACGCTACCTCCAGCACAGGAGAAGCTGTCTGAGGCGACAGCTTATGATATTTATATTTACTGCTGTATGGCAAACTTGGAGACTCAGAACTTCATTTCCAGAAGCTGGCATAAAGCTGTAGAAGGGCCTAATGACTAAAACAGTAACTTGGATCAAAGCTGTTTATCTGATTTTCTCTTTATAGCTTGAATATGGCTAGGAGGAAAATATGTCAGACACGTAGTATTTAAATATATATTTAAGAATTGAATCTGCCCAGAAAGAAATAAAATTTCCAAAAGTACCTAAATGAGTAACACACTGAAGCCCCATCTTTCTATATAATGTGAGTTATGAATGTAATGCTTATTAAAAATCAATGTAACTAGATCCTAAGAGCCTAGATTACTTCTGAGAATTGGATTATATTCCTAAATTATTTGAGATTTTGAAAATACAACCTGACAGATGTAAATTTGGTGCAAAGAAAAGAGCCTATCTAACAATCTGAGTTAGACGGGTTTAGGCCAAGAAGTTGTGGAATGCATATGTGGGTATGTAGAGAAGCAAAATCTTCCACTTGCAGCAAAATTGCTTTGTAATTACTCACGTTGCTCAGTCATAAAAGTGCAGAAATATGTGGAGAATATGAGTGGAAGAATGATTGCTCATGGATCTATACAGCTATATCCACTGGACTTCACGGCACTGTAGCTAAACATACCTCTCTGGTAGAAGATGGTTTCCTGCATGGATTGCATTTTTCAGCAAAGAAGACTGAACAAGTTCAGCTGTCTACATAGTTTTATTCTCATCATAGGAACCAAGGGGGAGAAAGAGATGAGTAGGTGTGAGATGGGAGAGCGGGAAAATTGCAAAGGAGAAGCAAAATTTGCCTCTTAGTGGTTCAGAGATTGACAATAAAGGTACCAAGGGGAAAATATTTAAAAGCTCATCACAGGCAGCTATTTTTCTCTATTACCATTATCTGTTTTACCATATAAATCTGATAAACAAAATATCAAACATACATTTTCCATTATTTGTAATTGCAATGGCTCTTCCCATGTCTGTGTGGTAGACTAGTTACAGGTTATATGCATTGGCATGAGACATCAGTTTTAGATAAATGATATCCAGAAATCAGAATTCCTATATTACAGTGAACCTATTCAGATAGCGCATTGAATTTCCATGGAAAGGATGTATCTTAAGAAAGGATCCCTATTTATGTGTAATGCTGTGTTAAAATAGCTATATTGAGATGTAGCATCAAGCACACTTTCTGTCTCCCTAATTCAAGTGTCTGTTAATCTCTAGAAAAATAACCACAGAAATTTTTCTTAGTTCTGCCAATAACAGTATAAATAGAATGTTTGTGTAATAGTTGAACAAAAATGCTTAAAAGTTAAGGGGGTTTAGTCGTAAATTTGGAATGTTTATCTAGCAAAGTAGACATTGCTACTGAGGTCAGTGGTTTTTCTAAAGAATGCTCGAGAGCAAAGATTAAATATAGTGCGTATTTTCCCAGTGGATTCAACACTGTGCTGTACACAAGATGGTCACTTCATTCTTTGTTCTGTCAGCCTTCATTACATATGCCTTCAGAGTAATTAGGGCTGAGTCATGACGTTATCACATCTCAGGAGTTTCATTAACTTTAATGGTCTGGATTCTTTAGATCTCCAATGCTGCAAAGTAAGTGCCAAGATCTAGACATTTCCAGCCTGTTCCAGGGTACATTAAAATCACAGGAAACTTCAGTGGTTCAGGCCAACCAGCCCTACGACTTTGTTTGAAAAGTTTGAAAGTGTTGTAATACACTGTGCCAATTTGATTTTTTCTTTATCAGTATCATGAAAGACTCAAATGCCATTGTCTGCTGCAAGTGTTTTGAAGTGGATACCACCCATCATAAGTAGACAGAAATGTTAGTTAAGCCAACTGTTTCTGAGTTTTGAAATAAATAATAGTAAGAAAAATAATTATGATTACATCAATACGATGGTAGAAAAATTTAGCCCAGTTTGCAAAATCTGTCTTAACTTGGACTTATGCTAGAGATTTTCTGATGTAATTATGCCACAGTTGTCTTTTCACTTATTAGGCATTTGCAGCATGTATTTCTATCAGCTAAAGCCCTACTGCAGATGGAATTGTAACAGCAAAAAAGGTACTGTGGTGGAGTTTATAATAAATTCAGGGAAGTGAAATGAGTAACTTAGCACATTTGACTGAAGGTTTTTTTGAAATAGCAGATGATTTGTTGGAATCACAGATCATTTCTAAAGTCCAGAGAATGTCTCTAAAGTCCCTAAATGTTCATCTTATTTTGGTTATATCCTGTGAAAACTGAGTGTCAGGAAAAATGGTATAGAACCAATAATAGCAAATTTTCTTGGCTATCATGGTGATGAAGTGAATTTTCTAAAACCATGCTCTGAAAAGACATAGATTGTAGGTGGCAACACTACAATCAAATCTATGTAGACTATGTTATGCATAAATCCACTTACTAAAAATTATCTATATAGGCACGTATATATTTTAGAGTCAAGGCTACAGTCCCTCCGAAAAAATGGAGAGCACATCTGATCCCGAGAAGAGGATTATGTTGTGGTAATACAAAATGAAATCAACTGTGTTTGGTTTCCACAACTAGAAGATAGAATGGCTCTATCATCCTCCCAAGTAAAGCTAATGCAACATTTTCAGGCAAAATTATGTATAAAAATAACAACAATAATCAAGGAGAAAGTTGGCATCAAGTGGTATAAGGCAAATTGTCGTGATGCATGATGTGTCCAGAATCACAAACGTGATCCTAAAACCACTTTACTGTCATTGGCATTTAATAGTTTTTGTTCTTTCACTGTGTTTATTTTCTACAGTGACTGATAATTGATTTCTACCTGGCTTTTATTTTGTGAGTAATACGCAGCTGCTGCTTGCTGAAGCCAGTGAACAGGGGTTACTGACATTCTAATGGGATATGTAGCTACTTGTTGCCCAGGTTATCGACTTGACGCATGTATCCACAATTAGCTGAAGGAAACAGAAGTCTGGTACAGTTTTTGCACAGACACAGCTAGAAGCACATGTGTGTCTCTTAACCAACAGGTCATTCTCAAATGGAACACTATAATATTTTAAGAAAGCATGGATACCTTACGCGAGCAATAGTTCATCAAGTTCAAACGCACTTCTTGGAGATATTAGAAGAAAATCATGGCTACTAATTTAAAGTACAAAACACAAGCAGAAGTATTTTGCAAGAAGTCTGTGAGTCATATTTTCCTCATAAAATTGTTGAAACCATTGTGTCCAGAAACAATTAAGTATGTGACTAGGGTAGGAAAAGTTTAGCCATAAACACAAACAGACACCAACTTTTTGTTTGTAGAAGATGAAGGTCCTTTGGCTCAAGAAATATCCTGATACTAACAGAGACTAAGTAGAACATGCAGTTTGAGTGTACTCGTTGCTGCATAAAAATTCAAATGTTTGGCCCTGTATGTCTGGATAATTGGTAATTCTGAAGGTTAAATGCTAATAGTTTGTAGGTACATGGCAACTCATTGAAATAGGCACAAACAAACATACTCCTTTAATTTGAAAAAAAAAAAAAAACTCTTTTGATTTATATTAAAAATATATCTTCTAAGACCTGAAATCTCAATCTTACAAAATTGCAGGTATTAATATGTTATAGTATATTAGTATGTGGCAGTTTGGAGGTCTGTCTAGGACTCAGAAATATTATACGTTTTTTTCAAGCACTTTTGTTTGTTTGTTTGTTTGTTTTGGTTTTGTTTTTGTTCCAGTAGTTCAGTGTTTCTATCGCCCCTTGCAGTAGACTCCTTCAGTTTAGGCCTGATATTCTTGTACTCTACATATGCCAGCCCCATCCTAGCTACTGTATTCACATTCTGTACTTTTGGGAAGATTAAAAGTCAGGAAGTACCTCTGCTCCCCAGGGTATAATCCTGCTATTTAAGAGATTTGAAGACATTGGCCTACCCAATAGAAATTACGGGTTGGAAGACAGATTGGAACTCAACTTTGTTGGGGTGCGGGCAGTCCTTATCTGATTTATTTTTACCCTAAAGGGATGGTTGAAGTTGAGACGTGTCCAGATGCTGTTTCTCAGGGCAGTTGGAACATAGCTCAGCACTTTTATACAGACACTCTGGCTAGCAAAACCCTCTGTTTAAACAACTGCATTTATAAATCTTTCTTACTATTAAAATGTTGTCAAGACATCCTTCTTATGGCCTTCTAGTCAGATGTGTGAAATGAGCTGTTAGATTTCTAGGTTACTACCAAAAATATATATTCAGGTGTGTACCATGACATATTTGACTTTATCCACACTGTTTTAAAATAAGAAAGATAACCCCTTTAATGTTGCTTTCCTGACATTATTCAGATTCTCTCATTCTTATAGGAAGGAACTGTGAAAATGTGCTTGTGAATTGCATTTGAATGGAGCTATCCATTGGAGCTGAACATGACACAGTCAGTGGCCTTGAGAACCGAGCTTGGTGCAGTTAAAAATCCAAACAACCCATGAGTATTTTTAAATGCTTATGGCTATGTATAAGTGGGGTCCAATTCATCTCTCATTTCTACTACTTTGCAACAGTGTATCTTCTTGAAGTCTGAAATTATATTTGATTTATAAAATCACATGTGGCAACAGAATCAAGTCTAAGCAGTTTAAGCAATTTCTTTCACCAACTGAGGTTTGAGGGTCTGTACATTTCAAACTTAACTCTTCATGCCTAGAGTTCAATACCACAAATTTTTATTTCAGAAGTCATCTCATCATTTTCCACTTCCCATTCCCTGGGTCTCTCTGTTTTTGTTTGTTTCATGTCTATATGGTTGAAAAGCTTCCAGTCTCGTGCTATAAAGGCTTTAGGAGTCCTATAAAATCAGACAAGCTTTTCCTGCATTTCTTCCCTCCCTTTTACTCATGAAATAAGCTTCCCAGGTTAGGGAGCTGAGGAATGGATCCTGGGAATCTGGCTCAGCCTTCAGGAGGGATGTGGTCAATAACCGTGAGGCTATTCCTTTTATTTCTTTCTTTAACAGCTTGTTATGCAATGACATCTTTCAGTAAGTTGCATGTTTTTTTTAGTCTAATGAACCTTTTGATGGGGTGACTGTTCACAGACATAAGCATCTGAAAACTAGAGGAAAGAATGGAAAATATTTTGAAACTTCAGCTGTGATGTGATGCAAGTGTGCTCTCTGGTTAGGGGTGTTAAGGAGGCATCGTTTCAAAGCAACAGAGCACAAGTGCTGAAGAGTATGATTAAAGGCTGATTAAGGTGCACCTAAATTTGTCCATGTAACAGATTTCTGTTGATGCTACTGAAGCTATGGAGTCCTGTGGGCTTCAGTGCACTGAGATACAAAACTGCTAGCCATACCCAACACTTTTCTTCTATTTAACAAACTAGGTAGCTTGCAAAGTAGGTAGCTGTTTACCTCAAATGTATCATTTTCACGTCTTGTTCTAAAATGTTTTGCTTTTTTTTCTTTCACAGATACATTCATGAGCTTGGCAGAGCTTGTAGGACAGGCAGAGAAATAGGAGTCTTTGACCTCAGCTCTGGGCACTAACTGAATGGCTTCTAAAGAAATAATCAGTTCTCACTTGCTCACAGGATCTCTGCTTGTGGAAATCCATGACAGCTTTAGTTACTGCTTTGTAGATAATGATACCTAAAGCATAGTCACTTACGGTAATTCCCTGTACCTGTAGACTAGCCCAGAATCAGCAAAACACTCAAATCTCATCCCTCTTGGGAAGGATAGTTCAACCTTTCAGCTCTTTATATGCTCTGGAAGAGCATTGAGTTAGGTTGCTCTCCAAGTTAGTGGCAGAGCCAGGAAAAGTCTTATCCTGACACTGTGGCCTCTAGTCCAAGTAGTTGTACCCATGCTGCTGGAGGCACAGGGGTGTAGTGCAGATGTTTCTTTCCAGTATCTACACTGAAAAATTGGGTAATCTCACTAATCTTCAAAGCACATTCTATAATGTAGGAAAAACTTTTTCATGGAGCATCTCCATGTAGAGGTCTTTGTTGGAGTTTGTACTTCTTTATACAAATAGATACTCCAGCTTTTTCTTTTAATCAGTTAAAAATTCTCAACAATTTCAAGTGGAGTTTTGTGTGAGTCAGGAGTAAGAACTGAGAGAGGAAATTAGGATTTGGCCCTCATTTTGGCCTCATTAAAACAATTAAAGCAAAGCTGCTAGTTGTGGTGTTTACATTACACCAGCTTGAAGGGGGAAGGAAGGGAATTCTTCTGTATATTAATTGTCTGGGTGATTTTCTACAGCTGCTTTGAGAGATATGTCTGTTACTTATATTGTAACTTGGATTCTATAGACATATGGCAAAGAACACAATTCTCCAGAAAGCAAAAGAGTTTGACTGATGGAAAACAGAAGACAGCAATCCAAGGGAAATCCTGCCAGAGGAGGAGCATGAACCTGAAATTTACTGTTGAAACCAGATTTCTGCCTTGGGCTTAAGTACCACACTTGGCCAATTCTACCATTGACTTCAGTGTGGCTCTGCACAGACGCAAAGAACGATTTTTTTGGACCTGATTAAGTCTGGAGCTTAAGTATTTTTCTGGCATTCAAACTGATTTGGAAATACATGGGTTGGCGTGAACTGCTTAAGCAGTGGGACAATTACAGGGCTTTTTAGAAATCAGAAATGCAGACAGCCTGTAAGTAGGGGTTATTCTGGCTTTTACACAGTGAATTTGTAAAATCAATCAGCAATTGCAGAGGGCATGAGAGATTTCATTTCGGACTATTCAGTGCTTTATTAATTGTATTGTGGATGGCAACTGAAGAAACCTGTATAGCAGACAAGTCTTTTTTTCTATTTAATCTACTGCCTGTTTTTTTGACTTTCCCCTTTCTTGCAGCTCAGCACTTGCAACAGCACAGGTCTAAGCCTGAACTGCCAAGAAGCTTTTGACTCATCTGTTCTTCTGTTTATTTTAGAAGCCAGCAGACTTACTGATTGGCAATCATGTCGGTCAAGCTCACATTCGTCTCTCCTGGTGATGGCGGTGGTATCAGCAGGAGTTGTTCCTTCACTGGATTCAGCACTGTGCAAAGCAGAAAATTAGCGTAAGTAACACCAAAAAAGAGCACCCGATCCTCTGGACAATGGACATTGTACTGTGAATGTATTTTTTAACCAAAGGCATCTACATACAGAAGTTATTCCTTAATTTTTATCTTAAAACTATTGAGTGTTGTCATGGTTCACTGATAAACAGTTACACTTCACACTGTACTATCTTACTGCTATACACACTGTACTTCAGAGATGGCTGGATTTCTGGTTTGTGAAAGAGGTTATGTATCAAATTCTTAACAGTGTCCATTTCTTTTAGAAAAATGTTGATATGAAAGGTCTTACCTAAAATCTGTTGTAATCACTGACCTCCACTTCTCTGCTGTGTTTCTGCAAGATCAAAAGCATATGTGATCACAGAGATGATCTCACTTGCTAGTACTGAAGTAGGTCAGATACTAAAACCAAAATGATGCAGATAAATAATACAAAAAAAAAAAAAAACAACCACCAGTTTTCTAGTTTCCATAAAGTAGTGTTTGGGATCTCAGCATGCTCAAGAATTAGTATTAATGCTTTAGTAGGATGCGTTTTTCCCTCAAGTCTGTTCTACTGACCTTGGTAGTAAAAGATGTGTTCTGACTAATACCAGCTTACAGATAAAATGGAAAGCCTTCTGGATATTTATGGTAATTAAAAATCTCATAGGCTTTTAAAAAGATAGAGCTATTAATGGTGAATCCTGGCAAAATATGTAATTGAGCCCAACTAAAATTGTTGAGTTATTTAAGCAGAGTAGCATTACATGAGAGGAATGGCTGCTTTCTGGCAATGCCACGAACTAGAGGAAGGGAGGAAGAGAAAGAGGCCAAGAAGGCTACTGCAAATTCACTACTGTCGGTAACAGGTCAATAGTATAGCCAAGGTTGCAGTCCAGTCTTTCAGTTTTCAGTCCAACATGGTAATTGCTAAACCATCCTGCACCGTTTTTCCCTTTTTGCTTATCATAAATTTTTGTGTAGCATTGCTTTATGCAGATAACTGTGTAGCTTTTCCACCAGAAGTGTTCTTGTTCTTTTTCTGAATTTAGAGATCCCTGTGTAGCCATCGGAGTGCTTTTTGAAGATATGATATGCAAATAGAAAGTAATATAATCTCCGACTACTAGTGCATGCTAGAGTAAATCTTTTAGAAGTATCGTATAGAGGTATTGGAAAGTATGCCTCTAAAAGTATTGTACTAAAAAAAAATTCTATTGTGTATCACTAAAATACTGGACTCATTTAATAAAATATGTTTTCAAATAACCAAATGATTGTATTAACATTTTAGGTAAACATTGCGTGGTACAGTATGAGCAAAAATGAAATTCCAGCATGACTATGATATGATCAAGAAATCTTTACATTTGGATAAATTAATTTGTTGTGGAAGCTGGAAAATAATACCACCTACCAGAGACTGGGCATCTAAAATCACACCAATTGCTAAGATCTTGAAGAAAACACCAGCTATAAATGATATAAACAGGCTTGAGCTCAAGTACAGAGTGGGAGTTCTAGCAGGGAAAGGATCTATCGGCAAAAGGGTTGAACAGCTGTTTCTCTAACAAAGATACAGTCCAGCAGGGTGAGAATGCTCAAAACAGAGAAGTTTCTATATGCCTTAAGATTATTCTCTTACTTTTAGTTGCAAATGTTTTCTAGCCAAATGCCCCTCTCTATGCATTTTTATGATGTTGCTTTTTGTTATTTAAATGTTTAGACAGACAGTTTTGTTCAGGAATCATGACATTAAGAAAGATTTTCGTACTGGATACTCAGTCACAGCCTGGTAAACACCCAAGAGCCTTCTCCAGCATAGTGAAGAAATTTTCTAATCACCCTCTCCTAACTTATCTCTCTCTCAGGCACCGTTGCAAAACACAGCAGGAGATTGCAGGGGCCCTATGCAAGGTCTGTCCAAAGGATGACACACAAATCAGGTCCACATGGAGATTCTTAAGCAGATGCTAAATATACTTTGGCATTTGTTTAGCAACTTCCTTTTGAGGCTCTCAGTCAGACACACTATTTCATTTTTCCTCACAATGGTCTCTACTGGAAATAAATATTAGTACTGTTATCTATAAAATAGGAAATCTGATACTTAAATTACTAAGTTCACAAGGGAAAACAGTGACATAGCATCTAGCATTAGGTACCGTCCCTGAAGACCCAAGCTAGCCATTCAGTTTTTCCATGCAATGGATGGGATTCTAAACACGGATGCACTGAGTACCCATGGGCCATGTCACTCACTAGGCGATACTGAGGAAAAGGGTCAGTTTTAAATCGCAGCTCATCCCTATTTAGTACTTAGATGCTGTACTTGAAACTGAAGGGAAATGGTTTCCTGAATTTAGGATTTGCAGTCCAAAACTCTGAAGGTAAATGTCAAAGTCCTTTAATTCCCCCAAAAATAAACAAACAAAAACCAGGAGTAATTTGGGCTTTTTAATTTCAAAAGATGGAATTGCCTTATATGTTCTGTATGGTATCTTGTTATTTGGAGTACTCATCTAAAACATGAAAATGGATGCTAGTTGTTTCTTTGCATGAAAGAATTTTAAGTCATGATCCTTCTAGGAGACTCATTCAACTGTTGTTGTTGGCTGGACTGTTACTTCCAGTGTTATTCCTGTTGAAACCCTCTCACTTTGCATGGAATAATCGAAGATTCATTATCTTAGGGAAAGAAAACAATGCTGATGTAAGTTTCTAATTTAACATTTATGTTCCTCATTATAGGTAACTTGAATTCCAAATGGTTTGGTTGATTAACACTTTACATTAAGCCATCATTAAAAAAACTAAGATAATCATTGTGGTGAAGAAACTACATATCTAGTAAAGTTTGGCAACAGATTAGATGTTAAAAAAATGAAGTTAAGTGGAAATTTAGCACCAGGATAGTTGAAGTAGTTACTCAAAGGTTTCTAGAAAAGGACTGGGGACAGCTCTCAGGTTTGCTGGGTCTAGGATTTAATCACCAAGCTCAATAATCTCCTTAGGCATTGAGTCACATGCCTAGACCTTAAGGCAGCCAGTGGATAATTATTAAGCCTGTTGGAGTTCATCATTTCCCCAGGTGAGCTGAATTTAGGACGGGGATTATAGAGAAGGTGGAAAGCTTCTCTGAGTGCAACCAGTTGGCTCAGCTTCATGGAACAGGAAACTTCTTTAGCTAATGTTATTTTAGAGGCTTGGCTTACTGGGAGTATTAACAAAACTAGATAAAAATAATTAAGACTTAAAAGAGTATATTAGATAGGGGCAAGCCAGACAGGAACCTGACAATCTGAAAGAACCATTTGCAGAGAGTTCATTTTCTGCTTTAAATGTGGCAGATATATAACTAATGGCTACGGGTGTTGTAGTTCTTCAGGTTAGCGCAAGCAATCCTGCATATGGGACTTCTGTTAGAAACAGTATTTAATTTTTTTTTGCAGTTGCTTTTAAAAGTAAGTGAGGTGTTAGACACTGAAAAAATGCTGTAATAATTATATCTTGTATGTAATCTGGGCTTGGTAGCAGGCTTTCCTAAAACATGGTACAGTTTTAAGTGGTCACTTAAGTGGCTGGTGAATACAGGCAAATAAATAGGTATTACTAAAGGCTTTCTATGTTAGTTTTGTCAGTCTGAAATAAAATAGCTTATCTAGTCTCTTGGTAAAGTTTTATAGCTAATTGTGTGCATTTGTCATAGTCTGTGTACTTCTTGTGTCCAAGCAAATGCTTGGAAGTGTAAATGGTTTAGCGTATCTCTGGAGATTACTGGTAGCTGGAGAGCAGAAGTCTCTTGAAATCTACTTTTACTTCCAGTTCATAATTGTTAGACCTTGAGCGGATCAAGAACTTGTTGCCTCGTTTTCCTGAATTGCAGGTGAGAGTTGGAAGGGGAATGTTCCTGTCCTGCAGCATGAGTTATGTAACTAGCTCTGTAGTTGACTCAGCAGCTGGTGTGAATGTGTACATAGAATCAGGGCCTCAGCTAGTGGCCAAGCAAGTCTTTTAAGATAAATGCTAACAGTATGATCACTTACCTGTTCCAAAAACTAGCTGTTCTTTTCCTTGCTTAATGCTGCCCGCTTCCCAAAGAAATGGGGACCTGCACGATTCTTCTGCCTTTAAAAAGGGGTAAAAGAGAACCACTAGGCTTCCTTGAGTCTGCTTCAAGCTTGGAGAAGGAGATGTTTCTTATTTTTGTTGGAGTCACAAAAAACTTATATCTTTTCTTCGTTAGGTATTTGAGGCTGGGCCTTAACTTTCTAATGTCATCTATGAAAGTATTCTCTGTGTGCCCAAGAGCTTTGCTCCTTTCAGTAAAGGTATATGGGACTGGGCATATAACTCGTAGACTGGCAGCAGTGTGGGTTAGACATCTTTCTTCTCTCAGGTGATGTTTTGCATCTTTCCCTTATTTCTTTTCTCTTTTGACAGAAAGTCTCTCAGCAGAAGTTCAGTGAGATCAAGAATGTCACTGAAATCTCCCAAGGCTTATTCTTCACTGCAGAAAGGGGCAGTCATCTGGGATCCAAAACCACTGCAGGTGAAGAAAATTTTTGAAGCTTTGAAGAAAGGACTTAAGTAAGGACTCTTTTAAATATTGTAATTTACCATACCTAGTTATGCTGCTTAACTCTGTGTATCACGTTGTTCTCTGTCTCCATCTGCAATCTCTAAACTTACATAGTGACTTGCCTATACACTGGATTGGGACCATGGAAAACAACAGTTTCATTTACTCTCCGTCAGTCTGCTTGCAAAAAAGTGCACCAGGTCCTCTAGTGTCTTTGTTCCTAGTTTGTTACTCTTCTCTAAAAAGTCAGTGACAGGTGGAATTCTGCTGGGAGATTGCCCGTCTCTTGTGGAGCAACTGAGATCTCTCAAGAAAGGGAGGCTTTCGGAGGATACAGGATGGGAGGTGGAAAGTCTGCAGATAAAGGAGGTACTTGGATAGGGATGGGACAGCCAGACCTTGGGGGCGATTGGAAGAAAGCTTCTAGAGAGGGAGCTGTTCATAAATAATAGCTCATAAACTATTTCTATTCTCTCTACGCTAATTAGGTAACACGAAGTAAAGAGTTAGGTATTATAGATTATATATTTCTTTTTCTTTAAATAGTATGCAACTCTGGAGTTCAAAAATCTTCTTTCATCTCTGGGTGGTTAGTTGTAAGGGAAAGGTCTAAGCAGATCTGTCTGAAAGATTTAGTTGACTTGAAATGATGAAACAAATCTGTAGTACAACTCTGTCTTCTTATGGCAGTGTAAATAACATTATTAAATGTGTTACTTCAATTTTCTTGCTTTAAAAGTAGCACCATTTCAGAGCCTTTATTGTAGTTGACTGTTATTGTCTATTGTTGTAGACAATGTTACATTAGTATGGATGACTCAAAAGGCTATAGGCCAAATTTGTCCATTTTCTCCATCTGGCAGCTGTGGGGTGTATGCAGCAGATGTAACAGAGTTGAAAGAATGGGCTGGCAATCTGAATTTGGGGTGTTCTGGCTTTGAGGAAGCTGTCAGTTACATCACTGAAACACTGATATTGTTCAATGCTGAAATGGCAAATAAAATATGGGTGAGCTTGCTTTCTTGCTATTATAGACCAGAAATTAAGAAGTTGTGATAAGTGCAGTTTGCTTCCATCTTTGACTCCATCAGTGATTGAAACTGATCGAGTTTTAACTGAGTCCTCAAACCTTACTATGTAAAAATATGCATCTTAAATCATTAGAGTTGATGTTGATGGGTCTGGCCTAATATTGTAGGAACTTCATTTACACCCTGAAGCAACTATTGGAAGATAAGATATCGTCCCTTTGATTTGTAAAACCTGTAACTTTCCTGTTGCCATCCCACTAACTAACAGTTCATTCATGTATGGTTTTGGTGGCATCCCACTAACAAAGTTCATTCTTGTATGTTTTTGCTGTCTTCAGAATTTTGCTACTGTATTAATTCCGATCATATTTTTTCTTAAACAACATAAAAAGCACTGTAATAATTTATTGTGCACTCAGTTGTCACGTTTTTATTCCAATAAAGGACTGTTAAGTCCTATCCCTTAAAAAAAAAATCAGTCAATGTCTTATTAGGATTTTAAATTTAAAACAAATAATAAAATTAAATGTTTTTGCAGAGTTTACAATTTATCAGAGCTTAGGGAGGAGAAACCATAAAGTGGATCAGAGTTTGTTCCCAGTTCTGCAGGGAATGCCATATGATCTGATTCATGCCAAAACTGGAATAGCTAACTAATTGACTAGAGTAACCTACAGAAAACAACTGTATCAAATAGCAATAGGAAGTCCAAATTTTAAGTAGATACAGATTAAGTCCACTTGGTGCTGGAGTGACTTGAGTTTTTAGTACAGAGCATGTTTTATGTGCCTCTTTCTTTATAGCTGTAGCAAATAACTCTTTTCTGTTAACCATCTGGGTACCATTCCATCAAGCTAGTAACTCTAGCATGCTTAAATTTAAAAGTGACAAAGCTCTCCTAAAAGGAAAACAAAGTCTTTCCTGACACCAGCCCTGGCTACTCCTGCACTGACCTGTTAATGGGCAAGTGTAAGACAGCTGAATGCTGCAGCCATTGGGTATCTTGAGGGATGTGGCTTTGTAACAGTAAGAAAATGAAATGAATCAAAGCAAATGTGAAGAAGTGCAGCTGTCTTACATGAAGTTATTTTGACTGCTCAGTGACTGTGTCTTATAATGTTGTATTTACCAGGTGACTTTCATTCCCTTTTGAAAATAAGAGGAAAAAGTTACCTAAGTCTGATCTGTATTAAAAGCAAAATTGGAAGGAGGTGTTCTCAGCAGAAATAATTTAAGGCCTTGTGAGAATTCCTAAGGGACAACCATTGCATGCAAGCAACTCTATAGAAGCCAACTGGCACCAAGTGCTTCACACCTTGCAAAATAGTTCCCATTCTGGAAAAAGTAACAGCTGCATTAAGAAGTTGTCTAGCATGCTAAAAGGTGGTATTCAGTTCTGTTCAGTAATGCACAGAATGATATCTGCCCTACCTTACATGCAGAGTATTTTTATGAGCTTCGTTCTGTAGTGCAAGTGTTTCATGTTGCAGTTCTTTGACTTTGTAAGATGGAATTGGTTGATGAAGACTTACTCCTCAGTAACTGTAAGAAAAGACATGCTGAACAAATGAACTGATTTTCTACCTTACAGAAAATGTTCCAGAAGGCCAAACGAAAAACAGTTAGTGAAATTTTAAATGGAGCTTTGTGTGTTAGAACTTGCTGTTCTCCTCCTATATCTCTCCTTTCCTATTGTCTTCAGTAGTTCTTCCAGCTCTATTGCCTTTTGTTTTACCTTGCATTTCCAGAATGAAGCTTATCTTTCACTTTATTTTGGATGAAGGGAAACAAAAAATGACAAATGTCTGAGTTCAGTGTGTATATGCACATGTATCTACCTTATGCAGCAATGTCAGCCTTCTTGAATTGCAGTCTAGCATTCTGCCTCTTGGAGGAGTAACAAGGATTCAAGAGATTTCTAATGGATATCATCTTTGAATGTTAGGTAACAATACTGAACATCTGCTGGCACTCGCTGTATACTTAGGTTCCTCTTACAGATGCTCTTGTACATTTGTCTCATGATCCTCTGAGTGTTGTACATTTAGGACAAATATTGACTTATGGAAACCACCCTTTCTCATCTGTTGACCCACGTCCCTCTGTATGGCCATTCATATCTCTAGAGAGGAAAACAAGAGAAATCTCCTATTGAGATGGAAGCTGCTTTTTTAACATTCTGCTGAAAAAATCTTTGGGAAGGTGTTATAATGAATGTACCGGAAGAATATAACACTTCAGGTTTTCTTTCTCTCCAGTGAATACTTGGAAGCACATCAGGCTGAGTTGGATTATCTCTCTGGTCGCCACAAAGATACAAAAAGGAACTCCAGATTGGTATGTTGCTCTTAATGTTAATACCTAAATGACTTTTAAAAGGCTGACACAAAACTAGTTGATATCTCTCATATCTGGGACTCCCAGTGGTTTTCCAGTTAAAACACTGAGGTAAGATCCGACAAAGCAGCACAATCTAGAATTTACCAAGAAAGTTAGGTTTAGATGAGAGAACTAAACTTAGAATTTCCCTTTTTCAACATCTGGCTGTGATGTTTAGATCATGTTCCTTTTCTTACTTAGGTAGTATCTCCTTGTGTCTGTTTAGTGATCAGTGTCCATACCTGAGTCTATATGGAGAGAAACAAAAAGACCAGGCTTTGTTTTCAGTAGTTGGTGAATGTGTCCTAGCAACTTAGATTCTGCTGTGTTCACAACTCCCTAAAAGTACCTTCAGCAACAGGGCTAATGAAAAGACAAGTCACAGATCCAACTTTGCCTTTCATTTGGAAAGTAATAGCTGGACAAAAAAAAAAAGTCCAATGCACCACGACCAATGAATGTCCAAGTCCTTATAATAGCTGATGGTGAGAGAATTACCGTCTCATTTCAAGCATCTGTCGGGGGAGTGCGAAAAGCAAACAAACCACGCACAGAAAATAAGACTACTTCTAAAGATCTTGGGCTGTCTCCTTGTAGTAAACAATACATCTTAATTTAGTGTAACTAAATCATATGTGTAATGAGTTTTGCAATAAATATCAAAATATTGTTAATATACAAATATATGTGCTCTCCTCTTCAGCTTGCGCTATTTCTCTTTCAGGCCTTCTACTATGACCTGGATAAGGTAAGACTTGTGAGGATGAGATGAAGTATTGCAAATAAAGAAAGGGGGGAGGGGGGAAATAATGCTGCTTACTGTGTTACTTAAAGGCATGTTTAGGAAATACTGAAATAACTAACAAAGTCCCCCTCTCTCTCTACCCTTTTCAAAAGCAAATTCGCTCTGTGGAAAGATACATCAGAAAACTGGAGTTCCACATAAGCAAGGTAAGGGGGGTTTATATCTTGTATGTGTAAGGCATACATAGCTATATAAGCAAACTCTCTGAATAGAAAATACTTTGATTATAATTTGTATGAAGGGGAATAATACTGGGTACTTTCTGAAAGCTGTAACCACTCTGTTACTGAAGGAGGGGATTTTTATTTATTTATTTTCTTGAATGGTTCTATTCAGGCCGAATGTTTGGCAAAGCCCAACCTGAGCTTGCCTGTGAAACCAATTTGCGTACTCTGCCAGTTTGTTCAGAAAATAAATAAATAAAATCTACTCTCAGAAGTTTTACGCATTATCTCCCCCACCCCTTTCCCACAAGGGGCCCAGATGGGCAGTTCTGTATAGTGTATGTCTGCTATCTGCTTCCGAAGGAATTAAATCTTTCCTCTGACATAGGTAAATGTGTAGGTGTGTTAATGTGTATTGAAGGAATTAGCTTCCTGCTCCCTGAGTAATTTTGCCCCGAACAAAGTGTTACTCTACTCCCCGTCTTCTGGTCTAATAATCACAGAGTGAATTATTTTTCAATATCCCCTCCTTTTTTTTGCAGGAATATCTACAAACTGTTGCCCTCTGATCAGTCTGTAAAATGCAGGAGTTGTACCATGGTGCAATACTAAGATAATGGGTTTTGGTTGTGGGTGGTTTGGGGGTGTGTTTTTTTTTTCCTGTTTGTGGTCTCTCCTCCCTACCCATTAAAAACTGAGAGTGTTCCTTCCCCAAACTTATTAAAATTATGCCAGGGTAATTCTTGTTTGTTTTTTCCCTCACCCCAAAATCTTAAAGGTAGAAGAACTCTATGAAGCTTACTGTATCCAGTGCAGACTACGAGATGGGGCTACTAATATGAAACATGCTTTTTCCTTGTCTCCTTCCACCAAAGCCTCCAGGGAGAGCCTAGTGGAGCTCTACAAGAACTTTCAGGGGTGCACAGAGGTAGGGAATACTACTCGTGTAGCGAAGACCTGACTGTTCCTTAGCAAAAAATGTACCAGGACTTGCTGTTGGCTTTTTATAATGGTGGGGGTTTAAAAACTTAACATGTGACTGAAATACAGATACATAATGCAAATGGAAGCTTGTGAGATAAATACCTTATAGGCAAAGCTTCCGAATTCTGTGTTGACTTTTCATCCCTTTTTTTGTCCCGTACTCAACTTGGCTTCATGTATTTATGAAGACAAGTGAAAAATTCATTGAATTTTTGCTTTAATACTAGAGTCCATTATGACTTCACCTGGAAGTAATGTGATGAGAATTGAATACATAATGAGTAAGCGATGCTATTTTTTGTAGAACAAGCAGTGGAAGGTAACTGAAGGTGAATTGCTTAAGCAGTTCCACTCTTCTGTGGAGAGATATCACACTTTTCTATCTCAAAAGTGATATGAATGGTTTCTCCATTGGCCTCCACTAGTGCAAATGTTAGTGTTTATCATTTAAAATACATAAAAACCAGCTAAAGTCCTTTAAAGTTGAGATAAGAAAATGGCATGTATGGGAAGGGTAGCTACTCTACGCCACTTTTCAGTCCTAGTGACTGTTCAGTCTTTCTTCTAGGACATGTGCTTTATAGAAGGGGCATTGGAGGTCCATTTAGGAGAGTTTCACTTGAAGATGAAAGGTATGTTCTTTTCATGTTTCCTTCAAGACTCATCAATTGAATAAATAGATACTCAACAAATCAGGTTTCTACCTAGGAAACCCAAAGCTAATGTTGGTTGCTTCCACCGTTTTTCTGGATCAGACCCTGAACAGAATTTTGGCAAACTTCTGTTTGCTTCAGTGCTGTAAAACAGGTCTACAATGGTATTTTATATTTGAGTACAAAAGCTGACAAGTTTTCTTTCCTCATCTCAATTCAAGTTTTTCTGAAGAGTTTTGGGCTATAGGGATAGCTTCTGCATGGAACTGAGTGCAAAGGGGTGTTAACCAGGTAGTCACTTTGTTTATTGTAAGCTGAGGTTTTGTGGGACATTGTAAAACTCTTCAAATATTAGGAGTTTTCCTTCTCTTTTCAGGCTTGGTGGGCTTTGCACGTCTCTGCCCAGGGGACCAATATGAGGTGCAGTATACAGTGATTCATTTTGTCCTTTATTTTACTGCTGTGAATTTCCAGTAGAGGAACTGGAGTGCAAGGGTGCAACATGTAGAAGGCAAGCGGGGAAACAGGCTATGATAAAACCATGTCCTGCTCTGAGGACAGTGCTCTAGCACATTCACTGGTTGCTCTGGCCTCTGAGACTGAAGAGAGAAAGACGTGATTTAAATGTTATGATGTTATGAAAGGGTTTAAAAGATGACAGTGATTGTCTATCAAAATCAACCTGGCAGGTTTTTTGTCTTCAAAGTTGCCCTAGAATCAAGTAACAGTTGCTGCCTGTTTCTTGGAAGACTGCCCTTGGCATGATTTGAATGCATCTCAGAATATTACGGGGTTGCTCTCCTACTTCTAGTGGTTCCAAATCAATTCCAATGGGCCTTGTATTTCAGTACCTCTGCACTGGGTGTATGTAGTTTTACAGGTCTTCTGGAATGGAGGGGACGTGTCATTAGGCCTTGATTTTAAGGTGTTAAAACTCACAACCTGAACCTTGCCTCCAGTCTTCTACTTTATCCAAGTTACTAAATGCATAGTGATCAAAGGAACAGCTTTGCCTCTGCAGTACTGGAGCAGAGTGAGGCCTGTGGGCCAAAGAGAATATTCTGGAATATGTTGACCCAACATCCTTTTCTCTCTGTGGTTTCCAGGTTTTTGTGCGACTGGGACGCCAAAAATGGAGGTTGAAAGGCAAGATTGAGACTGATGACAGCCAAACATGGGATGAAGAAGAAAAGATTTTTATACCCAATCTCCATGAGCAGTTTGAAATCAAGGTGTGTTGTACAATAGTTGGATTGGAATTGGTGTGTTAACAGGTCTTCTGCCATACTGCTTACCTGTTAGTCTGCAATGTGTTTGTCAAAACTCTTCAGTAGTTCTCTTTTCCTAGGCGTGTAAAAATAGCAGTTAATCAATGCTCTGTGAATTGAACAGACTTCTTCTGTTTTTCTTTACCAGTGCTAGTAGCACTAATACTAAATGTATTAGTGCATCTGCTTTCCCATGTTCTGGAGTCTGATGTATGTGTTTAAGAAAAAATAATAAAAATCCTAAATCAATATCTAGGATACTGTAGGGTAAAGTTTAGATGTGGAGACACGAAGATGTGTATGTACGTATTACTTGTATTACTCCCATGGAATATTAAGTACCTGGAGTTCTGTTCTCTACTGGGGGGGGGGGAAGTATATGAAAAATATCACTGCCCATGTGCATTTTGAATGTGTAGTCCAAATGTCACCTTATGTGGGTGTGCTACAAATTCTTTTGTTATGTTTTACTTCAGAGGTGCTCCATGTCTGCAATGAGCCAATGGCATTTATATGCTGGCACAAACTGTCCTTTAAGCAGTAGTATTGGATTGCTGAAGAAAGATATCAAGGGCCTCAAAAGAGGTCATATCTTTAACAATAAGGGGGCCAATGGTAGTGGTCGGTGATACATGGGTGATGTTTTGTGGGTGTTCCTTGGGGGAAGCTTGTAGTCTTCATAGACCCTTGTGCAGTTGCCACTGGCATTGGTTCTGGTATGTACCTAGCAGGTGGAGTTAATCCTTAAACAGCATTTCCAATATAGTCTGGCATTTTTTGTGGGCTGGACTCTGCACCATGATTCCTGTCAACCTAAAAGGAGCTGAGATCAAAGTCTGTGCTGGATCCTATCCTATTAGGAAACTGTGCCAGTGCAGGGTTTTAAGTTCTAGCAGTTGTGTTAAAGCAGCTATTGCAATATTCCCCTCCTATCTGGCAGCAGGAACTGGGTTACGTAGGTGGGACTCTCTGGCATCTTGCCAGCACTGCCTTTAGAAATGTGCTTATTACATGTTTTTTGGTGCCGTTGTACAAGGAAGATCAGATGAGAGGCTAATTGAGAGGCCTGTTTTCCTGTAATAGTTGTAAAAACATGTATTACTTTCTATGACAACGAATCACTTTGTTTCATAAGAGCTAACACAAAGCTTTACTCTTTTTGTCAGCTTGTGAAAGTCTACTTAGTAATGTTCTCCACACCTTTTTTTTCTTTTTCTGTTTTGTACTTAATCTTCACCCAGTACAAATTCTTGGTAGGTTTTAAAAAAATTAAGAACTTGAAAATTGCCAAAGAACTTCATGGGAGGAGCCTAGGAGCATAGCTTTCGCTAGCTCTTAAAGGAGATGCAGGCATGTAACTAATTCCTGAAGTGGACTTTTGGCACCTCTGCTGAAAGTCTCTATTGTGCTTTATGAACTTGTTTTGGAATAATTTGATGCACAATTAGATGTATGTTTTTAATAGCAAAGATTATAGCAAATGTTTGATTTAGTTTGTTTTAAGTAGCTGAATAAACAAAGTGCCAGGCTGAAAAAACTGCAGGCCTGTACCTGCATTGATAATGAACTTGGAGCTGCCTGCAGAGTTAGAAGGAAGAACTGGCACGTTCAGATTTTGTTCCACAGCTTAGCTCAGAACAGTTGGGAGGGTCACAGTGGATGCAGACAGCTGTCCTTCTAGATTCTTCAGGCAATTTAGACCTGAAATACTCTAGTGTAGGTAGGCTAATATACTTGCATGTATTAGTTATATATTTTTGACAGTGTTCTTCTAATAAGAAGCAGGCTAGACTCAGTACTATAAATGACAACTACTTGTATGTATACTAGAGCCAGAATTTCCAAATTCTAGACTAAGTTCGTTCTTAATCACAGTCCACCAAACTGTGTTATTAGAAGTGCTGTACAGCTCTGTCGCTTTCCCCCATTCAGGAATATCCTCTTCTTTGTTAGCAATCAATGGCATATTCCTTGTGGGAATATTGGCTCACAGCATTTTAGGATCCAAGACTTGAGTATCTGAATTTTAAGTTTGTTGTGGGCCTCTGAGCAGATGTGAGCCTGGGACATTCTCCTTTCTGTACACATGACTCTTAGGATTGTCTGCTAAGATGAAAATGGGTATGTTTGTCCCTGCAGGTGACAGAACTGCGAGGACTGGCCACTATTCTAGTTGGTGTTGTGACGTGTGACAGCATAAACTTCTTTACAACCAAGCCTCAGGCAATCATTGTGGATATAACTGAGCTGGGCACTATCAAGCTACAGCTGGAGGTCCTCTGGAAGTAAGTACAGCTTAAAATGGAAAAAGCTGGAGCCAAAAAGAAAGTGAAATAAATGAAAGCCTCTTATGTATGTCACTTAGCAGCATTCAGCATCATAGTCCTCTTTCTATTTGCAGAGCAGGTGCAGGATAGATAGAAGCCTCACACTTCCTCACAGCAACCCCAGCTACTAGGCCTGANGGGGGGGGGGCGGGGAGCAGAACCTATTTCTGTGACCCTTCAGTTCTTTGTACTGATGTTACCACAACCATGGCTAGCCACAAGAGCTGATTAGTAAGCTTTTACTTAGTTTACAACTTTTCTGAACGAGCATTTGGCTAGCTCCAAGCAATGTATGTACATGAACAATAATCTTAAAGATGATGAAATGAAACTGCAAATAGCAGCTTCTAGGCACGATGGAAAAAATACATGGTTGAAATTTAGGATAATCACTGTTATCAGGCCACAAGTCATTAAAAAATGAAGCTTCTCCGAAGACTTAGCACCTTCATATTTGCACTATGATCACAGTTGTTGATAAAAGGCCTGTTTGTGCACTACAGGGAAGCTTGGTTACAGATGCACGTTTAAAACAGTTGGCTATTTTCATGGCGCCTGTGACTTGTTAAATTGTTTTATATTTTAAATCTGTAGTTGACTACTGATGTTATTAAAAGCAAATTCTCACTTTTGTGGATGCTGCACTGAAACTTCTTCCTCACTCTAGACACACTACCATAGATTTTTGAGGTTGTACTGTGACTTCAGCTTTGTTTTCTTATTTGGGTGTACCCCTACAGTCTTGTCAGGCTGTATCTTCTATGCTCACTCTATTTGGTTATGTCTGAGTGGGTGTATGACGAGCCTAATGTAGTCCTTTCCCAAGAGCAGTATCTGATATGCATTAATTTGTAGCTCTGATGTCTACAGATCATGTGATAACTATCTGCACTTATTAAGATTTTTTTAATATTAAGAAAATGAGTGACCTGCTTTCCTGAGAATCTCCAAAGAAGTGAGGAAAATGATGTTACTGATAGTTAACTACTGTTTTTTCCTGGGTTTGTGAGGGTTTTGTGTGTGTGTGAATACCCTGGTACAAACTTGCCTGTAGGATGGTGATTTTTTTTTTTTTTTTTCTTCCTAATATGGAAAGCAGTTATCCAACTCTAAGCTTAAAAACAGATTGGCACTGGGAAAAGAATCCCAGTTTCTTGGGAAGCCAAGACAGCAGCTTAATGCTTGGGACTGCCTGTGCATACTGAGAGTCTTGCCTGTAACAAATCAAAACTTTTTAACTTGTTTCCATTACTACTGTGCAGGGATTAAATCTAGCCGTTTTAATGAAGTGCCCAATTAAACAATGGGCCATCCTCACTTGTACTTTTGTATGTGGCCTACTGTAGTGCACAGTTCTTCCCATCTCAGTATGTCAAAGAAGCCTTTGAACATGTCTCATAATAGGGACCTTCTGGAAAGGCCGATTTTTGATGACTTGTGGATCTAGGCTCTCTCCAGGAAAAGCAGAAAATGAGCAATGTTTAGATTAGGAAGGGCACGATGTAATGCCTTGCAGGCCAGACTCACCCATGACTCAGCCTTATACAGTGCTTCTCTGACCTAGGTGGTTTCTTGTTTTCTTAAAAATTACCAAAAAATAATAGTAATAAAGTTTGTATGTGTTTAATGTGTAGTCTGCCAAATAGATCTTTCAGTCAGAGAAACATTTCCCTGCACTTAGGATAAAGTAACCCAAATGTATTTTACAATCAGATTTGAAAATCAAGTCTTAATACCCTATTTCTACTTTTAATTACCTTTGGAAGCATAATTTGACTTAAACCTTGCTACAGTCTTTTACGCCACAAACAGGAGAAATGCCAGATGAAGGTTTTCTGTTGCAGTTCTTATTCAAGTGTTGAGAAACAGTTTTCAGGTTGATTTTTCTGGGAGAGGAGAAGGAACAGCTTTATTGATCAATGCACTATTTTCTGAATGTCCTTTGTGTATACTGTGGTTCTTAAACCCATTCTATTGAAATGTAAATGCAATTGGGCTGAAACATAAGGCTTGGCAACAGCATCTGAAATTTATTTTCCAACACACACTAAGTCAACAAGAAATAAACTCACACAGCAGAGTTCTATGTGCACCTGTTGTTTATGACACTTTTTTCCTTCTGAATCTAACCTTGGGTATCAGTATGTTTTGGTGAGGTGTTGCAGCTGCTCTGAGGCATGTAAAAATAGATTTTAAAATGAAAGGTGTTTTAAATGAAGACCAATTAAATTTTTCTTTTTGATATTTGCATGTGTTAGAACTGGGGAAGAAAGGTGAGAAAAGGGGTTTGAGGGTTATATGGGCTCTTATACATCCCTAGCAAAGTCAGGTGCCTTTATTTATTTGTCATTTCTTCCCCCCTCACCCTGCAACACACACCACCACCACCACCACCAAAACTCCTACTGGCTTTAATCTGGATGTAAAAATTCATCAAAAGCCCTCTACACAACTTCAGGGCAGAAGTGCTTTTCTTATAAGGGAAGTCCTTTTTCCCCTATGACTTCAAGCCTAACATCTTAAGAAGTTACCTTTGTGGAGTATAGGAGACACTTCATTGAACTAGGTATAAAATCTGTGCTCTAGTATGGGAAGTGCTGTACTGACTGATGGCACATCTGTGGTAGAGATTAAAAGAGATCACTTACCTCTTTTTGTTAACCCACATAAATGGCACTCTAACAGATTCACTTCATACTTTTGCTGGGTTTACTTGCTTGCTTTTCATCACTGTCTATAACTTGCATAAATATGTATGTTACATAAGTTTTTCTTCCAAACTGTATGAGGAAAACCCCTTCCTATTATGGGATACTGTATGGTTTCTCAGATAATAGCCTAAGCCTCCAAAGCAAATGGTATTTGTGACTAAATTTTCCAGAAATATATAATTTAAGTTATATTGATATTTAATTGTTGCAGTAGCTCACTGCTTAGACTGCAGCTTTCGATTGGCAAAGATGAGCAGTTCTATGGCATTTGGGACCACCATCCAGCTTTTGGAGTTGGCAACAGCTGAGCTGGGAGCAGGGTTAGTGGTGATGCACTTTTTTGGGAGCTAATCCCCACTTGGAATTTCTCAGTCTGAGAAGATTCCAACCGTGTGTCTCCGCTGTGTTTAAGTTTTGTGAAATGTGTTGGTATCCTACCAAGTGGATTCTCCAGAGCACTTCTGCACAGAGGGGAGGCTGGCAGGCTCCTCCTCTTTGACAGCCCGTTTGTTGAAGTTGTTTACAGGAATGAGAAGTTGCACGGTGATAATTCAGGGTGTTTCTATTTTCAAAGATAAAGCACTCTATAACTCTGTAACAGCTGCTTTTTCTTTGATTTAAGAATAACTAAACGAACCTATCTGCCATGCTCAAATGTCCCTGAAAGGCATGCTTTCAATATGGACCTGCTTTGTGAGAAATCCAAATGTAGATCGCTCTTCCACTTCTAAATGCATATTTTCTTTAACTAGGCCACTAGTCTTCTGGCCTCTAATAAAAGTTTCTTCAACTCCTTTATAGATTATGCCATGAGGAGCATGAATGAGCTTGGGCCTGCTGCAGAATTGCTTTGCTGGCCAGTTTGGCATGAGACTTTAGTTTTTTTTGCCAACCTAAACAGCAGTCTGAATTCTCTCTCATGGAGGACAAAAAAGAAAGCCTGTATTCTCTTTTCAAAACTCCAGTTAGCGCCCCGTTCTGGGATCTAAGGGTACCAGCCAGCCAGAACCACTCCTGTAATTTCTGCCTGCTTTGAGCGTATGCTGGCCTGGCTCACAAGGGTTCCTGGAGCAGGAGAAAAAAAAAACTTAAGGAAGAATAAAAAGGAAAGTCTGTTTTTTTTTTTTTTTTTTTTTCCCCCTTTTTTTTTTTTTGTGTGGGGGGTGGGTGGGAGTGGCGCAGGAGGGATGCATCGCTACTGACAGTATTCCTCATATAGACAAGAACTTTTGTGAATAGATATTTACTCACATAGATATCTTTAGGCAGTAGTCCATCAACGTTTTGCTGTGCTTTTGATCCAAATGATGTTTCATAGCTTAGTCCAATAATAAGCTGTACTAACTTTGAAATTGGTGCTTATTATGCTTCAGTGAATAGCAGAAATCAAACTATGATCATGCTGTTAAAATTACACCAATGTTTTCACATATATTCATTAGGGAGGAAAAAAGAAATCTCATGATTTGTTAATAAATGAGCCTAATCCAGCTGTCCAGAGTTGTGGTTTGGATTAATGCAAGCCTGGATCCACAGGCTTAACAGTGGCATTCGGACATGTCTATCCACCAAGAGCCCTTCTGGCCCTGTGGATATTTAATACATGGAATGACTGGACAGAAACGGACTGATTAGGGTGCTGTCCTGGCAGTGGAAGAAAGGAATTCAGATCCTCTGGAGCTGAGGACAGAATGGAGTTCAGCTCTTATGTCCTCTGCCTGATTACTTATGTTCTGAGGACATAATCCAGGAAGTACCTGCTTTACACACCCAACAGAAAAATGAAGGAGGCTGAGAAAATGGTAAAAATCTCAAGTATTTCACCCTTCTGCAGGTTGGTGGTTCTGTTTAATAAAAAAAAAAAAAACAAAAAACCTCACTGGTATCCATGCACAGTACTGGCAAAGCTGAGGCACCTCTGCCTGTGTCAAAGTGCAGAGCTTCTGAGGTGAGGGGAGGTTCAGTCTAGGAAACATGAGCTCTGATGAACTGTAAACCCCCTCGAGGTCAGGCTGGGCACGTGTGTTCGACCTGGATGCTGAAGTCATGCAATGGTGCTAAGGCAAGCTAAAGGAGTGTCACATGCTGCATTAACATTAGCCTTAATTAAGGCATTATAATGTCATGCATTTAGCTTAATTAGTCATAGTCAAAGGCCAACGTGAAGAAAGGGGACAACAGTGATGATCAGAGATACGGGATCGCTTTCATCACAAGGAGGAACTAAATAGGCTAGAATTTTTCAGACTTGAAAAGGTATTGATGGATAGTACTGCCTAGGGATATAGGTGTTTGCTGTGGGGAGTGTGAAAAGGAAATGATTAGCCACAGAGGACACCCTCGGACGAATACTTGTTCAGCGTTTCAAAGTTAAGTAATGAAGCTTCTGCATACTTCTGACCTACACAGATTTTGTGTCAGTGATTTCAAGAAGTGGCTAGACAGACTAAGGAAAAGTGTGTCTGCTAATGACAATTAATGGCAATAGTCTGCTTGCAAAGTCTGGCACATGACACATCTAAGCTATGAATTGCCTGAAATTTGAGTATGTGTCTGGGGAAGGCCTACTCCAGTCAGTCTGTTTCCTATGCTTTTCTTTACTGGCTTCTGTCAATGTCAAGATGTTGGGTGAGATGGATTCTTAGATCTGTCCCAATATGAGGTTTTGTTTGCTGTACAAATGTGGAACAAGATGACAGATCATACCCGAATTGCTTAAAAGCAAGAGATAATAGATGCTTTAGAGCAGACTTCATTCTTTCCAGTGTTTGTTCAGCCTTCTCTTCACTCTCTCTACTTGCTATCGTGCAGTAACAGTGAGCGTGTGCTTGTTTGGAGGACAGCTGTATAGCTGCGTTTTGCTAGAGGATACTAGTAATTGTCAAAGGTGCAAGATGATTTACCTTGTTATTCCTGTCCCTTTCCTACAAAGCGTCACTTTGCATTACTGTATTACTATATTAAAGCTAAAAATGAAAAATCTGAGGAATGGATCCCTGTGTCTCTTCTTAAGAAATGCTATGGATGGAAGTAATTTGCTTCCATCAGTAAACATAGCAGGCTTTGGCTAAAAGGCTCTTGCTGTCAGAAATCTGATTTACTTTTTACATAGTGAGACAATACAGATGGTTGTTAACGTGACCCATGGAACTGGCCTGTTTGATGAACACCAGCTGGGTGGCACTAGTTAATTTAGCCAATTAACCTGTATTAGGCAAGCTCACAGAGCATTGCCTCCATGCTGAGGAAGACAGTGGTGTCTTGCACTGCAGGATGCTGTCCATGTGCAACATGAGAAGTTAGAGAGAAGTGGAGCTCTGCCTTTCAGCTTTTGCTAGAGAGCAGAATTTCATTGCCCTGTAATCAATTAGTCCTCATTATTGTTTGCATCTTTTCAGACTTTATAGTGGTTCTGTATTGTACAGCTAAATGCAGCTATCTTTATACTACTGTTTGGTCACTTTATTCATATTCACACCTATAAAATTACAGATTTGTTGTAGTTGATTGGCTTTTTTTTTTTTTTTCTTCTCCCAAAATGCCAGTGCTTAAGTGGAAAACAAAATTCCTTTTGGTGCCAAAGGACATATCACTAGGGAACAAAATAATATGCAGGAAAAACAGTCTTGCTTTACTGAACTTTAAATACATTTTGCCTCTCCTGGTTAGTTGAGTTGCATTTTGGGAGACAGTTCAAACAAGTTTCCTTAGACTGCTTTACAAAGTCATTGGGAAAGTAATGGCTGTGATGCAGCACGAAATTTGGAAGTTTTAGAGCTCAACAAGTCAACTCTTGTAGACCATAGCCAGTATCCTCTGGGGCTATAACTGTACTCCTCTGTGACTGTCTGAACAACGTAACTTGCCATATACCTCTGCACAAGCTTCCTCTGCCAACCAAAGGAGTTATTTATTAATATTTGAAGGATAAACAATTTTTTTTGAGTGGCTTTTCTAGTTGGTGAGTGCTTGGAAGCAGGGAAATCAATTACAGTTTTCCTTTATTACATGTTTTATGTTTCCTTTCTATCTGGTATGATGTGTGTCTTACCAGCTGTCCAGTGGCTATCAGCACGCAACCTGTACCTGGTGTCCACGTAGGAAACTGCAGCAGGACAGAGAACTTGTCAGACTTCTGGCCTGTTGGACTCTTCTTCCAGAGACTGTGGCACAGGTCTCTTTCTAAGGGGTGTTGTGAATTCTGCATAAAATAACACAATGTTTTTGCCTACTTCCTTCTTTCTCTGCTGGTGCAATCAAAGATACTGGTCAGAGAGCCAGTCTCTCTTTCCTTTTATTTCCTCTTGTTGTTTACTAAATGTCACAATTCAAGTCCTATCAGCTGTTCCTGTTGCTAGACATAGCTGTACTTTCTGGTCTTACTGACACTTTGATCTTTGTGTCTTCTGCTACAGACCTTTTGACACGGAGAACCTGTTTTTGTCGCCTGGAACCACTGCCAAGTTTTCTGTGGGTAGCAGGAAGAACTCTTTATACAACTGGACCCCACCAAATACTCCCAGCTTCAGAGAGAAATACTACCTGGTGAGTATGCTGAGGAAAGCAAAATGCGAAGCATAGACCTAGGATGTGATTTCTGGATTAGATTAGGCTATTGAAGAGCACGCTCAGAAATGTGAAAACATGTAACGTTCCAGAACCGTTGCAGACTATCTGGGGGCTTCTTTTTCTTTTTCTTTTTCTTTTTTTTTTT